>JADLZN010009383.1:0-564482 GCA_018155175.1 Sinocyclocheilus anophthalmus | reverse complement strand
GCTCACATGATGTTGCTGTGCTACATGGCCACAAAAACTTATCGTTTGCATGCATTTTTAAATATTGCTGTTCAAAAACTAGTGATTTTAAGCCATTGAAATGCAATCAGCAGCAAAAGAGAACTAATTTTGCTATATGCGTGCACTGTCTGAGAGACTGTTTCTGAGCACTGCCCGTCGTTGCAGTATCTTTGTAAACACAATGATTTAGTTGCTAAGTGAAAGCAAACAGCTGAGAAAGAAAACGTGTAACAGTATTGGATCTGGGCAGCTCTTAATGTGACAGCAGTCTAATATTTCTGCTGTCTGTCTTTCATGTTAATCAAACAACAAAAGAGAGCAAATCTCTCACAGCTCTTGACTAAATCACTTTTGCAACTTTAAAAAGAAGAAATATACATTTAATTTACACAGAGAAGAATATGTAGTGTTTTTATACATTTAATTACTTTATACAATGTATGTAGCATCTCTTATTTATTTGTTCTACTGTAGTTTTTTTTGTCCTATTGCTTGTTATTAGTTTTCGTATTCTATTTAATCACCTGACTGTTTTTACTTGTCCTCTGTGAGTAGTTTTTACTTTATTTATTTTAATTTGGCTATATTAGTTGTTTTGGTGAATTGACACTGGTGACAAGAAATTATGCAAATTTCTATGGTATAAAATGTTGATATCATAAAAGGACCTTATTTTAAAGCAAAAATATTAATTGAGTATATATCAAAATATTGTATACGTGTCTATGATTTATATATAGTATACTCAAAATTTGGATTACGCCTTTAAAGTGGTCAATATATGAGGCGTAGCGATGCCATTATTACTAATCAAAAATGAGTTTGATATATTTAACATAGATTCAAAATATCTTCATGGACCTCGTGACTAATGATTTTGGCATAAAAGAGAAAATCGATAATTTTGAACCACATGTCTTGTGGCTATTACGACAAATATACCCGGCGGATTATGACTGGTTTGGGGGGGGTGGTCCCTGGCACATTATATACATTATTGTGAAAAAAAATGATTCTCATCGTGATATACGATTTTGGTCATATCGCCGACCCTAATATACATACATAAATATATATGTGACCCTGGACCACAAAACCAATTTTTCTAATCTGAAATCTGCATAATAAGCTTTTCCATTGAGTATGATTTGTTAGATAGGACAACCTTTGAACCGGATACAAAGATATTTGTAAATCTGGAATCGGAGGGTGCAAAAAAATCAAAATATTGAAATAAATCGCCTTTAAAGTTGTCCACTGAAGTTCTTAGCAATGGATATTACTATTCAAAAATTAAGTTTTGATTTATTTACGGTAGGAAATTTACAAAATATCCTCATGGAACATGATCTTACTTAATATCCTAATGATTTTTGGCATAAAAGAGAAATCTATAATTTTGACCTATACAATGTTTTTTGGCTATTGCTAAAAATATAACCCAGCGACTTAAGACTGCTTTTGTGATCCAGGGTCACATATATTTGTTATTTTGCTGGTCAAGTGTGGTTTACATGTCCTTAAAGGAATACAGGAAGATAAAGGTTCAAAAAACAAAAAACACACATTTGTCTCTAGTGCATGTTTACATAGAAAAACAATGGAAAAGCAGCGCAGTAGAACACAAAACAGCATTCTGTGTGAACGACCTGGAGGAGGTTCTAGAAATGCTAACATTTTTAAATTATTTTAGGCCTGATTTTCACTCACCGACAGTTTTCTGGAGATCAGCAACAAAAAGCCTAAAATCTGAGGCCAATCGATGCTTTTTCATGTGACGATCGCATAGTGTGAATTATCTACAAAGTGATCTGAGAAATGTGCAAATGCCTGAGAAATATGTAGCAGGCTGATATCCGGATTTCTAGTGTGAAATGTGTTTTGACTGGAAATGACATCAGCAGAACTGGACTACTAACCAGACTCCATCACCCAACATCAGTTCCTGACCTCACTGTGCTCATGTGTCTGATTAGGAGCAAATCCCTGCATCCATGTTCCAATATCTATTGGAAGCTTTCCCAGACAAATGAAGGTTAGAAGGGACCAACTCCCTACAAATGTTGTGATGAAATGTAAGTAGTGATTTTCCTCCTTTTTGTGACATACACCTGTGTGAAACTTGGGCTTGGTTCTATGAATCATTATTGATTGAATGTTGAGATGTGGGCATCACACTCAAGTAGAGGAAGTTGAACATGAGAAATCTACTAAGATGAATCATTCACAATATGATCTATAACACATTTAGAAAACACACAGTGAAATTTCATTTTGTGCCAACTTGTATACAAATTGTGTTGAAGATGAATGATCAATAAGCACTATGACTGCAGTCTTTGGGTGTCCACATACATTTGTTGATATACTTTAAAGAATACTATGGCATTACTACAGTCCAATTAACTAAAGCCTATTTTAGAAGTATAGGCTGTTTTTGGTTCTGGAGTGTCTAGGCCAGTTCATAGTGAGTGTGCTCCAGTGTGTTGTGTTATTAAACAGTGTTTGTGTGACTGTGTGTGTGTCAGGGCATTGCTGAGCAGGTGTTAGTGAAGCTGCTCTTTAAGAAGGCTGAACCATTGGCACAGCTCAGAGGGATGTGAAAGAGAGAGAGAAAACGAAAGAGAGGGAGTTGGGCAAGGGAAGAGAGGAGTTAGGGAAGAGGAAAGTAACTGGTGTAAAGTGGATTTCCTGGCTGGAAGACAGCTGGCCATTCTCAAGGGACTCATTACGGCTCTGACAATCCAGTGTTACACACAGCCTCACGTACATGCAAAACTAGGTCTCTGTTTGCCATGAATGTAAAGCCATGCTAATAACTTTTCTGACCAGCAGCTCATTTCCTTTCTATATCCTTCCATTTGTGTATTTAAAGAGATAGTTCACCCAAAAATTGAAATGAAATCATCATTTCAGATAGATTTGAAAACATATCGTTTTTTTTAACAATTAACGTCAGTAGTCCAGGTTTGTGTCATTCATTGTATGCCAGAACGTTGAATCATCTTTAAAAAATCTCATATTCTATAATTGATTTCTGTTCCCAGAAGAAAGTCGTCTACAGGTTTGGAAAGGCATGAGGTGATAATTAGACATATGTCATTTTTGACTGAACTATCCCTTTAAAGGTTGTTGAGTCATTGTTCTCATTTGGTCCTCCAGTGACCAGATTTGACATTCTGATAGTGAATATGGTGATGAGACAGTTAACAACTATAATACTGAACACGATCTCCAGCAGGCAGCCTCATGGCTCACTCTCACAGTCGTTATTTAGGGAACTGTGATAGACTGAACTGACGTTATGAGTGTGAGAAGATTTTGCTATCTTCAGAGATCACATTGTAATAAGCGATATAAATTCAGAGCCCATCTGAGACATCTCATCCATTTCTGATGCTCAAAAGCTCACTCATACACGTGTTGTCTTGCATGTTATGTGAGTGGGAGACTGCTTTGTACCTATAGTTTGGTCGTGAGCGCAGAGATGGGATATTTTTAGAGCTTTGATACAGTGATGTATTGCATTGCTTTTTTTTGTAGGCAATAATTTCTTTGAGTGAGACAGAACTTTGTTTGAGGGATAAATCATAGAAAATCCAGCAGTGGTGTTCAAGCTTTGCTAGTTTGTATTGCGATTTTATAAATAACAATATTTAGATTTTATATCTGAGAATGATGGTGAATATGTGTGTGCGTTTAGTACTATCCAGGATTGTGCCATGATGAACTGCAGATCTGTGCACCTGGGAATCATGAGACGGGGCTCCGCCCACTAGCAGTGACATCATAGTGAGCATTTGGAGTGGGGCTGGAATAGTGATGATGATGGAAACTGTGTTAACCTGGGCCATTTAGTTCTCTCTTTTGTAGTTTCTCTTTATTTCGCCTTTTTGTGCTCTTCTGATGTAACTTTATTTACATGCTGCTTCAGATGCGGCTTACCTTGCGGTGTAAAGTGGTAAATCTAACTCGAATTTAATTGGATCATAACTTGATGAGGTCCCACGCACCACAGTCCCATACGGTGCCTGTACATTTATAGGAATGAAATTTAAGACATTTAATTTAAGCAAAAAACAAAGGAAAAATTACAAAGCATTAAGTATGAATACTGATTAAGGCAAGGAAAAAGAATATTCTGATTTTGTTTGAGGTTTTTTGGTATTTAATACTTTAACATGGCTCACAGTACAAGTTTTTTTTTTATTATACCAGAAATTAGCATATAACCAATCCAGAAAAAAATCATCTACAGTCATTTATACTGTACAAAAGAAATGAATACTTTAGCACAGATTCATTAAATCGATCAAATGACAGTGAAGGCATTTATAATTTTACAAAAGAGTGCCAAATCAACACTGTTCTTTGAACTGTCTATTCAGCACGAAAAATAGTGACAAAAGTATCAGTTCCACAAAATGTACAACTTTTTTCAGCATTGATAAAAGGAGAAACGTACTGGCCAAATTCATCATATTAGAGTGATTTAAAAGATCATGTGCCACTGAACTGGAGTCATGATTCGAAAATTAAGGAATACATCACTTTGTAATCTATATTACAAAGAACGCATTATTTTTAATTGAATAATATTTTCACAATATTCTGTCTTACTTTAATGAGCAAGACATGGTGTGTGAGCATTTTGATGGTTAGAAACAGCAAAAATCTTCTGACCCCAACTTTGAACATTATTAGTTTAATAACAATTCCTTCCTGTTCCTGGAGGTCCTGTCCCAAATTTTCCTCTTCGAAACTCAACAAACACAGCCTGAACCACATTAAGATGTTTTCCGGCCTAAGATATTTTAGTAAATGTTTTTTTTTTTGATGCTCTGATAATTGTGGCCCTGTGTCAGAGCACTGAAAGTCATCTGAGCAGAATCTGTAATCCTGGTTTCTGTTTCATTTTTTTTGGCAGTTGGCAGGCCAGGGAGAAGGCACTCCATCATTCTGGTGGCCCAGGCACACTCTAATGGGCAATGTCCTTTATACAAATGAGCTCACAAATCTACTGTCCTGTAAAATTGTTGGGCCCTGCCACCGTCCCTGTGTACCTGTTAGTTTACTCCAGCTGCCGTCGTGCTCTCGGCTAGTCCCCGACCCCAGTCGGGTCTCTGATTGGTACAGATGGCCTTCGGATACTAAGAAAGGACGCATGTCATTTATTGCTCATTAGTCAGGAGATCCTGATAAACCCATGCGTCTACCCTCATTTATTTGGAACGAGCTCCAACTTTCGAGTATTGGTTGGCTTCAGGTCACCAAAACCATAAGGATTTCATTAAATTGATCGTTGACCCAAAAATGATTCATTACCCTCCCCTCAAGTAACAACTGCTCTTGTTATACACACATCATAAAGCTATTTCGGTTGTTCCAATTTTTAAGATTAATGTGTTTTAATTGCATGTTAACCTTTCCATCCATTTGGTTTACACAGTTTTAACATAAACAAACTAAAGCATATTTGCCATACATAAATGAAACAAGAATGCGATTTCTGTGATAGTACTAATAAACTGAATACCGTTTAACTACACAATAACCACGTTCATACATTTAGATTTATATGTAGATTACAATTTACATGCATATATTTATTATGAATTCATCATTGACAAATCCAATTTATTTCAATCTCAACTGTTTTAACTAATTGAATCTTACTTGTTCCACAGCCTTATTTAAACTGTTGAAAATGTTTAAAATGGCAATTTAAAAATTTCACAATAAACTTGTGCTGATTCAAAGTGGTTTCAAGAATTGCATTTAAAAGTGTGATTTGATTAAATACAGTAGATTAAAATGTTTAATCATAAACTATGCATGATTATTTTTTTCTTAAGTTCAGTGAAAGTGAAGCTGTTGAGAAATATTCAAATTTTCAGTGATTAATGACTATAATTACAGTCTGTTCCTCACTCAAAGCTATCATTTGGCTAATCAGGATACCGGATATAGCACAACAAGCAAAAAACTGCGTTGTTAAGGAGTCTTTATTGGAGTTTATGGCGCTTTAAAGTCCTTAATCAGTCATTCCCTGTCAATTCATGGAAAAAGAGCACTGCCATTCTTCTAAGCATCTTCTTGTGTTTTAACCAGCGAAAGTCAGACGTGATTGGAATGGTGTGAATGTGAATAAATGATGACAGAATTTAAATTTTTAGGTAAACTATCCCTTTAAGTGTCTTTGCAGGAGGTACCCAACCCACTCAGACTAAGTTAGTGCATATTGAGAGTGTGCTAAAGACTTATGATTTTGTGTTCACGTGTGTTTAGAGGTCACAGTGTCTCTCTCAAGCTGTGACTCCAAGCTTTTGAGGTGTCAGTGTGATGAGGACGTGTACGTGAGAGAGAGATAGACTAACACAACCGCTGGCTTCACGCCTGTCACCTTTCACAGAGCAGAAAACACATCCTGACGTTAAATGAATATTAAGGCCAACAGCTTCTTTTACTTGGGTTCACTAGCAGGGGGTCTGCGGCGGGGGGGACTGCAAATATGTGTGCGCTCGCTTGTGTTTATGCGTATGCGTAGTAAAAATGTGTGTCATTTGGAGTGACAGCTCTTGTCGACGTCTCCATCACCTTCTTGAAGGGGCGTTTCCCAGCTGTCAGAGCTTTGAATGACAGGTCACCGTGTGCCATGTACTTCAGTCCGGCCGTACAAATGACCCTCTTCCCTTCTCTCGGCTTTCCCTCAATCTTTCTATTCTTCTCACCTCTTTCATAAGTATCTCTATTGTGTTGCTTATGTTTTTAGCCTTCAGTGTTAAACGCATGAAGAGCGCCGCTATGCCCCTCCTCATGGGCTGGACCCGCATATCCAGACTCATCATCAAACGCTTGACTGAGAGCTAAATAAAATCTACCCCCCAACACACACACTCTGGTATAAAGAGGCCTATTGTCCGCAGGCTGCTTTTGTGAATGTGGAATTATCGCAGGGGATCCTCTAAACCATCTTAAAGCGACTGACAGCTTCATAGAGAGCGAGAGAAGGGGTGGAGGGGAGGGATGGATGGAGTTGGAGATCTGAAGCGGAGACTCCTGGGGGAGTTTAAGAGCTGCTGGCTGCAGTGAGACGGGACGACACGGGGCTACTTCCTGCTCGTCGTTAGAGTCTGGCATCTGCGTCCAGTTCCAAAGCTCCCGCTTCCCGCTGATGCCTCAGCACTTCCCTCGCAATCATAGGATTAACTAGGAGCTCTCTCAGAAAGAGTAACGAACCGTTCGTCTCACCCTAGTAACTAATTGTATTAGGTTGTCAACTGAATATGACAGATTTAACGTCTTTTCTTTTTGACATTCAGCTCTCGTTTCCATGACAGTCATATCCTGGTCTAGAGTAGGGATGTAAAGCCATTGAAAATGGTTTCTGTACGGGAAATGAAAAGTTTGGGAATACTAAAAATATGGCAATGTGGTGGGAAAAATGTATTAGTTTTCTCAACTGTCAAAGTACATATGATATAGGCCTACTACTATAGCTATAACTCGTATTAGAATGAATTATGAAAGATCATGTAATGGTTGCTGAAAATTTTGCTTTGCCATCACAGAAATAAATTGCGTTTAATTTATTTATTAATTAATTTTTTATCAAATAAATGCATCCTTGGTGCGCATAAGACTTTTTTAAAAAAACATTAAAAACAATGGTGCCCCCAAACCTTGAACTTAGTGTATGTTGTATATTAAAACCAATATCTATTCACATTTTTTTCAGTTATTGGTTTTGCATCTTTCAAGTATGACATGAGACATCTCAGTGAGGTGTTGCATTCCAAAAAATGAGCATTTTGTTAATCAGTCTTTGTCTGATTTCCAGTAAAGCATATCTTAACATCATGGAGAATTACATTTAGATATTTTAGATATTAAAACAGTATTTCAAGGGAATATTCCTAGTAAAAAATGCAATGTATTTCAAATAAAATTTTCATGTAAATGAAAATGTTTCATGAAAATGTTTTGCACAGTGATTTTGAAAAAAAAAAGGCAGCATGCATTGAGATTTTTGGTTTCTTTCAACACATAATGTTCATTTGGCAACACAGGAAACTTTTATTTCTTCTTTTGTTCATCATTCATGTTTTAAATGACTGTTTAACAACTTTCAGTACCTATATTTAATTTGAGTTTTTAATTTTTTGTATGTAGTTTTTTTTAGGTAGGCCTAACTGTAACTGTCAATGAGAGTGTGTTGGAAACTCAAAAAGCAATAAAAGCACATTTCAAAATGAAAGATTTATTATTAATGTTCAGTGCTGAACTATTAATACGAGTCAACGTACCATAATGCATTATATAAAATGATACTACCTTCAGAATAGCACAATTATTATTTGTTTATTATTTTTAGTACTCCTATATAGCAGCTCATACCATGTTAACGAGAGATGTGTTTTGGGTCGAGTGTGGTGCGGATGGGCTGATGGATTTATTTGTGTTGTGGTCCAGTGTGTGAAGGGACTCAGGAGGGTCTTCATTCCCTGCGTTGTTGAGGGGGTCCCGTGAAATGCCAGGAAACACCACTCCACACTGTCACTGATACATCAAGACACGGCTCTGCGGCCCACTCACACGGATGCCACGTTAGATGCAATTAGTACCAACAGTCACAAACTTAACCATGTTGATCCATGGGTTATGGGAATGAGCGTGTGTTTGTGTGTGTGTTTATGTGTATTTAGAGCAGTGACAGCTGATACTGGTCAGCTGTCTCATTAGTTTTATCATTAGGCAAACAGCTGAGTACAGAGGCTCTCTCTCTCTCTCACTCACTCCTTTCCCTCCTATTTGTCTTTCTTCCCTGTGGGTCTCATGGGAAATACTTGGAGCAGTGCCCCATTTCCATCTACCTCCTACCATATTCAGATATGCCTTATTTGAAATGTAAACAAAGGCCAAACCGTTCAACCCTTTCATCATGTTCTACGGTTTCAGACTCATCTCATATCCACCATGCCCTTCCCATATACTCCTCATACTGTGCCCTTTGAGTTTGTAATTGTGCCTCTCGTATCCAGCTGTTCTGGGGCTTGTCTAATTGTTGGCATGTCAGTGATATGGTAAGGGGATGCCCTGGTCATATGTGCACATCACTGGATGTTTGAGATAGACTGGCTGGATATGGTCTCACTTTTACTGTCTCTCACAGATGCACAATAGGACAGTCGCAAAGCCAGATTTCAAATATGTATACAGTATACGTATATTGGTCATAGTCCTTTGTGACATTATTAAATTAAAATTTGTATAAAAATGATTCATCATAATCGACAAAGCCCCAAAACAGAAAAATAATCTGCAAAACCCTAAACCATATAACATTTAATGATTATAAGTTCAAGTTAATCGGTTGCCAAATTTCATAACTATGACAGCCCTACTTCTGAAGCAAAGTTTGTTCTAAAAGATAAGAAGCAAAAGAAACATAATATGAGTCAAATTCTAATAAAGTGTTGCATATATCCTTGGGGAGATAACAATCCCATAATGCACTGCGATGAGCTTAGTGAAAAAAATTAGTCAAATATGGTTGACAAGGCGGGTCAAATGTTCACAAACATATTTTATTCAATGCTAAATAGTATTAGCCCAATTCTACACAATATTTGTGTGAGTTATGTATTTTTAAGCGTATTAGAAGATTGTTTTCTTATATAGCTTACACTCATAAATAAAGGTTCCAAAAGGGGATTGGTAGCAATGCAACAAAAAGAACGAATTTTTGTTTTGCATTGACCAGTTCTTATGGGTCTATTCACGGGTTGCTAAAAGAACCGGAGTTTGGTTTAATGAAATGTTTTTATGCGGTTGAAGGTAAAAAAAACACATTATTTTCCACATACCGTACATTATTGTTGCTCCTCTCTGCCCTGTCTTTTTGAAACACATAGATTTTTACAAAGCTTGTCATTCTAAAAAGCGCGGTGTGCTCTGATTGGCCAACTATCCAATGCGTTGTGATTGGCCGAAAACCTAAAGCGTGTGACGGAAATGTTAAGCCCCATACCATATTTGGGAACTAAACACATCGCTCCATGACCTGGTGGCGGCAGCAGCAACAGCATAGCGAGAATAAAAGTTGCCTTCTTTCTTTGCGTTTACATTTGGGTGGTGTTAAGCAAATCTTCCCACACAGTGACGGAGATTTGTGGGGGCGTGTTTGAATGAAATATTTTAGGAAGGCGTGGATGAGACTTATAAAGTATGTTGTGTGCAATGG
Organism: Sinocyclocheilus anophthalmus; assembly: GCA_018155175.1. Lineage (NCBI taxonomy): Eukaryota > Metazoa > Chordata > Actinopteri > Cypriniformes > Cyprinidae > Sinocyclocheilus > Sinocyclocheilus anophthalmus. The sequence goes on along the minus strand of JADLZN010009383.1, from coordinate 554,218 downwards.
AAATATTCCATGGAGGTTCTGAAGTTCTAAAGGAACCATAGATGCCATTAAAAAAACCTTTAAAGTGTAGCAACATGCAAACATTAAACTCTATTGAAATCATTTATGAGTCCAGTCTTATATGTGTATGTTGAACTGCTGCCAATGTAGAGCGTTCCAAATCAATCGCTTATTAAGTTTCATGGTGGCTGGGAGGGATGCTGTCTTAGAAGGCAGCTGCCTGTGTAGGGAATCTGTAGTGATACAGCTAGGCGTGTTTGGACAGTAGGAGTTTGTGTGAAAGCTCCTTTCATTAAGAAGAGTGACTAAGGATGGGGCAGAGATGGGCAGAGATGTAATGGAGGTCTGAAACTGCCCTCTGAACCTCCGCCGATAAACTCACAGGAAGTGTAAATATTTGTCCCCGCAACAGTTTTGACAGGGCTGTCCTATTTACCAGCTTCAGTACCTCATTCAGCACTTTCTGTTTGCTCAGATCTGCATATGTGCATGTGAGTGTTAGTATTACACGTTATAGTGTATCTGTGGAAGCCTTTTTTTCTTGCAGGAAGTCCTTCTGAAAGTGTTACATCAGATTAGGCGATTGCTCTGCATGTGTGATCTGAACGACAGCTGCCCAGAACTTCTGCCATCCTCCTATAGGTTTAATGTGCTCAGATTGTGTTACATAATGGACACCCTTCACTGGCAAAATCTCATTTTCTTTTCTCTTGTTTTTATTTTCACACATTTCCTCATCTCTTCTGTCCTTCATAAAGTCCTTTGTATCTGTCTCTGTATCCGTATATGTCTTTATAGTCATTTTGCATGTTTATATGTTGTGAATAGTTGTATTTTTAGCACTATATTATTGCTCAGTAAAGCACTTTGAACTACTATTTAATGTACAATATATAAGCTACACTACTGGTCAAAAATTGTATAATAATAATTATCATTTTTTTTTACAAATGTTTTTTCTTATGCTCACCAATGATGCATTTCTTTCATCAAAAATACAGTAAAATCAGTACCATTGTGACATATTCTTAAAATTTTAAATAACTATTTTCTGATTTAATATATTATAAAATGTATTTTATTTTTGTGATCTAAAGCTGAATTTTCAGCAACATTACTCCAGTCTTCAATGTGTCATGATCCGTCAGAAATCAGTCTGAATATGCAGAATTTGCTGCTAGAACAGTTGTTTTATCAATGTGAAAAACAGTTGTCTCTTCAGATTTGTTGTGGAAACTTTGAAGAGATTCTTGTGAACAAAGTTTACAAGAGCATTTATTTGAACTATTTATTGTATATATTGTAATATAACTTTAGAATTGTCTTTGGGTGTAACTTTTGAATTGATTGCATCCTTACTGAATAAAAGTATTAATTTCTTTTTTTAAAAACCTACTGACCCCAAATTTTGAACCTTATATAACTTACTTTGCTTTGACTTACTCAGAATGATCTCCACAGTTTGGCATTACATGTTGCTACAGGCTAACAACATGATACCCCGATAAACCTCTGGCTATTTATTATTGATCGATTTTCAGTACATAATTCTGCTAAGCAGTTGTCCTTAACTATCTTCTTTATTTATAAAATGATAATTAATTAATAATAATAATTTTTCTTGTCCTCTATTTTGTAGGGAAGTATTAGTGCCTCTTGCCTACAGGATAAATTGCTTTGTTGTATTCCTCATTTGCAAGTCACTTTAGATAAAATGCATCGGCCAAATGAAAAAATGTGATGTAAATGTAGATTAAATTTCAAATTACATTCTGGGATTGCTTTCTCCATGAAGAATACATACAGTTTTACCTGTGAATTTCCATATGATGTTTTAAAATGCAGTTTTAGTAGGCATCTCACCAGGTTTTGAGTTTGTGTGTTTAGCGAGTGTTGTTGTGTATGAAAGTATTCTGGGTTGGCTGGTATAATGAGGAGTCCTGCGGACAGATCAGTGGGTCAACCAACACCACAGAGACCCACACAACACATCAGTCACTCACACAAACCCAGAGCGGCTAACAGGAAATAGCAAAAACATGGGCCTTCCTGAGATGTTTTATGGGAGAGGACATAGACGCTCTTTTTAAAGAATGTCATGATTTTGAACGACTGCTTTGTTTGTCTTATATAGTTGTGTGTGTGTGTGTGTGTGTTTGTCAGTCTCTGTTCTCTCTGATTCTCTTTGATTTCTCTGCCGTCTTCTGATCTTTTTTTACATCCTTTCTCTTCTCTGAGCAGGTTATTGTTTCAGGGCAAGAGCTGTAAAAGGGTTCAATGCTCATAATGTAACCCCCCTCACACATACTGAACCAAGGGCCTGAGGTGAGCGCTAGATGAAAGTGTGCGTCTATAGCAGGCCCTCGTCCCTCGAGGATTCTTTGTTGTGTTTTTCTTCTTCCACAGAGTCTTCACATTCACCTGAAAACCCAACGCACAAAACCTCACGCATACCTCGTATTATGAAACGATCACCCCATCTTACAACTGCTTAATTCCGCCCAAGGTCATTGAACTAATTTCACTGATGATAGCGCCGATCCTTTAAAGTCTTATGCACACATACACACAGTAATTGCACCCCCTATTAGGCCTGTATTTTTAGTGCAGACGTTCCCAGAGGTCTGTTAGGCAGAGGATGGTATGGGCTGAGTGGGCAGATGCAATAACACTCCCCTCACCTGTCTCCACCGCTGAGACTCATCATGATTTCACACTGACAATCCAGCCATGTGACACGTACACACTGCGTGCAGATACTCGAGCAGTGCTTTTGAAATCACGATCCTCCGTATGGTAATTTTATGGTGCGTAGTGATCTTTGTGAGTGTAGAAGGATTTGTTTGTACTTGCATATTTATCAGGCCTAAATTTGCACCACACACGAGTGTGAGAGTAAACTGTCTGCAGTGTTGATGTAACATACTCTGTTAATGTTATCAAAGTATTAATGTCTCTCTTTTCTAGCCTCTGTTATTACTTAGCTGAAATTAAATTAATCAAAACTGATGTTCCAGGGCCACCTCTCAGTTATGATAAAGTTAGCTGAAACAGCTTTATTAGTTTGAGTAATCAACTTAAAAATGTTTACTTAGTCTTTGTTGGTTGAAAACAATTTCTTTAGAAGTTAAAAGGCTGATGCAGACTTGTGTTAATTTTTTTTTGCTGAGACAAAACATTTGCTTTTAAGTGTATAACAATGAATATGTAGTTTTGATCTAAATTTTGCTTTTTGTCATTAAGTTGACACTAGTGGCCCATCAAGGCAAGGATTTAAAGTTTTAATTGACAGATACTTTGTTATGTTTATATAGATATATGGAAATATATCCATGCTGCTATACTGTATATTTTCATGTCGGAGTGCTGAAGAAATTAATGGATGCATTAGAAAATAAACCATGCTTGGATGTTACAAATGATTGAGAACAAAATAACTCACTACTCTTGACCAAATAATATCTGAGGTTTTAATTATATTTATACAGTTAAGACGGTTTAATTTTTACATTTTAATTATTCAGTTTCTCTGGTAGGCTGTTTCTTACTTGAATGCTATTGTTAAATAGATCCCCTGTGCCTGAAAAATTTAATTTTCTCTTTGTTTTATTGTATTTGTACTATATCTAGTAATATCTGGTAATTCTATGACAATATTGATAAAGCAATTTTAATTACCCAAAGGAAATAGTAGTTTTCACAAGGCTGCATAAATGAAAAGCTGCTTCAGAGCCGTTTTGCCATTGTCATGATGCTCAGTATGTGCCTTGGTTTTGGCTGTGCACAAGAATAAACACTTAGTCTCTGTGCAGTCTAAAGTTGACTAGAATTAGTTAAATTTATACAGTGAAGACCTGAACAGAAGGATAAAATTCAGTATGCAGATATTACCATTGCTGTACATTCTGAAAGCTGAATACTAAGTCAGGTCAAAGAAAAATATAGAATTTTTTTTTTAACATTAAACCAAAATGGATAGCACACCTAAGGCTGAAATTATAAATGATCTACAAAGCAACATTTGAATGCAGTCTGTGTTAAATGGTTTGGGCTGAATTTATTGTAGAGGTTTAAAGAACTTGAATGTTTGAGGAATGTCAGTGTAATTAGTAAAGCAGGACACATCCTACAAGATAATGGGGCTAAATTTAGGCTGAATTCTCCCCTTCCGACGCATCTGCCTGATCTCTTGTATACCTGTTCATTGGCTCTTCTTTCTGCTAAACCCCTCATGTTCTAAAATTTCCTCTAATGTGGATCTGTCTGAACATGAAAGCACCATCTAGATTATATCTTATTATAGATCTAATCGAATATATATATCGTAATAGTATAATATATGAAAAAACATCTAAATCCTTTTTTGTTTGTTAAAAATTAAAATGAATTTTGAAGATATGTTGTGTGTATTAATATCTATATTTTCACATACATTCTCTGGATAGATAAGTTTCTAACATATAGGCTATAAAATTCCATAGTAAAATTTGTATATGTTAATAATATCTATATGATGAGTTTTTATATATGTAGCAACCATATATGTCAAAAATATATATTTTATTTACATATACAGTTTTATTAAAACGACATATATACATACAAACAACATATATTTCAACATAAATGTTTAATTTTTAACAAACAAAAGGATTTTGATTGTTCAGTTTGTTTTTCCTATTCTTGTGTGATGTGAGTCTTCACATCTCTTACATTTGTGTTTGTTTATTATATAATTTGGCTAATTTTATATATTTTTTTAGATAAAAATGAAAAATGCAGTATTCTATTTTTGAACTGATGTTACTGTACAAGGGTAAATACTCGTGTAAAAGATGAATAAAAGGTTAACTGGAGGCTTTCAGTTCAGTCCCAAAAACATCCATCCAAGCACCTGCCAAGCAAGTCTGGTTGCCTGGCAACAGCTCTCTTTCTCTCCCTCTTATTATCCCTCTGATGATGCTCTACGCACTTTCCACTGCAAGCCTGGTGATAATGCTTAGCGCAGGCTTTTAGCTTCCAAGTGTGTGTTTGTGAAACGTATGTGTGCCGCACCACTTGTGTGTTTGTGTTGTTCAGACCTGATGGGGTGGATGAGTTATCGTAGACATGCTGTGTTAGCAGGATAGTTGTGGTCCAGATTCAGTCAGTGTGGCAAAAACTAACAGCCATCGCAGATCAGGCCTGAAATTATTCAAAGGTAATTTCAGAGCTGGTGCAGTGGAGGATGAGTTACACTGCTTTATATAAAGCACAGCAGTTCTGTGTTAGTGTAGCAAACCAGAGTACTAGAACTGGGACACACAGCCAAACTATATACTGTATATCTTGTGTGTGTGTGAGTGTTTATTATTTTTTTTGCATTCTAATGTTATTTGATTTAGGTTATATCTCAAAATTAGGGGTGTGCAATATGATGTCCTTTTTTAAATTATGGGATTTTGTCGATAATGATAATTACACAGTATTTTGCTGAGTGTGCAGGTACCCAAATGTGTCTTTTACGGCTTTTAAAAAAATCTAATCAATAAATTCACTTAGAACAATAAGACACTATAAGGCTGTTACCAATCAAATGAAAATCTGTATCAAGAAAGTCCATCTATGCATTGCAAATGTGCAACAGAAAGTGCATCTGAAGTGTTATGTATATTTACAGCTCAGAATTGGCATGAATGCATTTACACTCAAGTAATGCTATGAGATTGTTTTTAAAAATACAGTTTTAATATTAAAGATATTAAAAATGAATTCAAAAATAAAATGTTTTTTATAATTTAAATATGAAACTAAAACAGCCAGTAGATGGTCGCAAGTCTGTCTTAATGGTGAGTCAGTGAATTGTTCATTCAATACAGCTCATTCATTCAGAAAATGACCATCTTTATGAATAGGTCTTTGCATCAATCACTCAAACCTGTACAACATTTTTTTTACTTCTATTAGAGAAACAAACATTTTAACAATTACTATATAGTAGAATAAAAAGACATAAAATAAAGAATCTACAGTTGCAAATAATAAAAGCATGTTTTTCACATTGTTTTCCAATAAATTAACATAAGGGTTATTAATTTATTATGAACTAATATAATAAAACAAAGGTGTATTTAGTATATATGTTTTAATAATATAGTAATTTAACAAACAGCAATATTTACCAACATTAATTTTTACTAAAATATTTTAAAACACGAAACTGTATTCTGAAAAATAATTGTAAAATTAAAAATAAAAAGTTGTTATCAGGAAAGTCATTGCAAATTTATTCAGTATATCATCAAGTCCATACACATATTCTTTTTTTATTCATCTGCAAATGACTTTGCCTTAGAGAGCGCCTCGGAGACGTGTGTTGAAAACATGCTGAAATGAGATTTCATATGAGATCATAGATTAGGCTTGTTATTGTAAATCTTTCTCATATTCTCTTCATTATTACCTCCTCAGTGACTGTGGGATGCATGTAAGGTATTTAAAACTGTGAGAAAGTGGTTTTGAAGCCATGGAGAACAGCAGCTCTCGCCAGCATTGTGTGATATTGGCCGTTCTGCAGCCTCAGACGCATACACACACTCACAAACACACCTGGTTGGATCTAATTTGATAGTTTGGAGTGAGGGAATGGGCTTATACTATAGGACATGGTTTTTTTCTGCATCCTTTTCGCTGTATCCTGCCCTTGTCTTCTTGGTTGGGTATGAACACTTGGCTTGAGCTGCAGAAACAGACAGGAAGGCTCAGTAGTGCAAATTACATGCATTCACAATGAGCATGTTGGGTGTCCAGATTTCTTTGTCTGCAGGTGGTGTGTGTGTTCCAGATGTGCCGATTGATCACGGTTGGACCCGCTTGGCAGAAGGGAAACGGGTAAAGAGAGAGAGAGGCCAGTGCATTGTGTGGTGCGGTGGATTTTTAAGGACAGCTGGCAAAAACAGCGCAGGAAGAAGATGCCAGCGCAAAACTTTACTGTTTCCTCTCTCTCTCATTCTCTCTTTCCTTCTCTTCTCTCCCTCCCTCGTTCTGTTGTTCAGGAAGTATGGACTGAATGAAATCCATTGACTGGTCTGGTCTTCACTGCCTCGGCAACAGTTGTCAGGATGAGGGGCCCTAGGACACCCCCGCTGAGAACCAAAGTGTATTAAAGACAATCCAGAACAAATCATGTGTAAACGGAAAACGGCTCCAAAATAAACCCAGACCAGAGCTGTGTGGTGTGGACCAATGGGTGTGCATTCAAATGGGCCTGGCCAGCTACACAAGTTTACTTGTTTTTTTTTTTTTTTTTTTTTTTTTTTTTTTTTTTTACATTTTTTTTTTTTTTTTTTTTTTTTTTTTTTTTTTTTTTTTTGTTTTTTTTTTTTTTTTTGTTTTTTTTTTTTTTTTTTTATTTTTTTTTTTTTTTTGGCTGTCATGAAAAACATGAAGGGCATCAAGGAAATGCCTAACCACGCTTTAGGAAGTGCTTAAGAATTCACGCAATCTTCATTTCATTTTTTCATTTATTTATTTAACCAGGAAGAGACTCACTGAGATTAAAATCTCTTTTCCAGGAGTGTCCTGGCCAAGATAGGCAGCCGAGTTTGCATATACAAATAACCAACGTAGTTACAACATACATTACAAAACCAACATATAACCAGTTAAAAACAATTACACACCGTTAAGTTGCTCTGTAGATTACATAATAAGGACTTAAAATAATTATAAGACACCAAGTTTTTTAACTTCATCTCCTTTTGAAGAAGATTCCAATCTGAGGCTGCAGCATATTTAAAAGAGGTTTTACCAAGCTCACTTCTAACAAAAGGTATACAGAGATTGCAAATTGACTGAGAACGCAATGAATGATTTCAATTAAAGTCCTTTGTATAAAACAACACAGATACTTTGGCAAATAACCCAAAATTGCCTTATATATCAACAAATGCCAGTGCATTTTTCTCCGTATTCTCAAGGAAGGCCATGCAACTCTTTCATATAAATCACAATGATGATCTTAAGATTTCAGTGAGAGTGAGTGGATTGTGACTATTGGATTTTTTTCTTTAAATAGGGTGGAAGGAGTGCAATTAGTGTAGGAGCGGAATTTGAAAAATAATGATTGCCAAACACAGATGTATAAAAAAAATCCTAATCATTTCAGTGTTTCCTACAATCATCACACACACCGACACCACCCACACAACACACAACACCCACACACACACCGCCCACACACCACAAATATATGTAGACTTCATTTAAGAAGACTTTTTTTATACTTCGTAAAGTATCATTTTTAAATAACTTCAATAACATCATATTTTTGCCAACTTAATTGACCTTTATATTGTTGTAGGACTAAAACAGAAGCTAATTAAATTATCTGGCAAACACTGACTGTTTTATTTAGTGGTTTTTTGCTGTCCTCTGGTAAGTAAATTTTTTATATATATATATCTATCACTTAAATCTGTGTTAATATCTCTTTTCACAATAAATCCCTTGTTTCGAGCCGATTTTTCATATTCGACCATGCACTCAAATACCGACTGGGCCTAAGGAATTATTAAATATGTCTATAATTAAGGTTTTTCTTAAATATTTTTGAAAGAATATTAGATTTTTCCAAAATTTTGACTGTAGTTGAACATTTTAAATGCAAAAGGTTCAAGGGTGGCCTGTGGAAAAATTGAGGAAAACCTAAAGGAATAATAATAATAATTAATAATTTGTTACATTTATATAGTGCTTTTTTAGGCACTCAAAGCGCTTTACATTGTCGGGGGTATCTCCTCATCCACCACCAGTAATCCATGTACAAGAGCACAGAAAACAGAACACCAGAAGAAACAAAAGTTTGTATGTATATAATATATATATATCTATAGATATATATATATCTTATAATAATATATATAAGTATATAGGATATATATATATACAGTATATATACCCCAACTCTTTGCATGCCCTTTTGAATGAAAACAACTTGTTATATTATTGATGATTGTATTGCCCACCAGGACATTTTTGGAAAATGCATGTCCCCTGTGGGCTTCTGCATGTGTGAAAGCAGTCAAGTATCAAGTATTATGTTATTATGTGTGTGTGTGCAAGTTAACAGCACAGTGAAATTTTCTCTTTCATCTGATGAATTCCATCTTTAGAGTTCATCCTGTTTGCACATCAGCATGTGTTCCCCTGATGCATGAATGTGCTTAAAAGGTTGCTCACATTTGATTTTCTATCGTGGTAGGGACTTTCCATTTGACTTTTATTGTTTTTCAACTGAGCTAATGATTTTTTCTATCCCATAACTCCAAACTACCCCTCACACAAACAGTTTTGCACTTTTAGATGTTCAATAAATGTTTGTTTAGTTTGTTTATTAAGCTGTATGTCAGGTTTTACTGTCCTTCACTATCCATATTCACATCTACATACACGGACATCTTTTTTTCAGCTCTCTCTCTGTAAACTCGCTCTTCTTTGGGAGTGTTTACTTCCACAGGTTGGAGAGGCAGGTTTAGCATGTGGAAGCGTTCTGCTCAGCATAATGACTGCTAATTTCACAGCAAATAAGTCAACAGAGATTCCTTTGAATCATACACTATTTACAAGCGCCCATGAACAGACAGCATTCCTCTGACTGGAGCTAAAGCTGGAACTGTCCTCTTATCTATCTATCTAACTGCCACTGAACTGTAGAGTCAAAGTCTTTACCTCTAAACTGAACAGTGTGTTTCTGTATCTCACACACATGTAACACTGCCTTACTTTATTCTCAGCTAATGAGACTTACCGGCCTGCTCTGAGCACACACAAACACTCCAACACACAGAATAACAGCAGAGTGTGAGGTAAACTATTCAACCTTTAACGCTTTCTCAGTTATGAAATAGACATAGTAGTGCACATCTGTCGCTCGTGATTTCACTGAAGATTTAAAATGACAACATACAAATGTTAAACTATAAACATGATACTAAATATGCGATTACGGCTTTGCAAAATAACAGGTTGCTGTTTTTATCCCTATTTCTGTTATTGCACTTAAACATATATTTCTATTAATGTAATTAAGTACTTGTTACATTTTATGATGTCATTCCCTTAGATATGATTTTAGAAAGATCAATTTTTTTTGCAGAAAAAAAGACAGTGATAACATGAAATTTTAATTTCAATAAAAATTAAATAAAAATAAGTTCTTTCTAGATTAATCATAATTAATTTTTTATTCTGTATTTTAACAAATCTCTTTGCATTACACACTAAATAGAGTTAAAATGATCAAATTATGTGACTTCAGTGTCCTGTTAATTGTATAAGTCGATTCGGGGACACAATTGAAAAATACAGGCACTGTGTCCTTAGAATGAGCCTGATGCAATTCAAATTTGAGATATAAATAATAAATCTGGGGTAGTGTGGATCTCTTCTCACCTATCACGCTCATACGTCTGCGTCTTTCATCTCTGAGCTCTGTATGGGGCTCTGCAGCTCTGTGGATGTGATAGAGTTTATCACTTGCTCTCGTCTGGAAGTGAAATGGATCACAGACACACTGCTGCACACATTCCCCATTAGATAGTCGCAGACCTAAACAGATAGATCATTCCTTCATGCTTGCATGCGTTTGGCTGCTGAATAAAGAACGTGGTCACTATATCAGGGTGATCTTGGAGCATGTGTTAAATGTCAGTTTTGAATATATCAATGAATTTTAGAAGCAGTGATGAAACCACTTGAAATGGCTAATCGGGACCCCCAGCATTTATCCAGCAATCCTTGTGCTTGAGTTATGGACATAGCCAAACTCTGAGTACATCTGGATTAAGCTTCTCACCGATCAACTCGAGAGATAACAAATCTTGACGCTCTTTTTCTCTTCATTTCTCTCTCACTCTGTCTTTCTCCCTATCAGACATTGCAGTGGGATTGCACTCAGCTGGGACAAAAATGCTCTTACAGTTCATTCCTCTGTATATAGCTGTTTTCTAACATTTGATATATTTCCGAATATTCTATTCAAGGTGTTTCTAGGTGGGTCTTGAGATACTGCAGTGCACGAAGATGTACCTTTTAGCTGTTGCACCTGAGGGTTTGGCCCCAGTGACAGCTTTTTGTACTTTTTTTTCTGTGAGTGAGTATTGTTATACAGGTACGTGCAACCAGTGAGTTTGCTTACTTGATCAGTTATGCGTGTAATGTAGCAAGTTATGCATATGAGTTTTTATTTTTTATTATGAGAGTAACCCAAAAAGTAAAATACTTGAAAAAAGTCTGCACACTCCACCAAAAATTACATGCTAAATAAAAGTTTGCTGACAAAAAAAACAAGGCAAACGTTTTGGTCACCTTTCTCAATGCCAAGCTAACAATTTTTTTTTTTTTCTTTTTCAGTAAACGTTTATCTCGCATGTGATTTTTGGTGAATTGTGTGGACTTTTTTCAAGTATTTTACCTTTTTTGGCCTATGCAAATTGGTTGGATTGTTTTGGAGGCACGGTGAGTTTCTGGTCTTTTTCTGTTATAAAAGTATATAATAAAGGGTTTTAAAAAATGAAAGGCACAAAAAAGATTGTCCCATTACCCCAGTTTTGTGGTCCATGTAAATTCCTTTACTGACTATTTGACATTTGTTGTCGGTTTGATGTCTAATGCAAAGTAAAAGCCTGAACATTCAAAAAAAAATTCTTGCATTGTAGAGTATTAATCAATTAATTAGAAAACATAGTTTTCTGATTGATATCAGCATAATGTTATGCTTCTAAACACTCAATATGAATCTGAAGTTATAAAAAGACTGCAAAATCTATTGAAATTCTTGAAAAAATGACTCTACCGACATTTTTGCAAAACTCCAAAAACCTACTTATACATACAGTTCACTACCGTTTCCAGCTGAAATTATCACTAGAGGCTTTCCACGTTCACATGTCCTCTGCCGTTTTTTTTTTACAACTATCGCCAATGTTCAGGTATGTTGTTAGTGTAGGTAAGTGGTTATATTCAAATGCAATAAGTATTCTCCTTTTAATCCCCACTCACACGCGAACATTCCTTTTTCAACGTGCTTGCAATATGTACAAAAAGCAACATAATAAAACATTGCCAGATTCACACTGATCAGACTGATTATAGATAAAACTGAATGTGCCACTCAATGGACATTTCAAATTGATTTGAAAGAGTAATTACTTTGTCCAAGAAGCAAAGTAAGATTTTGCAGAAATTTCACCACAGGCATGTTTTTCCAAAGAGGGTTGAATCTAACCTCTTGACCTGTTCAGTGGTTTCAATTTAAAAGTCATCATTGAGGATCAAACAAAAAAAGTGTTTGACACAGATGGCATGCAGTGTATTAATGTAATTAGAAACAAATATGCCCAAATAAAGGTAAAAAAAATCTATTACAGGGGGCAGATATTTCTACTTAATGAAAAAGTTAATATATGACACTGTTGGAGACTGACATTAAAATCATGTTGAAATAATAGCCTGAGTGTGTTATTAGACCAGCGTGTGACAGGACTCCGTGCTACTGCACATAGCTGAAATACCCACCAAAAAGCAAATCGCATTGTCCCACAATACGCAACAGATGAAGAGCCAGATATGTGTGTGTTTGAGGACACCTGTCCCCAAAGCTCACTCCTCTCTACGGCTGTCTCTCACACATACTCACTAATCGCTGATTTGGCAGCGTTACTCTGACAACATTCCAAGGTCCAGTTTCAGGAGAAGAGCTCTCTCACACAAGCTTACACAATAACACACAGACGTACACTCACACGTCAAACACACAGTCATTCTGGGGGCTTTATGTCCCTTTTTCTTAACAAGGTCTCCGTTTTGAACTTTCATCGCAGTGTTACAGCTGTGAACTCACTTGCGAAATGATGTTTAGACGTAATACTTGTAAAAAAGTACTAATATATTAAGAAAAGTTCTCATATCTTACAAGAGGATCTGACAAACGAAAGCCAAGATAGTGATAATGCAATAGTCCATAACTGATCTCTTGACTTGGACTCGAGCAACTGATTTCATTTAATATCATGTTTCACAATATGGGAACAGTGTAATATACATTATTTGTAGAGACCTGAAAGTTCAACGTGTTTGCATGTGCACAAGAAATGAAAATTAGCCCTAAAAAGGGCATTTTGATTAAAACATACTAATTAAAAGAGTATGCTCTGTAAAAAAACTACTTAAATACAACTTTATTACCCAGATAGTTTCGACTCATCCTTCAGTTTTTAAAAACAAAGGATGTGTAGGTTCAGTAGACTTAATAAGTTCTGCATGCAAAGATACCAGGATACTGTAACTATCCATAAAGCATTTTTAAAGGAGCCAAATCCCAGCTTATTTCTGGATAGCCGGTTGTTCATTCACCTTGAAAAGTAATCCTAAATGATAATCGAGATAAAATAAACTTTTTATTTGCTTTAAAATTTTCACATTTATGCTTTGAAAGCGTTAGATGTCTATTGTAGGTGGATTACTGTACATGGGTTTTTAAAGACTGAGGGACAAGTCAGAATAATTTTCTGGAGTAATCAGCAGCATGCCACAGATGCTGGCGTTACAGCTTGAGCTGTATTTAAGCCAGAACATTCTTCTGGCGACAAGCATGAAAAGGTACATTTGAGCAGCTCTTTGAGTGTGTCCGCAATGCCTGCTTTCCTGAAACATTCTGGCGTTGTGTTGAAGAGCCAAAAGCTTTCACACAGAATGCGTCTCTCTGTGGAAACATCTGGAATTTGAAGGAATTAAGGATGCCAAATATGCTGCCACAAAACCTACATAGCCAGAGGGCAGAAATAAGAATTATAATTATGAATCTGACTTTTTCAAACTCTTTTTCCTCTTGTATTCACAACCTCATATCATCTATCAGAAACAACTTGCAACTCTTAATTTTAGGGGCTGCCAATGGCAGCCTGGGTTCACTTGGTGCCCTAGGTGAGATACAACTTTTGGAACTACTCTCTTAATTAGGTACTTAAGGGATAGTTCACCTAAAAATTTAAAATACTATCATCATTTACTCAGCCTCATGTCACTCTGTGAAACATAAAAGAAGATATTTTGAGAAATGTGTCAGTATTTTTGGTCCAAACGTACAATGGAGATCAATGTTGTTTGGTTCCCAATGTTTACAAAATAATTTTTTTCTCTTGTTTTTTCACAGAATAAATAGTCATGTAGGTTTGAAATGACACGAGTGTGAATTTTAATTTACATTTTTTTTAATTTTTGGGTGAACTATCCATTTAGTTTAAGAATAAATAGTCTATTTAGTGAGTTGTTTTTATTAGTTTATTAAGTTAAAATCCTGAACAAACATCCAGTTTTTCTTTTAATAAACTTAGCAAAATTGCAGCTGATCTTTGACAGCGTGATTTTCATTGTAAGAAAAGAGTAAAAAAATGATGAAAATTTTAATTTTTTTGGGTGACCTAACCCTTTAGTTTAAGACTAAGTGAGTCAGTGATAGAGCTGTCAAAATGGCTGAAAAACTAAATTCGAATTTTTTTACTTAAATATTTTCAAAATTATATTCGAATTTAAAATTCATAATTTCAGTTATGGTGAAGAAAAGCTTTTTGCTTCTCTCGAAGCCACAAGAGGGCTCATCGAGCAAAATATTACTAATGCACGTTTATTCAAAGCATAAGATAACACGACTATCTGTGAAAAAAGTGCATAATGTTTAAAATAATGTTTATAAACCAGTTATAATTAATTAAGTTGCTTTTAAACAACTGTAAATAAAACAGCATCATGTATGTATGCATATTTTTAATACAAAGGGCCAAAAGCCAATCACACACATTTTTATTTTTACATTTAAAAACATGTGTTGCAGTGGGATGGGGAAAAAACCCTCCATACAGTCTCCGGATATGTTTTTTCAAAGTTGAACTTGCATGAATTTTACATGGCTTTCTAAACATGCAGCTCTTTTGTGTGTGACGCGAGTGCAACAGTGATAGATGTCCCTCTAGAAAATAATATGCATTCTGTGTAGTGGTGGAAATTTTGATTCTTTCAAGAGATTCGTTCATTTTCAGTTCGTTCAACAAAATGATTCGTTCAGATTCGTTCACTGATTTGTTCAGTGACCATTTCTTCATATTATATAAATACGCCAGCAGGTGGCGAAAAAGAGGTGTCTTGTGTGTTATGTCTTAAGTCAACGAACATATTCACTGGTTACAAAACTGATTTGGCTTTACTCAAATGTGTGCATAATTTACTCATTAAATAAATAAAGTCTAAAGTTGTTCAGATGACCAAAGCACAAGGTTTTCTTGCATAATTAACATTTTAATTGTTTGGTCAGACATTTACACATTCATAAATCGGGGATTAAACGTTGAGTTATGTTCTGTACGCTAAATATGAATATATAAACAAGCGTATATGCACAGTTCCTATAACTGTGCTTTGCATCCGCTTTCTGCTGATTGCTGATCGAGATTGACTCACATGCTAAATGGCCGACTGACCCGGTACACTCTCATTCATTTCATTCACGAAACGAGATATGTTCCAGTTCAGTCATTTCATTCACGAACGAGATGTACCAGTTCATTCAACTCGTTCACGAACGAGATATGTATCAGTTCGGTCATTTCGTTCACGAACGAGAATATCTCTTGATCTCGTTCAGACTCAAAAGAAACTCATTCAGTGAAGGGCGCATTCGTTCACTACATTCAACAAATCACATGCATCATCACATCTCATACTCAAAGGCTATTGGCTCGAGGTTTAGTCATTCTTTGACAGGATGAAACAGTCCACAGTGCTACCCGGTTCACTGATCTGCGCATGCGCTGCTAATAGCGCCGCTCTGCTATGGATGGAGGAATATCAGTGAACGAGAAATATCAATGGATTACGTGAACAAGAACGATTTGTTCACCTAAAAGATTCGTTCAAAAAGAACAATTCGTTCACGAACGAAACATCACTATTCTGTTGTGAACGTCTTGGTTTCAGTTTTGACGTAAACAAGATCTTCTCCTCATTGATTGTTCTCTTTTTCCGCAATATTTTGATTGAACAACGTAGCAGCGCCGCATCTAGCGGGTTCAACTAGTTAGGCTAAAAAAGCATTAAAATGCATTGACACTTACATGGTCATCGGATCTTGTGCACCACTGATAAGGCTGCCTCCTAAATGCACACCTAAAATTCAATGCAACGTTTTTGCATTCGAAGTGGATTTTTTTTTTAAATTCGACGAATATTTGAAATTCGAATTTTTTTGACATCTATCAGTACGTTTGTTAGTTTGCTCATCTCAATCTCTCAGTATTGTTTAGTCAAATCTGAAAAAATATTTAGTTATTTTATTTAATAACCAAGCAACTTGCAGCTGATCTTGACAGCCAGTATCATATACGTTCCGTAAAGACCAGAAAATTTTTGACATTTGTTCCATCGAAAATTAACAAACATTCTTTTTTCAACCAACAATCAGTGGTGCTTAATTATAGAGTATTATTTGATTTTATTTTCAATCCGTTGTTTCAAAAATTCTGAAGCGAATAACATGATTCTTCTGCCATCTCTTTGTCAGCCACTGGTAATGAGCATGTGGAACATCCCATGAGTTTCCTACCTTCTTTTAGCATTCAGAACACAGAGTTCACATTCTGCTGTGCTGGCATTTAGACTCAATTCAAATTTCCTAAAGCTCTCTGTAAACTTCTGTCAGTATGGCGGGGAGTCCCTCCCCAGCCAGCTTCAGTCTGGACTTCAGCCACTTGTCAGAGGATTCTCCACGCTGACGCTCCGTTTGACAAATCTCTCGTCTCTCAACCTCTCACTTTCTTGTCATTTTTCCCTTCCACCTTGCCCCCTCCCCCTTCTCCTGCTTTCGCTGTGTGCGTCATAAGTGTTGGTGTCTGCAGTGGCTTTTTAATAGGGGCTGAAAAATGTCACTGCTCCACCGTCCAACGCCACAGACTAACGGTAAACATCTTGTCTGGTCAGAGCACAGTACCAGCCGGGCACACACATGCACATGAAAACATAAAAACATGTTTTTACTTTATTAAATTTAGCAAAAAATAGTCAGTGACTCTGGGTTTTCTGTAACCACATTGAAGGTATTAATCATGCTCAGGCCTCCCAAACTCTGCCTCTTATTGCATACCTCAGACCACCGATGAGTGTGTGTGTGTGTGTGTGTGTATGTGCACTATACACACTAAACCAGCAACAATTACAGCAGGGTCTGGCACAACATGAGTCCAGCAAACACACTTATACACAAATCAGATGAATTAAGTGCAGTCGGGAGGAGATTTCCTGCACCCTCTGTATTTAGGTCTGTTTATGCAGTGGGCCATTTTGGAGTCTTTCTTTTTGGTCAAAAAAGTATTCAGTGTGTTGACTGAATGGTACAGAGAGCCATAATCATCTTTACACAACTCACAAGTCAGGGACGTTATGGTTTTAAAGGCCATTTTTATTTTTAAAACTTAATAGGGGCATTATTTGAAGTTATATAATTTGATATATAATTTTGTGTTCTCTGTGATTTTCCGCTCTCTCTCTCAGACCATTATAATTAAATGAGCCATTTGTTGCTTATAGACTCCCTCTTTAAATGTAAAATATAATAAAAGCATTTTTCCCGTGACTCTTTCCTTTTGAGTCCAATATATTCTACATCTCTCCATCATTGTCTTTGCAAAGCCTTTGCACTCTAAAAAAATGCTGGGTTAAATATAATTGGTTCAAAACAACCCAATAGCTGGGTCTGTCCCTTTTTAACCCAGTGCTGGGTTATTGCAGCAAAAGATGGTCTTTTGAAAGTTTTGAGTTCTGAAAGTTAGTGTATTCTCATGATATGACCCCTTTAATTCTGAAAACTGTATATATATTATGGTGCACTGATTACAGGACCCTGAGGTGTACTCATATGCCTTGAAATGCATGTGAGTCATCAGGTATGTTTTGTGTGTTTATAGTGTATACCACATGTAAAGCAGGGAGGGATGGAGTCACAGTGAAAGCTGCAGTGTGGAGTACCAGGTGCCACAGTTATCTTGTGGCCTATCATCAGCTCAAACAAACACCTAGCTTTTGCATTAGTAATATTTCGAAACCCTGTGAGGTGTCCACCATTTTGGGTTTTGTGCGAGCTGTTGTGAAATGAAACCATTGTAGAGATTTTTCCAAATCTTCTGTACACAAAAACTCATCTTCATCTAATGAACTCCAGCTCCTGCGTCATCAGCATGCGTCATGTGGTGAACGTTCATCGAAGCCTGACACGGAAGAGAACAAAGTGTTGAATAAAGTCATTATTTTTGTTTTTTTCGTATAGTTGTTTTTGTGCACAAAACTTATTTTGCAGCTTCATAACATTACAGTTGAACCACTGATGTCACATGGACTATTTTAATGATGTCCTTACTACCTTTCTGGGCCTTGAACATGGTAGTTCCCTTGTTGTCTATGCAGGGTCAGAAAGCTCAAAATATCTTAATTTTGTTTCTGAAGCATCTCGGCCTTACGGGTTTTGGAACGACATGAGGGTGAATATTGATGACAGAATTTTCATTTTTGGGTGAACTATCCCCTTTAACAACAATGTCCATTTACTTTTAAACTGTAACATTTAGCATGTGCAGGATATTGCTGCATCAGCCCAATGTGTTATAAATAGAAACATTTGCTAATTTCGTTTCTAATTTACACCCCGTCTTATTCAATAGGCCAACTTTTTGTAACTTCCATTTTGCCAAGATTCTTATACAAGAGTCTTCTCCCATAATGCAATGCGAGGTTGGAGAACACCTGATCAGAGACTATTCCATTAGACTCTCCAGATGCTTCAAATGCTGAGATCCATGTTAGTGCCTCTCCTCTTCAGTTCACCCCACTTATTTTATGGTTCAGGTCAGTGGCAGAACCCATTTTTGTGTTAATTTTAATGTTTTTTTTGTATCATTGTCCTGGTGGAAGATCCAACCACGGACAATTTGTAGGATTTCTAACAAAGGCAGTCAGTTGGTTAATTGACAGTCTGTTAGTATTTGATAGAATCCATGATGCCACGTTTAGAAAAATAGGCACAAAGCATTAAAGATCCGGCAATATATTTAAATGTGGTCATGGGGTACTTTTGTATCCCTCTGAATCCCTTTAAACTCATCTCACGTGTGCCAAAAAGCTCTTTTTTAGTTTCATCTGACCATAGAACCTGGTCCCGTTTGAAGTTCCAGTCATGTCTGGCAGCTGAATATGCTGGAGTTTGTTTTTGGATGAAAGCGGACTTTTTCTTTAAACCCTCCCAAACATCATGTGGTGATGTAGGTGCTCTTTGATATTTTTTTAGGCTTTCCGAACCCAAGACTCAACGAATTTCTGCAATTTTCCAGCTGTGTTTCTTGGAGAGTCCTTGACCACTTAAACTATCCTTCTCACCATGCATTAAGATGATATGGACACAAGTCCTCTCGATTTGACTGGAATGCCTTAATTGTTGCCTGATGTTGAAATTGCATTTTCAATGCTTGACTAGTTTCTTACAGGGCTTTTTTGTGGAACTCAACAATCTTTTGCTGCACATCAGAACTATATTCTAGTTTTACTAGTTTACTAGTCTAGTTTTTGATGGATGATTCAGGGAATTTGGCCTTTGTATTAACTCCTATTTATACTTCTGTGAAACAGGAAGTCATGGCTGGAAAATTTCATGTTTGCAGTGCTAGACAGTAACGAAGTAGTTTAATTTCGTTACTGTACTTAAATACATTTTTCATGTATCTGTACTTTACTGGAGTAGTTTTATTTTGAGTCACTTTTACTTTTACTTCACTACATTCCAAAGCATAAGATCGTACTTTTTTCTTCACTACATTTCATAAACCTTATTGTTTCTCCTGGATAAAATATCATGGCCCGAGATGCAGACGCGGGTCTGTATTCATGACGAACGGAATTCTTTTCAATGAATCTTGACCGATCTTGTGAGCGCGCGCGCGCGTCTGATGCTGTTAAAAGTAAGTTACTAATGTCGAATTTTAGGATTAATTATTGTAACTGAAATCATATTTAGGTCAAAGCTGTCATTTGTTTGTGAACTAAATCTGCTGTAAATGGTGATCTGTTTAAGCCCGCTGAAATGTTTGAATGCAGACACATTAACATCAGTCTCTAGTTTTAGGTCAAAAAACATTAAAATAACAACGATTAAATAAAATAACTCATGCACGTTCATCTTCCCCGCTGCTGTAACGTTAGCAGTTTTACTAAAATGCTATGCATTTAGCCCTATGTGACGTCTGTTTTTATATTGTTTGTCAGCACACATAGCCTAAGTTACTATGTATCTGGATCAACTAGCCGAGTAGACAAATATAAATGTTAACTGAAAATAAGTCAATAATGTTAGCTGATGCTAACTGTTTAGCTAACGAGCTTACTGGTGCTAAATTGAGGTAATTTTTAAAAAATAAAGTTCAAATATTTTTATTCAGCCACCTAGATAGATTACATCTGAGGGGGAAAAAAATGATTTGATGTTCAGAACATGGTAACTACAGTAGTTATCAAAGTGGGAAGTGATGCCCTCTGGGGGCATTTGGCCAGGGGTGTTTTTACACCACAGACAAGGTTTCAGAAAAAAAATAATCATTATGAAAATCTAATGATATTTTCCTTATTATATGCATTATTTCCTTATTAGTTATTTTGGGGAAATCCCAGGTATTTTGAGAAGAAGGATTATAAAAAAATATATGCTAATATAAAATTAAATGATAAAAGTAGCCTATATAAAACTGCAAGTAACCATTCATCTTCGCGGGGGGTATCGTTTGGGTACTTAAGTACATAAAAAATCAAGTACTTTTGTATTTTCACTCGAGTAAAATTTTTACTGGAGTAATATTTTATAATATGGATCTGTACTTTTACTCAAGTACTTGATTTGTGTACTTCGTCCACCACTGCATGTTTGTAGTCACTCTGGTGTGCTAAAAATGTACAGTAACTATGAATGGGAATATATTTCATGGGTATTTTATTCATAAGAATTTCTAGGGGTGCTAATAATTGTGGCCAATGTGTATTAGAGAAAAAAATGTTTCATAATGTGATTTCCCCCCACTTTCACTTTTTTTTTACTTCAATTAAAGGTTAGATTTTTTTTTACATTTTTGAACGACAAATGATGCAGATTTTATTTTCACAACCGCCATTGCTCATATTTACTTTTTTAGGTCTCAATATAAGCTTTGTGTTTCCATATTTATTGTTCAATTGTTTGTGCATTACTGTATTTTCTGATTTCACAAAGCAATGATTTTCAGTGATGGAGAGCATGCCATTGACAGAGAAATTTGCATACGGTTTCCTGCAGCAACGCACAGCTCATTCCTTCAGGGCTCTTTAGGATAACATCACTCGTGCCACTGCGTGACCAAACACATTGCGCATCTGTACATAACCAAATGTCCTCATTGAAGTTAGCTTCAGCAAAACTAATTATGCAGAAATATAACCAAATTTGTAATTTGTGCTTTGTAACATACAAATGGCTATGGCAAGATTACAGATCTGACAAATCCCATAGAGTGTGAGGTGACTGATTTCCAGTGAACCCTGAGCAATTACATCCAAGCTACTGCACAGTGGGACAACCTGGTAATAGGGTGACAGCAGTGAAAGATGACATGCAGGGAGGAAAAACGAGAGAATTCGATGCTTCTTGGAGTCAGAGAACCCTGCAAGAATGAAAAAAGAGGTGTGAAGGAATGAGGGATGCGAAGCCTCCCCCTGAGCAAACACAGCTCTGAATCAGACACACCAATTTAGACCTGGCTCTCTCAAACACATTTGTGAAAGGAGCTCTTGAGCTGCAGAGTGAAGTCCATGCACACGAGCGCACACACACATATCTAAAGGCACTGAATGAGTCTCTTCAGAGCTCTGGGGAAGCAGGATGTTCCCCTTCAGGACATATTTGAGTCTTTCAGCTCTGGAGAGCCGGCAGGACTCCAGCAAACAAACACTCAGTCACAAGTGTCCTAGTCCAAAACTTATCAAAAGTTTTTTGTGTTATTCTGCACAACATTAATCCTATTATGATGACTAATTATTCTATTACATTATTGTATTAAATTATATTACATATATTACACACACACATTTATGTTTACATTTTGGGTGTTACTTGCCGTTTCTTTGTAATCATTTGTGAAATTTTCTAGCAATTTCTCAGTGAAAATGGTTTCAGAGTAGATTCTACACCAATTTCTTTCTCCTGCCCTGTGTGAGTGTGTTATACCTGCAGTTTCTTTGTGATAATTTCAAGTAATTAGATCCCACAATTAGAATTGCCAGTTGCTGAGTCGTGCACCCGAGCAAAATCACAGTGCTACTTTCATGTCTTTTGTATGATTTTGTGCAGTTTCTTTTTTTCATACCAATGTCAGTTAGAATAGCTTTTTGGAGTCATTAGCAACTTAGGCTCTATTGACAGCATTAGTCATTGCATTGTTGGTTTGGTAATACTCGTAATGCTGTCAATAAGGCTTAAGTTGCTAATGGCACCAATTTGCTATTACATCAACATACAGGTTAATTAGTGTCATTATACGACTTAGCTTGACCACTGACTGTAATAAATTGGCCTTGGAGGACTTCAGTATTTTATCTCTCTCCCTATATATATAGCAAGGAAATGAAAATGTCTCAGACGAGTAAAGAAACCAGTAAGATACACACAAAATGCTAACTAGTAATTGAATGATGATTTATTATATTAAATTGTTGTTGTATTACATTGTAATAGACTTTTTTTTTTCTTTGAGGTAACTCATAAGGTCATCTTGATCACGCTGTCAGGGTTCATTTTGCATTAATGACTAAATAGCTGCACATTATCATTTTTTTAAAAAAAACCTAAATTAAAGTTTTTATTTGACTGAAAACTGAAAAGTGAAAGTAAAGTTTTGGTAATTCAGTTTGGGTAATTGGGTAACTGAACTCATGCTGTTCAGGATGTTTTGTGTTTCAGTTGTAAAAAAGTCACCTCTCAATATTTCAACCAGTCAAATTTTGCATAGTGCTAATCTAGCATAATTTTGGTCACAGTGAAGTGTTTCAACACTGCTGACATGTTGACATGTTTATTTGTTGTAATTTATCCATGACGTGTGCACAAAATGTATCCACCTTATTTTTCAATGCGGAAGCAAGCCGTTTTCTGTGAATGTGCGAGACTTCTGGTTCATTAGCCACGGTAAGGAAATAACGAGAAGAATAACAAAAGTGCAGTAAACGGTAAAACTGTTTGCACTACAAACCAGTATGTTCATAATTAAGATAATACATTAAAATAAAATGGTAAGACACACCAGTTTGCAATATCAAGCAGTTGGTTGAAATTAGTTGATAAGCAGTTGGTTGGTAGCATGACTGCCATCATGTAGCTACACTCAAACCGGAAAAACTGTACTTATGCCAGTAATGAAATGACACAATTACGTGCTTATTCTGTATGCTGTTTACAATACACTCTCAGAAAAAAGATACAAAAGCTGTCACTGGGACAGTAAGCTTGTACCTACACCCTAAAGGTGCATTTTAGTACCTTAAAAGTATAGATTTGTTCCTAAAGTGTACAAATTAGTATGGTATATATATTAGTGCTTTTTAAAAGAGTACTGCCAAAGTGACAGCTTTTGAACTTTTTTTCTAAGTGTAATAAATTGTCTTTAGCATACATGCAACTTAAATTTAAGTTGGTTAGAAAAAGGCATTTGTTTAATAAACTTCTTTTGTTCTGGTATTAAACTAATTATGTGTTCAAGTTTATTGAACAATTTTTTAAAAAGTGCTATTTAAATGTCAGTGTTTCAGATAATGATTTCAGCAATTTCAAAACCCATTTTGGCCCTTGTTTTTTTTTTTTTTTTTTTGTCATTAAAAATATTGTCGACTATACCGAAATTTCGGCGCATCAATATTCTGCAGTAGTCAAATTCTCTCCCACTCTTGATAATTATTGGCTAAATAAACCTGAAATACTGAGTGTGGCCAGTATTGATTTAAAAAGAATGTGACAAGCGAGCACTGGTTTTGTTGTGTTTATTGAAAAGGTTTTGATTGACAGCATAATTCCGTCAGGCACAGACTGATAGAGTGTAAAGAGCTCGGAAGGGGCACAACTGAAACAGAACGGAATGTTCCACAGATACAGAGATATGGAAAAATAACACAAAACACTGTTAGTCAACTATTCCATTCTTTTGTTAAACAGAGAGGGATGCAAATGCTGAATGCCTTTAATTCTGCAAACGTGTTACCTCACCGCGTAAAGAAAGAAATCTACATGGAATGCAATGCAATTCTTCTGTAAGAAAATACTGTAAAGAAGCTTTCATCCCTATTAAAACAAAACAAAACAAAAACACACCTATATAAAATCTGCTCGACATATAACAATCATTTGCAAATTTAAATCTATAACTTAATTTAATATCTTAATTCTAGTAAGAGCTGAATGGCACTATCAAATAGAGCTTAAGAGGAAAAAACAAATGCGTAAAATGAAAGAGTGTCGACATCAGACCAGTATTGCTCAACATCCAGCCACTTCCAAAGTGCTGGGAAACACATTGTCCTTTGAAACTGTCTGGATGTTCATTGTAAACATTTAAGAAAACTTTCTTCAACCCCTAAACGCATCTTGGCTCTACCTCCATCCCAAAACACACAAGCATGAAGGAATGAATAAGAGAAGGTCATGGAAGCAAGCGGATGAAGAAAAACAAAACATAAATACAAGGAAATAAATAATGTGGGTTTGTGACAAGGAGGGAGAAGGACCAGCAACATTGTTTAATATGTTTGAAACAACGCAAAAGGGCTGTCAGTAGTAGAGCGGAGGATGCGGAGGTAAGCCAGAGGTTACAGGTTGTACAAAAAAAACCCCGAAGCTGAGAGCGTTCGCTTGCCCTGCCATCCCACACCACCAAACAGTAAACGCATAACTCCACACGTAATGGACAATCACTCAAAACACTGTATCCAACAGAACATGATGTCCCTCAGCTGGAAGAAGAAATTACAGAACAACGTCATCCGTATCTTTAAGAACCCAATCTGAGAATTAAGGTAACGAAGTGCCTTACACATGAGTACTCGGTTCTCATTCGAAGAAACACCCTGCTTATATCTTTTCTTGATGTGGCCGTACATTCAAACCGTACGTCGCAATATTCAGCCACTCAACTCCCTCCCAGGCACTTGACAAGTACAAAAATTCAATGGTTTGCAGGAGGAGGGAGCGACTGCTTCACTCGGCACCTGTACAGTCACCTCCTATCAAATCTACAGTTTTCGTAGTTTAGCAGCAAGCGAATCATCCTCTTTTTTCCCCCATTATATATTATTGCCGGCTTTCTGCTTGAATGCAATTGTCTGAGGACACCCTGAGACACGACCAAGCTATCCCATAATGCTTCGCTTAGATTCGCAGGGCCAGAGACACTCATCTGACAACCATGCACGCTAGAGTTGAATAGCAATAACGGTTCTGTACTCATTAACATAAAACTCAGAGCAGAGAGAAAGATTTTGGCACTTTGCAAACATACCGACCCGGAGGATTAACTCAAAATGTTATTATACATATTCATTAGCAAAAGAGCAAATAAGAGCGACAAACTCATAATATGGTTTCACCATATATCTATATGCTATGGTAGGTTTTACCCACATAGCACTCCTTCATATCATAGAGCTGGATGAAAAGACCACAGCGCTCATAATCAGAGAAAACCAACACTGTTTTTTGAAATACTATGGTGAACGGATCTCATGCATGGAAGCCCAAATATGGAGATTTTTTTTTAAATATACAAAAATGATGAAAAGTGCTTTATGTGTGAGTCTGACTGGAGTTAAAACTACACACCGGTGCAGTTTCCTCATGAAGATCAGAAGCACTTGTGGTCCTTTTATCATTAAATTCAATACTGAGATACGGGCAAAGCAATTTCTGGCGTACTTGTTTCGTGTTTAGAATTCATAATTTCATCATTTTGCTCTGCTGATATCGCCAATTAGCTTCTCATACATTCTTGTCACTGTAAACTAAGAAATGGAAGAAAACCAGCAAAAATAAAATACAACCCACCGGTTGAAATCTTGCACTTCTGTGGTAAATAACTTACAAAATTTAAAAGAAAAACCCTTTGTTTACAGCACCAAGACCCGACTATAATTTTAGACCCCCTTAAAAACCTTACGTCTATAAATAGCTTTACAAATATACATGTTAATTCAAATAAAACTTTTGTTTTGCTTTTTTAAGATTAAATGTTTACATGATCTCAACAGTGTATGCTCACTTGCTTTTAAAATGTCATTCTTTTTTCATTCGTTTTTTTTTTAAGTACACTGCTACCGACTGCAATATGATACATATTTATATCTATATATTTACAATAAAAACTATAAGATACGTACAAAGCACACAGTTATATATCGTCTAATTATATCTCACATCTAGGAGACCTTTCTCTCTTTTCTTATTAAAAAAGGATGAAAAATGTTCTTTGTGAGGAGAGGAGTGGAGAGGAGAGACTGGCCATGGGTTTGATTCTCACTCCAGTCAGATATTGCTGTAAAACCACTTCCTGTCCATGTGTGCCAGGACGACTCTGTCCGTTGCTTCAGAACCGTGCTGTAAAACAGTGTCGATCCGTTCTTTTTGTTTCCGGTCCAGTAATTTGTCTGTTTTGTTTTTTTTGGTAGGCACGGAATGGTGTGACCCTTCTGACTGCAAAGGAAAAGCGAAACTGGCCAAATATAAAAATAGGAATTCTCTTTTCATAGACAAAAAGCTGAATAATGATTTGGAAGAAAAGGAGCTGAAGGAGAGGGGTGTAATCCGTGATTCAGACCTGTGAGCAGTTGGAAGTCTGAAGCTTCTCGTTGAGCGTTTCATGAGATCCACACTGAACCAGGAGCCCCGTCTGCACTGCCGCCACATGCTGGTCCAGTGCAGCGAACCGGAAGTTCCCCACAAACCACCATTTCTGTCCTGGGTCCTTATGTTTGTATGACCCCATTGCTGTGGAGGTGGTGTTTAGGGAGGCAGGGCTCGTCAGGTAAAGGGTCGTGAGCAAACACAGAGTCGTCGCCAGAGGAACAGGTGCTGTTGGAGTCTGGACAGGTAGGGGAATACTGTTCAAACGACACCGACAGGTCCAGATACTCCTGATGGATGAAACACACACACATCAGAATTGGCGAGTTCAGGTTAATAAGAGTTAAGGTGTTTGGTTTGCTAAACAAGAGCTTACATCAGTGGAGGTCATGGAAAGAACCCTGTCGTGATCCTCCACCAGCTGTCTGAACGTGGGCCTTTGTGAAGGAACAGCGTGCCAACACTCCCGCATAATCATGTACCTGCACAAATCACAACACAAAACAATACATGCATTTAATACATGCCAGAAATACAATTTTTATACTAATGGGTAATAGGTGCATCCACGTCATGTTGGAATTACTGTAATTATGAGATTCAGACTTGTAAAAAGCAGTTTTGTAATTACTTTTAATAACTCGTAAACTGACTTTTCCGAGAGCACATGCACAAAAAACAACTCTAAATGATGCCAGCATCAGGTAAATGTAGTTTATCTTGTAATATTTTATGTTTAATTCCTATAAATGACTATTGTTGATATTTTAATAATGCAAGAATAATCTGAAAGTAAACGATAAACAATACAGTTGGATAACTAATGTCCTGCTAAATAAACTAGCTTAGGCATTTGCACAACAGATGTTACTTGTTTTATTGTGGGTTTGTCTATTGATTACTCAAATTACACAGATTAATGGTCATATAAACATCATTTTGAGTTTGAGGATGTGAACAGTTTTCGAATAGAACGTCTGGATTGCCGTCTAGTAATTACAAAGTACAGTAATTAGGACATGAAGGCAGCAAATATTGAATTGTGACGTTTCTGATAAAAATAAAATGCATTTTTGTTCAGGTTTGCTTGTTTGTCAGGCTGCACAATTTGTCCCAAAAAATTTTTTTTTGTGTGTGTGTGTTATTTTATGTTACTATTATAAATAAATAAACAAAAAAGATTTTTTTATAATTGTAATAATATTATTTCACTGTAAAATAAGGAGTATTTGAGCTATCTCTCTCTCTCTCTATCTATATATATATATTGAAATACTTCATATAGGATATATAGTATATAATATGATCACACACAATGCTATATATTATATACACAACACACAATACTAAAGTTTTGGCTACCTTAATTTCTTCATTTTGAAACATTAAACCGTGGAGTTTTATTGATTTGTTTCTTCTCTTTTTTTATATTAAACTAAATTGTAGCTTTTGTGATTTAATAATCACACTAAACCATATTGGTATTAATCATTCAGCCTATTTTACAGCTTTATTTTAAGAGAAGAATAAGAAGGTCTTAAGAGTTTTCTAGATGAAAAGCAAAGAAGATCAAAAGCGTACAGTTCATGAGTGCAGTTTGCAGGTTTGTCCATCCGATGACCCTCCTTCAGCAGTTTAAAGAGCTCCTCCACTGGGATACCTGGGTACGGTGAGCCGCCCAGTGTGAAAATCTCCCACAACAACACTCCGTAAGACCACCTGAGATGCAAGAGAGGTCACAGTTCAGAACAAATAAGAGGCAACAATCACACATTTACAGTACAGTACAAAACATAAGTCCAATTCAATGATAAATGAAGTGTCTAAACACTTGTTAGGCCTATATATGCTGGTTGTGCTTGAAATAGTAGAGTCACAATACTCTCACTATTTGTCTGTCTGCCTGTCTCTCTCTGGGGTGTAGATACTTGGCAGATGAGAGAGAGGAGTTTTGTTGGTTCTCACTGAGGCTTATAATGTATGTTGGAGATATGAGACGTGAGTCTATTAAACTAGAGTGAGTGTGTGTGCGCACATGTGTATGTGGGTGAGTGTTATCACAAGCTGCTCTGTTAACTCAGGGCTCTTTTGTTTTGGCCCCATTCCTCCCACGCCACCACTGAGCAGTGCTAATCAAATTAGCCACGCTAAGAGACAACAGGAGCTATGAGCCAGCTAATGCTACCCGGCCAAACACACACACACACACAGTCAGTTAGAAGCCTTATGGGGGCTGAATAATTGGCTCGTCATTATATCACTATCCATTCATTAGCTTTATGTTGGAGTCAAATCTCATTTACGCCCATCAGCGTGGTGCTCACACAAACTCACACACATACAGAGCAGATCGAGTGAATGAAGGGCTCACTGCTCATATATCATAGCATAAGTACAGCCTATAGGCAGAGGCAAATGATATTATTCTATTACTGCTGTCTCAGGCCAACTGTGATTAAAGAGTATTTAGACATATTGGAAAGTGCAGCTCCGGGTACCAGTCTGAGTGTGATGAATGGGTGTTCGGTCTACTGAGAGACAGTGTGTAGTATACTAACATACTAATCAAAACCTGCTGTGCAAACACAGACACACACACTACCGTTCAAAAGCTTGGGGTCAGTGAGATATTTTTTAAAGAAATCAATACTTTTATTATGCATTCAATTGATCAAAAGTGACAGCAAAGACATCTATAATGTTACAGAAGGTTTCTATTATAAATAAATGTTGTTCTTCTGAACTTTCCATTCATCAAAGACTCCTGAAAAAGATATATCACAAAAATATTAAGCAGCACAACTGTTTTCATTGATAATAAGACAATAATAATAATAACATTGATAATAGTAAGAAATGTTTCTTTATCACTAAATGAACAAATTATGATGACTTCTGAAGGATCATGTGACACTGAAGACTGAAGTAATTATGCTGAAAATTCAGCTTTGTATCACAGGAATAAATTACATTTTATAATATATTTAAATTGAAAACAGTTACTTTAAATTGTAATGATATTTTACAATAATACTGTTTTTACAGATTTTTTTAATCAAATAAATGCAGCCTTAAAATTATAATTTCTCATTTTGAACGTAGACTAGCCCACACCACTGGTGACTATAAATTCAGATTTTTGTAATATATATATATATATATATATATACACACACACACACACACACACATTTATATTTATGTAATAACATATTTATGCTGATTCATTACATGATTTTTTGTGAATTAGACTATACTAGTCATGCTGTATGATTATTGTTGAGTGCAGCCTGCAAAAGAACAGAAAGATGTGTTGTCTTTGTTTTATTTCTCTCTTTTTAACTTAGGTCAAATATGTTTTTTTTCACATCTCTGAACATCACCGGTGATTTCCAGTGTAGGAAACACTGGCACGCTCTCTTGGATGGCTTTGATGCTATTGTTGCAGGGTTATGGTGTTCACTTGCATTCCTTTACCGCTTGATGAACTTTATGAACAGATGGCATGAAGTGATGGAGGAAAAAAGAAGAGGTATGCATGGCAATGTAAACTCACACATGTGCGCTTACTGCCTATGGTGACTCTGTCTTTTTTCCTCCCTGTAGACTGCATTCGGTGCGTGACAGGTTTAGCTGATTGGTGACCATCCACCCTCGGCACGGGCAGCACCCCAGACCCTGATTGTATTGGAAACAGAAACACACGTCTTAGCACCATACAACAGTGGTGCGGACCAGACGACATACAGACACCACGAACAGTCAATAAGGCATGCAGCTAATCTGCCCTACTGGTCCTGTCTAATGCAAATACACTTCAGCAGTCCGCGTCAACATCGTCGACTCTCCGAGCTCTTTAACTCTCAACTCAAGCCAATATCCAAATACTTCCCCAGCCACACCTCACATCTACAACCACAGTCACAACACCTAACAGTTCCATTAACACATTTACGTTATTGCACCAGTGTTAGGGAAAGCTTTCTAGAATTTGCTAAAAGCTATATATTATAATCTTTTAAGGTACTTCAACTACAGTAAAAACAACTGTTTAAAAAGGAGAAAGCACCCTAAATGCTATTAACAAAAATGTAACTACACTGAAGGTATATAAGCAATTTCATTTAAATATACTAGCAATCAGTGTTGGGTAGTAATTGATTACATGTAATCTGGATTACGCAATCAGATTACAAAAATTAGGTACCTGTAATTATATTATATTATATTTTAAAATACTCCTAATCAGACTAAAGTTACTTTTTAGGGTACATGATACAATTGTTCACACAAAGGACAGTAAATGATTTATCATTATGACTCTCCCTAATTAGAATATTTTTCTCTTTGAAATGTACTTTCTAGAAAACCCTACTGTGTTTAATAGCATTTAGCTTTGACTATATTAACAATATAGAATGGCCATTTAAATGGCATGTAAATAAATTGGTGATCCATGCTTCTAAAATTGGGGACAAAAGCACCTCTCAATGAGTTAGGCCATGTATGTGATGGATAATATGCAGTCTGACTGTGATATATAGCTGTGAAACACTATATCTCCATCATATCCAATGACTTTGACTAATTATTGATTTGGACAAATGTCTGGACAAAAATATAAAAGTAAATAACATAAAAATCTAAAAGTAATCAAACAGTAGTCAGAATACATTACCTAAAAAGAGAATCTCAAACAGTTAATTAATAACCTACAATTTTTGTCATGTAATTTGTAATCAGTAATGGACTACAATTTGCCAGCACTGCCTATAATTTTCAGATTACATTACTGAAAATAGCCAAGTCACTATTTTCAATCCCAAATGTATATTCTGCAACAAAAAAGACACAGGAATGAATTCAGAATGAGTTCTACCGACACAAAAGGTGCTGATTCGAATGACTTTGTGAATCATTTTTTAACCAGTTCATCACAATGAATGGAAAACAAGTGTTTTTTCCACAGCTAAGCTAATGTCATGTTACTGAAAATGTAGTGAATTTACTGTAGCAGCACCCCTAGTCTTAGCTAGTTGCTTCCCAGAAGCTACTGTATTTCACAATGTACTGCAGGCCAGGTAAACTGTGATGTGTTCAATACTGCCCAGTCCTCACCAATACCCACACGTTCGTATTACCAACTCCAGACCTCAATCAACAGTTAATTAATTCTCATAAATGCACCTTCAAAAGTTCCTAAACTAAGCACACACAAAATTCAACACCTGCAGGCTTAACATTTGAAATACAGTGCGCAACCACATCCGCTGAGTTTCACTCCAATGCCACCCAAGAGCGCTATCCTTCAAGCATTCTGAGATTGATAATAGTGTCGACTTACGTTGGTGGTCTTCTTGTAGTAGTCAATGTTGTGCACATCTCTAGCCAGGCCAAAGTCTGCAATCTTCATCACGTTGTCCTCGGTTACCAGAACATTCCGAGCCGCAAGATCCCTATGGATACACTGGCAACACAAACAGAAAGAGGGCCATCTTTTATGCTCAAGTCTGATAAATACACGCTATGATGTACACATCTGGAAAATAATAACTGGCATCCGTAGCCAGCATTTATAAACTTTATAAACAATTCAAGCATATTAAATTATTTCTATTTGAAAAAGTTTACAAACTGAGATAAGTAGATGTGTTACCTTCTTTGAGGCCAGGTACTCCATACCCCTGGCGACCTGATAGGCGCAGGACACCAGATCTTTAAATGTCAGAGTTTCATTTGGGATTTTACAAGTGTCAAACGAGTAGTCCATCCCAGGAGGCCTTCTCGCCCGCAAGTATTCCCTAAGATTTCCTTTAGAGGCATATTCCACCAGCACATACAGAGGACCTGCGTGAACACAGTCAGAAACAGTTCAGTCAGAAAAATCTAAACTGACAAAAGCTAAACATACTGGAAAAAAATCCTGGATACTGCATACTGACCATCTTGTGAGCACGCTCCCAACAAGTTGATGATGTTCTTGTGTTTTCCAATCATCTTCATCATCTCCATTTCAGACACAAGGTCCGAGAGGTCCTTATCTGTGCCGTCATCTAAGAAAACAGTCAAATATTATTACAATTTATAAGAACTGTTTTCTGTTGTAATATATTTTCAAATGTAATTTATTCCTGTGATGGCAAAGCTGAATTTTCAGCATCATTACTCCAGTCTTTAGTGCCACACGATCCTTCAAAAATCATTCTAATATACTGATTTGGTGCTCCAGTAACATTTCTTATTATTATCCATGTTGAAAACAGTTGCTTAATATTTCTGTTGTTTTTGTTTTCATTTTTTTTTCAGATTATTTGATGAATAGAAAGTTCAAAAGAACAGCATTTATGTGAAATAGAAATATTTTTCAGAAAAATGTTACTGACCCCAACATTTTGAATGGGAGGATATATTATTAGTATATTAGTATTTATTATTTAATTACAGTTAAGCACACTCACTGTATTTATGAGATTTTTTGTGCACTGGGACTAATGTTTCTTTTATGTTTTTTGGCATTCAGTAAAAAAATATATAATCTGGAATTTAATTTATACACACTCACCTTTGAGCATCTTGACAGCAACAGTGAGAGGTTTGTTGGGTTTCTCTTTGTCAATCCCAATGGCTTCAGCCATCACTACCTGCCCAAAGCAACCCTCTCCCAACGGTTTTCCCAGCGTTAGTCTACAACAGAATCATCAATCAGCAAGGGACAAAACTCACAAATATTATGGTCATTTGATGTTCACTTCAGCTTGTAACTCACTTAGTACGTGGAAACTCCCACTTGGGGTCAGAGGGCAGTTCAAGTTCAGAAACGTTGGGCAGCATGGGCCCATCACCAGATGACAGGCGGGCGATCCGGAC
Source organism: Sinocyclocheilus anophthalmus (assembly GCA_018155175.1). Lineage (NCBI taxonomy): Eukaryota > Metazoa > Chordata > Actinopteri > Cypriniformes > Cyprinidae > Sinocyclocheilus > Sinocyclocheilus anophthalmus. The sequence goes on along the minus strand of JADLZN010009383.1, from coordinate 520,380 downwards.
CAACGGGGTGTTTGAATTCATGGAAGAGTTAGATTCCAAGGACACCTGCTTGGGTAAAGAATAAAAACAGCATGTTATTGTCCCTGAAAGAGAATAAGACCGTGAAAATAAGAGCAAGACAGAGAGAGGAAGGATCAAGATGTCTATTTTAAGAATATCATCTACTCTGAAGTGTTGTGTGTTGCAGACAGAAGTCAGAGTGCTTCTGAGAGAGAGGTTTGTAGCTGTCAGATCTCCACATAATGGACCACAGAAGACTGTATGAAGCAACATTTCAGTGCTGCCATGCACACATAGCTATCATCTGGAGTTTTGCTGTTGTCTTGTATCCAAAAATTGCTTGGGAGCCACCAGCTCAACTGGCTCTCTTTTTTTCTTTCTTCCAACTAACATCAACGGCATCATCATAATGTAATATTTTCATCCCAAACTGTGGTTTCTCTCCAGCACTGATTTGCATCTTTTTAGCCATCCATAACTGTCTTTGCACAAGAATCAACACACAAAGTGTGCTGAATGTCATGACAACGGCATGTTTGCCTTAACTTGAGCACTATTCTTTTAGTTCCTTGCGAGCACTGCTATTTCCTTTAGGAAATGCAAATCTGTGTAGGCTTTCATGAGACACTGAGAAAGTATGTCAGCGGTAGGAAGATCAAACTGTCTGACAATGATATCTCAATATTTTCTAAAATCAGAACTAGCTCAAAATACACACCTACACACACACACTATTTGAATGAAAGAAACAAAAAAACACTGCAACGTGATTATGTAGCTTGCGTTGATTCCAGTGTGACATTGTCAGGCTTTGATTGCTGGAAATAACTTGAGGGAAAAAGAAGAAGAGATTGAGAGAGCGACAGAGATTAGAGAGAGATCGTGTGTGTCAGCTGCAGCTGCTGCGATTTAAAATGTTTAAAACAACTGAGAGAGAGAGAGAGTTTCACCAGGAGAGAAACATGATATAAACACTGGCAGTCTCCAGGAGAGCATGAATATCCCTCTGCCACATCACATCTATGACATCCACACAGTGTATGTCTTCATAGATACCAATAGCCCAAAGACATACTACAACAGCTTTACATTAAAGAGTGAAAGAAGATAGGAAATAGGCTGATCAAATCTTGTATCTACTTTCTGTTACCTGTCTCTTGAGGGGGAATTTGGACAGTTTTTGAACGGGCAGTGTGGGGAGAGTCTTCTGCGTGTTCATCCGCATACGGCAGAGGATAATGATGACCATGGTGAGGATGAAGAGCACGCAGCCTGTCACGTAGATGAGGATGTCCGCATAGTCATCCTCTCTCTTCATCTCTACCGCTGACACAGAGCACAAGAGCACAGATTAGATGTGCGGTGATGACATTATGAGACAAATGTACTAATGTGTTGCACTATACATGAAACAATGACTGTTGTGAATGGTAGTACATCTGAATTACATTCATACAACACACCATACTATTTAGAACATCCTTTATAAACAGCTGCGAATTAAGTTCTTATTTAAAAGAAGTACCTACTCAGAAATATGTGAATTTCAGACACGACGATCGATTAAAATGTTTTAAAATGGCTCACTTTTCTATTAGTGTTGTCTATTGTCAAGGTTCGAGCACTTAACAAGTGCCAAATGCAAGTAATATTTGATGAGCTTTGCTTTGATGAGAAAATAACAGATTTTTTACTGGGGACTGCAACATAATATAATAAATCAAAGTGTGATAATGTCTGATGTAAGCAACACAAATGATTAAAGACATACAAACCATCTTCAAACAACTTTTCCTCAGTGCAAAATCTGCCTAAAAGTCTCGAGAACTAATGTGGCAAGACACATGTGGAATATAAAATTAGAGGAACAAAATCAGCTGAGGGGCAATTAGAAATATTTTTTGGCCAGTAAATTATCTCAGTTCATCCACCTATGTGGCAAAAGGTTAATTTTGGACCCTGTTTATTTCTAATACACATAACCACAAAATTCAGTTTATCAACTTAAATAAAACATGAAACCCAACTTAAATCGGCTACTAACTACAGCCTCGAGACTTTCATTTAAAAAGAGAGTAACTTTAGAAATAAGCCCCACTAATGGTTAGATTAGAGATCATGTTATTGTTTTGTTCAAAGTTATAAAGCAGAAAGCTTGCAGTTAATTTACAGCCAACTTACAAACTAATTAACATGCTATCGCGCCCCCATGCAGGTACAAACATCCCATGATGCCCCTCTCTCCGGGGGCTTATTTGGCACTTGTGTGATGAGCCCCACAGATAGAGTTCAGTGGCTCTACACAAGACGAGCGATTTTAATTACAGCAGCAGAACGGAGAGCAGGATAACAGGATGAGCGCAGAGGATGTAAGAATTAATGAATCGGGCCTCCCAGATACTGGGACTGTGTGCCATCAGTAAATACTCCAGTAAACACGACAAGCACTTCCATCACGAGCGCGTGTTTTATCGAGTGGAAACAGTCTTTGAGAAAAACCCATCATCCGTCTTTTTTCTCTGCATATGTCATGTTCAAATCTGAAAACAATTACAAACTACCGGGTTGTTTTTCAGAAGACTTTAGTCAGGGTGGCATATTTAATTTGACGTGAATAAAAATTAGACTGCCGTCTGCCCTGGCTAAGGTCCATAGAGAATATCATTGAAAACATTTCAAAAACATTTGAACTGCAAAACTATGAACATTCAAGGACAACAGAGAAAATAGGAAGTGTGGAGACATGGGAAGAAAAGGAGTGAAGAGAAACCCCAGAAAGTGAGACTAGTATACCTGGTAACACTGTAAGCCAGGCAGAGTGATGGTTATAGCCAATCGAGTTCCCTGCCAGACAAGTGTATTGCCCCGCATCCTCAAAAGACACATTGGTCAGGTAGAGAATCTCCAGCTCTTTATCCGTAGTATTTATTCCCGCAGTCTGGAAAAGCAGGGAGAGATGGAGAGAGAGAAAGACAGATGCGTAAACCACAACCCTTGGGAAAAGAGCAGACCCGACACCGGGAGGAAGATCTGAACGAGAGTTAACCCATCACCAGTAACCCAGAAATCCCACAATCCTGCACATGAAGAGATGACCTAGAAGCAAAGTAAAACCCCAAACCCTGGTGGAAAATTCAACGCCCCATCAGCAGCAGCAGATCACATTCGTTTTCATCCAGATCTGTTTGAGGTGCAAAGAAAAAGAGCGGGGAAGAATATTACTTGCTTTAAGCCTAATGTAACCTCTCACTAGATACTAGAAACTGACCTATTTATGTAGAAGTGTGTGTCCCAATAATCGAGAGAGCTGTGTGTAGTGTATGAGAAAATCAATAAGAAGGTGCGTGTGGCACAGTCTCGGCTCCTATTAAACATGCTCTTGTTGCATTGATTGGGGAAGAAGAAGCAGTGAGCATTTAAACGAAGCAGACACACACTCGCCTTACATAACATGTCCTTGAATCAGGTCACCTTATTTATTGTGTGAAAAAGGGACGAGAAGAGCAGGGAGAAACAGAGGGAGTTTAGGGGAGTTTGACTCTATGCCACCAAAGTCTTGATTGACAAATCAAGTTTGGAAAGTTTGGAAAGAGATTTTTTACCTGGCTGGGACACCATGAGCCAGAACGTATTCTCTGACATGCCTACAAAGTTGTGGGCTCTGCAGCAGTACTGGCCTGCATCTTTTTCTGACACATTATACAGAGTCAGCATATCGTGGGCCTCTTTTATCTTACTGACAAAACTCTGCAGAGACACACACACACACTTAGTCAGAGGCGAACACGTTCACACATGAACAAACACTTAATGATTTAAAATGCTCCCGCAGCTTGTTCTACCTCTTTTTCAAGATGCTGATACACTTAGGGGCAAATTCACAAAACAGTTGCGGCACTCTGGTATTTTAGTGCAAAAACCTAGTAACCTCCCAAAATCCAGTTTAACCAGGCATTATCTGCACCAGTACAAGAAGTTGAACAGTGCTTGAATTTGAACTTAAAAGACTTAAAATAAAATTTACTAAATACATTTACATTAAAAAAACACGTTTTTTAATTAATTATAAATGCAAATTTTTTTAAAGTCAAATTCAAATTTCAATTAGAATTCCTGTTTGCTACCTAAATTCAAATGCACAAACTCAACCGAACCGAAACCGAATTTGTTTCTGAATGGCATTTATCACTGTACATCATTAAATGAACTCATTGTCATTCTTTTCAGGTCAAACTTCTTCCTTCCAATTAGGCTTCTTATAGATTGTGGCTTATTTACAAAACGTAGAGCAATTAATGTTACTCTATTATCAACGAATGAAAGCAGCAACATGTTGTGCTGTTAACATATTTGCATAATTCCTTATAATCAGGTAACTAAACCAACACAGACAGTGCATGCAAATACACAACACTCTCAGCAGAAGATTGAAGATTTACTGCATATGTGCAATTTGCTCTTTATTAAAAAAAACTAAAAATTACGGGATAAGAACAGGAACGAGCTTGGGAAATGTTGGGAGCTGGATTCAAACGAATTCCACCTGTATTGGCGTCACAGCTCAACAGGCTAACTGCTAGGCCATCGCTCTGATGTCACTATATGCTATAACTACATGCTCAAATATCATCTTCAGTCCCACACATATCTGCTTCTGTGTTTCTTTCAGATGCTTCATTTGCTTTATTCTCAGTTTCCGTTCTTTCCCTTGATCGCAGGCGTTGCGCCACACATGATCTGTCGCTCAGCACTCTCGGTCTGGGAGGGCTGGGGAAGGCTTTAGAGGGTGCGCAGATGAGACTGCGGGGAAGGGAAAAGCCGGCGCGCGACTCCCAGTAAATACTGTTTCAATTATGTGGGAGTCTAAAATAGCGTGGCGGTCTGGCCAGCCGACGCACTCCCCTCCTCTGCCTGCTGACTCGGCCCTACCCTCGCTTCCTGCACTCATTTTTTCCATGGCTTTTTCGGGAGCCTCTTCCCTTGTTCCCTCCCTCCTTCTCCTCTGAAGAGTGAGTGGGGCAGCACAGCTAATGGCTGTCTCCCTGCGCGACGCCACCGCGGCGGTTAGCTTAGCCTAAAACAGATGTCTGCCTCCTCTCTCACTCCTCTGAGAGGAAAAAGAGAGTGAGAGACCCCTAATTCTCCAGTTGCAGAGTCTATAGTGAGATGCTAACATGGGTGGGATTGGGGTCGAGGGAGGTGCTCTAAGAGTCACATGAGACTTAATTTGTGGTTTAATTTAAGCTGCACTTGGACACATTTCAAAAAATGCCTTCAACATTTATGATGGACCATTCTATGGAAGCCCGTTTCCGCCTCCAGCCACTAATAAAAAAAATAATGTCTGTAAGTCCATATAATGAGAACTTTCTCAAAATTATGACTTAGTATCTCGTTATAATGACAAACTTTCTCGTAATAATGACTTAGTTTCTCGAAATAATGACTTATTTTCTCATAATAATGACTTAGTTTCTCGTAATAATGAGAAACTTTCTCGAAATAATGACTTAGTATCTCGTAATAATGAGAAACTTTCTCATAATAATGACTTAACCTAATCCAAAAAAAAAAAAAAAAAAAAAGACTTCCTCGCCGCCTGCGGAACGCAAGATGACAGCACGCTAAGCGCGCATCTGTTGTCAAAGCCATGCAGGACACCGCTACAAGTGCTTTGTTCTGTACTCTAAAGTGTATCATGCTATAGGTCTGTCCTTAAATAACGATTTCAGTATCAATGATCTGTATGTAGTCTTTTGAGTATAGTTTTACTCTGGCCAGATAGTTTCTGGCTTCAACAACATTCAGACCCAATATTCCAGTTAAGACTCCATGCATTTTTAAATGAAAAATGAAAGCCTTACCCTATAAAACTTTAATTTAAGATGTGATTCGGATGATGTATTAGTTTTATTAATCTTCCCTTTCTGCCGCACATGCAATGTTAGCGGTGTCCTGCATGGCTTTGACCAACGATGGCGCTAGCGTGCTGTCACTTGGCTTTCCGAAGAACAGTGTCGGCGAGGAAGTCTTTTTTTTTTTTTTTTGGATTAGGCTAAATCATTATTACGAGAAAATAAGTCATTAATACGAGAAACTAAGTCATTATTATGAAAAAATAAGTCATTATTATGAGAAAATAAGTCTTTATTTCGAGAAACTAAGTCATAATAATGATAAACTAAGTCATAATAACGAGAAACTAAGTCATTATTTTTTCGAGAAACTAATGTCATTATTATGAGAAAATAAGTCATTAATATGAGAAACTAAGTCATTATTTCGAGAAACTAAGTCATAATAATGAGAAATTAAGTCATTATTATGAGAAATTAAGTCATTATTATGAGAAAATAAGTCTTTATTTCGAGAAACTAAGTCATAATAAAGAAACTAGTCTAATACTGAGACAACTAAGTCTTATTTCGAGGTAAACTAAGTCATAATAATGATAAACTAAGTCATAATAATGATAAACTAAGTCATTATTATGAGAAACTAAGTCATAATAATGAAAAAATAATTCATAATAATGAGAAACTAAGTCATATAATGAGAAACTAAGTCATAATAATTAGAAACTAAGTCATAATAATGAGAAACTACGTCAGTATTTTCGAGAAACTATGTCATAATAATGAGAAACTAAGTCATTATTTGGAGAAACTAAGTCATAATAATGAGAAACTAAGTCATTATTACGAGAAACTAAGTCATTATTTCGAGAAACTAAGTCATAATAATGAGAAACTAAGTCATTATTACGAGAAACTAAGTCGTTATTTTGAGAAAATAAGTCATTATTTCAAGAAACTAAGTCATAATAATGAGAAACTAAGTCCCTAAATATGAGAAACTAAGTAATAATAATGAGAAACTAAGTAATAATGAGAAACTAAGTCATAATAATTAGAAACTAAGTCATTATTTCGAGAAACTAAATCATAATAATGAGAAACTAAGTCATAATAATGAAAAACTAAGTCATTATTATGAGAAACTATGTCATTATTATGAGAAACTAAGTCATCATAATGAGAAACTAAGTCCTAATAATGAGAAACTAAGTCATAATAAAGAGAAACTAATGAGAAACTAAGTCATAATAATGAAAAAATAATTCATAATAATGAGAAACTAAGTCATAAAAATGAGAAACTAAGTCATAATAATGAAAAAATAATTCATAATAATGAGAAACTAAGTCATAATAATGAGAAACTAAGTCATAATCATGAGAAACTAAGTCATAATAATGAGAAAAAATGAGAAACTAAGTCATAATAATGAGAAACTAAGTCATAATAATGAGAAACACGTCAATAAAATGAACTAAGTCATTATTTTGAGAAAATAAGTCATTATTTTGAGAAACTAAGTCATAATAATGAGACACTAAGTCATAATAATGAGAAACTAAGTCCTTATTACGAGAAACTAAGTCATTATTATATAAGTCATTAATATGAGAAACTAAGTCATAATAATGACTTAACCTAATCCAAAAAAAAAAAAAAAAAAAAAAATAACTTCCCGCCGCCTGCGGAACCCGAGTGACAGCCGCTAGCGCCATCTGTTGGTCAAAGCCATGCAGGAACACCGCTAACGTTGCATGTGATGCATGAAAGGGACAGCTAATAAAACTAATATATCATCGAAATACACATCTATAAATTAAGCTTATATGTGTAATGGCTTTCATTTCTTCATAAAACGCCTGGATTTCTTAACTGAAATATTGTTCTGGAATGTCTGAAGCCATAACTATCTAGCAGAGTAACTATTACACAAAAGACTACACACAGATAATTGATCTGAAATCGTTATTTAATGAAAGACTATAGCATTATACACTTTAGATTACAGAACAAAGCAATGTTAGCGGTGTTCGTGCATTGCTTTGACCAACAATGGCCTTAGCGGCTGTCACTCGTGCTTTTCCTCATGGCGGCGCGTTCTTTTTTTTTTTTTTTTTTTTTTTTTGGATTAGGTTAAGTCATTATTATGACTTAGTTTCTCATTAGTATGACTTAGTTTCTCATTATTATGACTTAGTTTCTCATTATTATGACTTAGTTTCTCATTATTATGACTTAGTTTCTCATTATTATGACTTAGTTTCTCATTATTATGACTTAGTTTCTCATTATTATTACTTAGTTTCTCATTATTATGACTTATTTTCTCATTATTATGACTTAGTTTCTCATAATTATGACTTAGTTTCTCATAATAATGACTTACTTTCTCGTAAAATTGATTTAGTTTCTCATTATTATGACTTAGTTTCTCATTATTATGACTTAGTTTCTCTTTATTATGACTTAGTTTCTCATTATTCTGACTTAGTTTTCCTCGAAATAATGACTTAGTTTCTCGAAATAATGACTTAGTTTCTCATTATATGACTTAGTTGCCATTATTATGATTAGTTTCTCATTATTATGACTTAGTTTCTCATTATTATGACTTTTTTCTCCTTAATTATGACTTCGTTTCTTCTCATTAAATTAGGAACTTAGTTCTCATTATTATACTTAGTTTCTCATATTATGACTTAGTTTCTCATTATTATGACTTAGTTTTTCATTATTATGACTTAATTTCTCATTATTATGACTTAGTTTCTCATTATTATGACTTAGTTTCTCGAAATAATGACTTAGTTTCTCGAAATAATGACTTAGTTTCTCATTATTATGACTTAGTTTCTCATTATTATGACTTAGTTTCTCATTATTATGACTTAGTTTTTCGAAATAATGACTTAGTTTCTCATTTTTATGACTTAGTTTCTCATTATTATGAATTATTTTTTCATTATTATGACTTAGTTTCTCATTTTTATGACTTAGTTTCTCATTATTATGACTTAGTTCCTCATTATTATGACTTAGTTTCTCATTTTTATGACTTAGTTTCTCATTATTATGATTAGTTTCTCATTATTATGACTTAGTTTCTCATTATTACTTAGTTTCTCATTATTATTACTTAGTTTCTCATTATTATGACTTAGTTTCTCATTATTATGACTTAGTTTCTCATTATTATGACTTAGTTTCTCGAAATAATGACTTAGTTTCTCATTATTATGACTTAGTTTCTCATTATTATGAATTATTTTTTCATTATTATGACTTAGTTTCTCATTAGTTTCTCTTTATTATGACTTAGTTTCTCATTATTAGGACTTAGTTTCTCATAATAATGAACGTAGTTTCTCATTATTATGACTTAGTTTCTCAGTATTATGACTTAGTTTCTCGTAATAATGACTTAGTTTCTCATAATAATGACTTAGTTTCTCGAAATAATGACTTAGTTTCTCATTATTATGACTTAGTTTCTCATTATTATGACTTACAGAATTATATTTTTTTATTTAGTGGCGGAAACGGGCTTCCATACCATTCTAACAAGCAAAAGCTAAAAATGTTTTCATAATAACATTTTCAAGAAAAAAAATCAAGAATTGCAATGAAAAAATTAATCTATAATCTAAATGTTTAAATCATTGTCATCGTAACAAATCACAATTAGCGTAATATTAATAAAAAGGCATACTAAAAGTTTTTTGAAAAAACAATGTTTGAATTATCCTCTTAAAAGTGGTTCATTCATGCATTCTTCTGATACTGTACCTTAAGAATGTGGACATAGGGGACGCCATTGGGCCCATACTGGCTTCCATTCACCTCGATGTGTTTGAGCCACTGGATGTGTGGCTGAGCATCACTATACACCTTACAGTGGAACTCGACATCACTGCCCACCACCACCGTCTGATTGGCCGGGAGTCCCGCCTGTAGGATGGGCCGGTGAGGAGAGCGCTCTGATTGAACGAGAGATGGAGAGACGGAGGGCACTCAGCAATGAAGCTAAGAGATTTAAAGTTTGAATGTGTGTGGGTTGCGTGTTCATACCCAGCACGTCGAGTTGGTAAGTGTGTTTGATTATCCCGTATTTGTTTTGCACCACACATGTGTAGTTTCCCCGGTCAGATGGAACGGCACTCTCCATGACCAAACTCCACTGCTGATGCCTCAACTAGAGAGAGAGGATGATAGAGACAGAGTTTTACTCATAAAGTATTACATAAGAGGTCCACTTCAATCCTTCCTCAGGTTTTTCTGTTAGCTGAAGAAGAGCAGGTGCTAAATTCTGTGTCTGTATACTGTTATGACTATGATCCACTGTGCTGATAAATCTGAATTGAAGTTGAATTAAGGTTCCAAACAGGACAATTGGAATGTAAGCAAACAGAATTTAAATGAATTGAAATCCATATACTGGGATTTTTAACTAGAAGAGCAAAGTTTGTCAAGACTATCTTTGAATGTTTGCTATACTGGTTTGTTTAAAAGAGAGACATGCAGACAGACAGACAGACAGACAGACAGATAGACAGACAGACAGACAGACAGACAGATAGATAGATAGATAGATAGACATGCCTACTTTTGTGTTTCACTGGGAAAAGCATACAGAGAACAACCCAAGGATTTGAAAATAATAACACACTTATTTATTTTTAGGTTAATTTTGGAATACCTTTAACATCACCAGACATGGAAAGTATGCTAATTGGTCAGAAAGTAAAAAAAAAAAGTAAAAAAATCCTTTTGTTTACACAAACCCTTCACCTCCTACACACACACACACACACACACACATAACCATCCATTCCTTCATAGAGCACACTCTAATTGCATATATGTCTCTCCCTCTGCTTCTTTCTGTGTCTCTCTCTCATTCCTCTCCCTCAACGTACTTCGAAGGTCTGCGTGGAAAAAAAAATTAACTGTGCAAATATTATGGGCTGTGTTTTTGAACAGTTGCATGGTAACACTGCCTGAGCTGGCAACATGCACATAGACAAACACACATGCCTAAGAAAGTTGGCAAGGGTGCCTGTGCCCCCTGCACTTCTCCTTCCCCTTGTCTTCGAGATCCTCACCTTGTCACAGGCTGCTCTCGCTGGCTCGCTCTCACTCAGTGAGGCTTCTGTGTTTGCTGATTTACACGGTGAACAGCATGAGAAATGTGTGTGAGTGAATGTCTGTATGGGAGTAGTTGACAATTAATGTGTCCATTGACTTTTTAAAATCAAGATTTTAGGTTCAAATTAATGTAAATGTGTGAGGGAAATTGTATTGTATTGCCCTGTAACTAGTGATCATTTCTTTTAAACACCTTTATGCTAAGTAGTTCATTCTAAATAATCCTGAGACTTATTATTTTTTAAAAGTAGAAATATTTAATGTAGTCTCTCAACCAATAAGGTGTCATAGAGACTACATAAAAATACTGAATAACTAAATAAACAGCCAATGCTTTTCAGAATAGTTTTTAGAAGATTATATTATTTTTTTAAATTATATTATTTTTAATTTTAATTTATTTTATCTTTTAATTATATGACTTATTTTTTATTTTTTTATTGTTGGTTTAGCAACTTTAGACTAAAGGAAATAAATATTACTGTGAGCTATACATCAACTCAGCTCAGCTCCCCTTTCAGTGAAATCCTAGATTCGCCTTGTTAACTTCCCAAAATTATTAATGTCAACTACCCATGTAAGAGAGCGAGAGTTAATTTAGGACCCTATCTTACTTGACACTGAGATTTAGTGTGTGTGTGTGTGTGACATTTATCTCAGTGTGTCTGCTGAAAAAGAAATGCTGTGACGAATTCTCAGCTGTTCCTCAATCTACCCAAGCACTTTATCCAGAGGGAATGGGAGGAGAGAGTTAGTACATTTATCCCATCCTTCATCAAAAGATAAGAGCTGAAAAGTGTTGCAATGTCGTGCTGGACCCCAATGATTCAGAGAAAAAACAGCACAAAAAAGAAAGACCCAAGCAGAGGTCTGATAATCAGTCGAAAAGCGCTGCTCAAATTCCTCCCGGCATTACGCTGTTAACATATTAAGCCTCTTTAACTCTGATGTCAGACTGGGGTTAGGAGGTAAGACCAGTGCGGTGGATATTCAGCTGAATTGTGAACTGCAGAGAATATTGGGAGGAAAGGGTCTCCGGGGGTGCCAAGAAGCTCAGGTCTCTCTTGAGTATGTGTGTTTGTACGTGTATGTTCAGGATTTATGGTTGTGTCAAAACGGTGCGAGCTCGTTCCAATAGTGGTGCTGTTTAATTTGACCCACAGAGACAGGAAGCAAAAACAACTGACCCCAGGGCGAGTCATTAAAATGACAAAACTGTTTCTTTTTTCTCTCTCTCAATGGAAAGTAGTACAGTAGTCTCACTGGAAACACCCAGTTTCACCATTAAAACAAGCCATCAATACTGTACAGATGGCCCATAATCATGCACACCCTAATATGAAAGTCTTCTCAGTTCATATTGATAAAGATAACTATTACCACTTAAAGGTGAAGTGTATTTAGTGGTCACTAGTGGCAGGAAAAAAATTCAAACAGGTTTCACAAAAAAAATTTTGGTTGAGAGTTTTGTTCGTGCCAGTTTTCTAGACATGCAGAGCAGAATAATGTCTTCTCATTTGTTTCTGAGTTTTATATGTAAAATTATCTGTATTTATTACTTTGTCCACACCAGTCTATCATTGTGGTATCAATATAAACACACCCAACAACTGGTCATTTGTTGTTTTGTCAGTCAGATAGAAATGCAGTCATTTCAATAGGAATCCACATGACTGGAAATTATGCATTAAGGTAAAAAATTTCCCTATGCAGATTTCAGCTTGGCTTCAAGATGGTTAAGCAAATTGGCAGTGCTGACCAACAGAAAGCTGACCAGTTTACTTCTTAGCTTACTTCTGTGTAAACTGTACTTCATATACTGCTACATTATCGACAAAGGACCTTTTTTGCCCACAAATGCCCAAAAAGCTTTATTGGAAAGAAGTTGCAAAGTGGATTAGCCTTATGTTAAACAGCAAAAAATCAGGCTACATGAGAATAGTGAACATTAAACACTTGACTTTTAAACATATTTTTTATACATAAGTGAATAACAAATTGCACCTAAGCAGTTAATAAAGACATACACTGCTGTGGCCTACAGACAAAAGGCACATTTGTTGGTGGATTAGATTCACTGATGCTCCAAGCATGTAGAATTTAGTGCTGGTGGTCCCACAGAGCAGTGCGACTGAAATTGAGTCATCTCTCGGAGGATGTAACAGTCTTTCTTCAGCTTGCTCGTCAACTGAGCTGTTGAATATGTTGCGAGCCGCTCGCATACACACACACACACACTCAAACGCAGCGTTTACACAAAAAAATCAGTGTGTATGTGTGCGTGAGGTGTGACTAACCCACAGTACCACAGATTAGCATTCTAACAATGTGACTTCGGCTGCCATATGTGAGCATGACAAAAGCCACGCCTCCCCCTGCCAATCAAGGTCTCTAAATCGCCACAACAACACCCTTTCGGAACCTCCCCCTTCTGATGACTCAATAGAGAGTTGACCTTTGACCTTAGAACCCTGCCAGTAAGGCACAGAAATGTGTGTCTGTTTGTATGTGTGTGTTTGTGCTGTGGGAAAGTCAACTGTCTAAACAAAGCCATGCATCGTTTCAAACAATGAGAGTACGGCATGTGACTCATTTTCTTGCATTTAAAACTCATTCGGCAATCTTACCGCATTTAGTCAGCAATTAACGTGCCCTGACCGTCAGCCAGAGAGTTAGTCGAACTTACAACCGGCTCCAGTGCCAACAGAAACATAAGCACAGCATTATTGTTCCCCTTGCAATGCAAAAAAGAGCTTTAAGATGGAATACGCTGATCTCTCAGGGAACTCCTCATGTTTAATTTCGCATAACGCTCTGCATTTTAACACATCGTTGAGTACGTTATCAAGCCATCAGGCCTGTCATATCCACACACACAAGGGGGTCACACATCCTTTTGCATAAATATAAGAGCAGTGACTTTTAGCCTGGGTCTTAATAGAGACAGAAGACATTCAGGGTGAGCTGTCAAGCTCCTGTGTATGTGTGTGTTAAATAAAGCTATTATGATGCTGTCAGAGATCTTTATGCCAACAGTGACTGTGCTGATGCAGAGGACAGGCCTGGTATAAAGGATGACCGTGGGTCAGTGCGGACCCCTGGTGTGTGTATACGTGTGTGTTTGTAAGGGCGGGCCGGTCACACTATGGCCATGGAGAGGTGGAGAGGTCAATGTTTTGTTTCTAAATGTCTCTCTTAGAGGACTCTGGTTATATTCTATGCATACAGGTCAATGCAATGCAATGCTGTGTTAAAGAATCTAAATGTGCAAATGTGTGTGTGCAAAAAGAAGTCACTCAGAAGATTCCAGTTGTGCTTTAAGTGTTGAATTTGTTTCAGGCGTTTCTCCTAAAATTCTGTTTAATTTAGAAACAAATTGTTGACATACAATGGGAGTATAGAGGTATAAAATAAATGTGGATAGCAAAGCTTAGAATATTTGGTCTGGGAAGAACTTAATGAGTAATACTTTAGATTGAGCTCTTTTGATTTCAGACTTTCATATCTTTGCAAATCTGAGCACAGTTTGAGATTCCTCTGAAGAGGGGGGAGTATGAAGTACTGGGTCTTTTAATCAGGGAGAAAATTATATAAAGTCTTCAGTGAAAGTCTCAATTGTTGCAATTTCATCTCAAGGCTATCTAGGAGAAACAACTGAGATATTAAAGACTAGGTGTAATTCATGATTTTTCCTTTCCAATAGGGAAAATGTGTGCCTCTTCAGGAAAATTGTGTTTAATAATGCTAATTAGGCTATATTTTTTGTTTTATATAGGATTAAAGGGTAATCACTGACAATATAAATTCACAGAAAAGTCATGAACTCATGCTCATGTAGCTGCAAACCTGTATGACCTACTTTCTTCTGTGAAACATAAAAGAACCAAAAAGACAAACAAACAAACAAAAAACAAAACAATAAAAACAAATAATTGTCTTTTTTGCTCCTGAGAAGAAAAAAGTCATACATGTTTGAAAGGAGAGTAAATGATGACAACAGTTTTATTTTTGGGTGAACTATCCCTTATATTGTGGTGGTTAAATCATTGAGTATTAAGGAGCAATAGCCCTGAGAGATGAAAAAAATGGCAATAATAAATAAAAATAATCTAAAAAAATCAGTGGACCGTCTCCAAAACACGTTACAAACAACACCCGCACAAACGCATCAACACATAAATAGCAAGACCACACAGAACTTTGTGTTCTTCTGTTCTTTCAGAGGAACAGCAACAGGTGGACGTATCCTCTAGAGATGACGAGCAAATAAAATCCAGAGCGAGAGAGAGCGCTCTTTAAGGAGCAGATGTTGAGGATCTGTGTAAATTGTTACTAATTGCAGATTCTTATTATCTGTAATCCTAAACACACAATCACACGCACATGTTCTTAATCGGTATTCATATTATCTTACTTTAATCCCGCCCATTCTCTGCTCTCCCTTGAAGTCCTTCCCATTTTTCAGCCAATGGATGGTGGGAGCGGGGTTGCCGGCAGCAGGACAGCGGAACTTCACTGTATTGGCGGCGGGAACAGCCAACAGTTTCTTCTCCATCCGGTCAGGACGGGTCCAGTATGGAGCTTTTGTTAGAAATATAAGAATAAAATCAGATGCTGCTGAAAATATCAACTAAACATGACATTTTAAAAGTACACAAAAACATGTCAGTGTACAATACATGAATCCATAGGCACAAATGGACCACATATAAGTGTATGTTGACATGAAGCACTATTTTTTAGGGGGTAGGGTGTTCCCTCTTTGGGAGTCTTCGTGTGGGTGAATGTTTATGGAAAGATTTTTCTTGCACGCTCTGTGGCAGCGTCAGACTGGCTGCCTAATTCCCAGACTGAATTAAAATTTGTTTGGAAAAGCAAACAAGCTTACATACACTCTTACGTGAGTGTGAGGCACGTTTATGCTCTTGCAGACAGAACTCTGAAAGATTCCCAGAGTTAAATCCTTCACAGAGCCGTGAACACACAATGCGGATTCCTAATAATAACTTATTATAATAACAGAGCAATTTTCCTTCATTTAATCTTCCCACAAATTCAGTTTATAATGTTGACTGTCATGTGGTCAGGTCTGTGTTTACGCTTCCTAGCAGCTAATGCCAAATATCATAGCATAAATACTTACAGTAACATCCTTTAGCTAAAATAATAGTCATTATTTTTATTTTCAGTTCAAGTCTTGAACATTGTGTGTGTATGTGTCTTTAAGAGATTGAGTAAACATACTTTCATCCCTCCTCAAACAATTAACTCCAGATCAGATCAACCCGCAAACTTGGCGATTAAACCCACAGACGCCACATTTCGCTCCAGACATACATGCAAGCTCACAAGCACACATCTGTGAATGCGCGCACACACAATAAACCCATAACTAGGATGAATATTAAATTCTCTATCGGGTATTTGCTCATTGCTATAAGATTGTGAATGTAAAGGGTGATTGGCAGGCTGGCATTTCCTTTGGCATAACTGATACACTAATTCCTGTACACACACACACACACACACACACACACACACACACTCTTCTAATTTTCACTGCATTCTCAGATGGTCAGTGATCCATCAGGACCACAATATGGGTCTGTACCTTACAGTGGACCTGGCTCCTATATGTGTGTTTGTGTGTGAGGGGTGTGTGTGGTCCAGTCTCATTTATAGAGTTCAGTAACAGAACAATTTTGAGCTTTGAAGTGGGAACCGCGAATCTACAGTGACCCACCTTTTTTTTCTATTTATTTTTATTCTACCGCCAAAAAAGCCATCAAAGTACAGCGCAACTCTACACAGCTGATATTACGCACAGCTTGCTTCAGTCAGCCAAACTGAGAGCAGTAACTAGCACTGCATCATTAAGATATTACAGAATGATGTCATCAGATGTCACACGACCTCAGCTCTTCTCAAATGTTCCAGAGAGCCCAGACCTCACAGCTCTCTTCTTCGTTTTTTTTTTTCTTTTTTGCTTTTCTTTTTGCTCCCGCTCTCGCTCTCTCTAATCTTTCTAATTAGAGCTGGATTACTGGTCATTAAACTCTAAAGGGGTTTTGGTTTTTGCCTAATCCCTCATTTCATGCCCTCCCCTCAACCCTGAGACCCTCCCCCAACCCTGATCCCACCACAGCAGACAGATGCATTAGCTTTCCCTTCCCTTCCCTCTCTCTTTCTTTCTTTGTGAAAAATCACAAAAAAACATGATCTCTTTCAAATCTCAGCTGTTTCTCCTACAAAGCAATGAGATTAAATAAAGATAAAATTGAAAAAAGTCTTCTGAATCTCAGATTGTTCTCCCTCAGAAAAAGATGCCACTAATTCTGTATCATGTATAGTTTCAAATGAGATTCAGCATTATTTTTGGTACTATAATTGTATTTACTTATATTTCAATTGGATTTTTTTGTTTTCATTTTTTATTTAAATTTAAGATTAAAGCTGCAGTCCGTAAATTTTGCCTCTTTGTCGCAATCTCTGTTTGAAAACCTGCAATTGCAGCTGTTTGTGGAATTATCTTCCTTGTGTGGGTTGTGTGTTGGGACGGCTCCAGCACGGATGAATCTAATGTTCTGAAGAGTATGTGTGGCAATCAGTGACCGCACCGGTGTGGATATACTGTACGTCGCAATCACAGACTTTAGCCTACGTCTTGGAATATATGACCAAAATAAGAATTTTCACCATATATTGCCTTCTGAAAAAGTAAGTAACAAGTCTGCCACGTTTGTTCTGACCAACTGAGGAAAAAAGCATTACCATAAATCTCGCTACCAATGGTGATTTAATCTAAAGATCGGTTAGCTCATATCATATCAAAACGTGCAAATTATTATTGTTATACTTTATTCTCAAATTATTAATTTTAACAATATCAGCATTGCATATAGTGTGTATTAGCGTGTAGATTTACATTTCTGTACAGTCTAATCTCTAATTGTCATACCATCAGAATTTCATACAAAGAAATTATTTTAACCCAAAAAGCAAACTATGCTCCATTCGAACTGGTTTTCTTACAAATACAAATTCTTATGTAAAAATTTTTTTTTTTCCCAAGGGGGGGGGCTTTTTTATCTGTAATCAGAAGCACATTTAAAACTGGAATAATTTAATTTCAGTCACATATTTGTTTCATAAACACATAATCCTTTCTGGTTTACAATCCGCCATCAAAATGATACATTGAATTATTCTGGCTGCTGTGAGAAAAGGCTACAAACGATCGGCCACCTGCAGGATCCTCACACGCGATATAGCCTACTAGTCGGGACAACTTCTTTATGTTTACAGAAGCGATGTAATGACGCAGTGCCATGCTCGAATTTCCAGCGAAAACCTTACCCGTACCACTCAAATGAGAAAACATTATTATAAGCTAACCGTTTTGAATCGGGCTAAAGTAAGGCGATAGTTTTGAACACTGGCTGGTTATGTACTTGCTCAAATATTGATTTAGGATTTTTAACCAAAAGAAAGTTACGTACTGCAGCTTTAAGTTAGCTTTTTCGTTGTGTTGTTCACCTTTAGCTTTAAATACTTAAACTCACAAATTTAAAGTTTTTCACAAAATTTAATTTATTTTAGATTTGATTTCAGTTACACAGTTATTAATTTTAATAGTTTAGTAGAATAACATGAATGCGAGATCTTAATGTTTCAAAGGTTCTCAGTTTTAAGATTTTCGATCTTTTTGATTATTTTCTTTTTGGAATATTTCATTATTTCCATTTTTATCAAATTCAAAGATCTGGGATATGCTCTCATATCATTTAATTTATTTATTTTTTATTTATGAACTGTATATTAGCTTGTTCTCATTTCTCTCTCTTTTATTTCATTTTTTTGTTTTTTAAATATGGACAGAAACAGTGATTCTGATGCTCTTGCTATATTGACATATATTTGCCTGCACAAACATTTATCAAAATGTGTTTAAAATATATGTATTTTTAAAAAAATCAATCAGGGCTGCGTTTCCCAAAAGCATCATAAGCCTTGTTGATCATAGCTTCATTGGTTTCAATTGGTCTACGATGTACTTAAACTTATGATGCTTTTGGGAAACGCAACCCAGGTCACTGAAATGAGAACTTACCAAAACTTAAATATTGAGAAATTAAATCTCCCTCTGGTTTCTTTCTTTACTTGTTATACACAAAGTCAAAGACATTGTGGCATTTTCTCCAATTTTTTGTTACATTTCATTTGACACTGTTAGACTTTAAACTATTTCTCTTCTTTTCCTTTTCTCTCTCTTGATCCCTCCTGAGAATTTGTTTTAGCATCAAGTGTGAGAAAAAAGCAGCTGATGAAATGAGATGCAACCTAACCCCAGCTAAAAAGGCAGCAATCTCATGCATGTATTACACAACAGAGAGACCTCATGAAATCTCAATCAAAAAAGAGGATTGAAATAATAAATAAGAGGGTGAAACACACCATTTCCATTACCTGCATCGTCCTCATCTTCATCATAGTCCTCATCATCACCAGAGGACAGCGAGTCTAAGAGAGACAGAGTGACATAGAGAGAGAACGATCTTATTACTACACAGCACAGTGGCCTTTCTGTATGAACAATGATCCTATTCATATGATCTGCAGAATGAGGAAAATAAACTGATAACAAATCAAAACCAATTACT
The DNA here is from genome assembly GCA_018155175.1 of Sinocyclocheilus anophthalmus. Classification (NCBI taxonomy): domain Eukaryota; kingdom Metazoa; phylum Chordata; class Actinopteri; order Cypriniformes; family Cyprinidae; genus Sinocyclocheilus; species Sinocyclocheilus anophthalmus. The sequence goes on along the minus strand of JADLZN010009383.1, from coordinate 500,717 downwards.
GCACACACACACACCCTCAAATACTCTCACACACACAGCGGTTAATGGATGGCAGATGTTAGCAAAGATTCAGTGAGTAAAACGTCTCAGAGATTTCTGACAACAGCTGTATTTTTACACACATGTCCTGAAATACACACACACAAACACAATCTCTCGTATTCTGCTTCTAAATGAACTCATTCAGAGGGAGAGGGAAAAAACGGCATGACCCTGAAAAAGAGATTATTCTGTCTTCAGCTCCTCCTCTGTGAACATTTACACAGGTAAAACTGTACAGCACACACTCTTAAAATACCAGCAGAGCGTGAAATCCAACACTAGGCCTATTTAGTGCTAAAGATATTCTGAGAAAGCTTTCTGTGTGTGGCTTTCACAGTGTTAGTTGCACCAAACCATCAGATATACTCATGTTTTAATGTTTTGTGGCTTAACAGTCTTCAGCGGCTACCGGAGGTTTGTCTTATAAAAGGTTGTTGTTGTTGTTGTTCTGTGGCGTTACATGTTTAAAAAAAATTTGCACACCTAAAAGTTAAAAATTGTCAAGACGTAAATGCAAACAAATCATGTCATTGATGTCAAACCTGGTGTGGAGCATTTAGGGCCACCTTATTAGAAGATACGCAAGACCATGAAAAGCAAAGAACATTTTCTTTTTCTGTATGTTACTTACACAAAGCTTTAGAAGACTCGGAATATAGCACACAAGTTAGTCCCTATTCACTTTCATTATATGGAAAACAGCAGCTGGAACATTCTGTAAAACATCTTCTTTTATGTTCCACACACAAAAGAAACTCAAACAGGTTTGGAATGAAATATGGGTGATTAGACTGATTGTTTTTTTTGTTAACATGAACTCTAAACTTCTTTGTAGAAAAGCATAGGTACTGTAACGGCGAAGACATTGTGTGTTAGCGCATGGTATCTGTCGTGTGTTGGTAGCTGTGTCTGTGGACCCAAGTGCTTAAAGCTTTGGGTGAGAACAGGATATTGCTGTCTTGTGGACTCTTTATCAGCATGCGATAATTGGTGCAGGTTGTGTGCCCGTTTCACCCGTCTTTCTCCAGACGCTGGTGAGAAGGATTTGCCCTGGCTTAATGCCAAACACATGTCGGTAAAAAAAAACTGCCGCTTCCCGACGCTTTACTTTTTTCCATTCTCTTTAAATGATGAGGTGATTCCAGAAAATTACATTCTACTTAGTTGTCATAAGCAGCTCAGCTTGTGTCCACGAGTTTACAGAACCAAAGATCACCGCCACACTACGTGTAACACACAAACAAACTCACCACACATTGCCCACAAAACACACACACACACACAACACAAAAACACACACACACACACAAACACACACACACACACACACACACACACACACACACACACACACAAACACAAAAAAAACGTCTCTGCATTCCATCATGTAATGTCTGTTTGTCTTAGAGTTTAATGATATTTTTATTACAGTATGAACATTTTTGAAATAGCGTACTATCATACTTCTACTAATCTGCAGTATTTAATATGTATACTGTGCAAATCAGGCAAATTTTCAGTATGTATAGATATTATTACATTAGCCAAATTGAACTGGAATTAATATTAAAAGCAGTTATAAATGTTTTTCTTTACTTTTTTTTTACTTTAACTTTATTGATTGACTTAAACAAACGTTAAAAATATTACATAAAAAATTCTTAATTTAATTCTAATAAACACGTTCCTACTATAAAATGTTCTAACATTTGGCCTATCATAATCACGTGTCAGCAATGTATGAAATGTGTAGCATTGTATAATACATAGCCTACTGTATCACTATTTTTAAATGATAATAATAATAGACATTACAGAGTATACCACATAGTAAGCAGTGTTCAGATTCCATTCTAAACATAGTCAGTGACACTTTAAAGGTTTGTAGAGTAAAAGATATCTATACCTGACAGGCCGGCTCAATGGGCCAAACGTGACACGCAAGCAAACAACAACTCTAGTGTCTATTCAAGAATATTTCACACTGATTTTAATCTATAGGGAACGAAATATGCCATTTTCCTTCGTATTTTCCCAAAGAGGCCCTATTTTTTGTAATTTCCTCATTTTTATTCGGGTAAAGCCCTCGTCACAGTCTAAAACAATCCTGTTCAGTCCGTGTGGAATATTAAACAACATGTAGACTATTTAACATTCTGCTTTCAAGTGTGTTATTGTGCTTGTATGAGAAACGTCAAGTCAGCCTGCAGGTGTGTGCTGGGAGTATGTCTCAAGACCTGTTTGCCTGCTGGGAATGAGTCTGACTGGCAAGTTTCCAATCATTGCTTTGCATGCCTGAGCTTGTGCTACTGTACTAAAATAACAACAACACTACTTAAATATTATTCTGAGAGACTGACCGGTGACTCTGATAGTGTAGTTGCTTAGCAGCGTGCTGCTGTGGGTGTGTCTACAGGAATACACCCCCGAGTCTTCATAGGAGACATTGATGATATGGAGCACTTTTTGCCCCACCCGCGTACGGTTGTTAGGAGACACGGCGTCGCCGTCTTTCTGCCACACGATGGGGACCAGGAAGTCGCGCGGCGTGCAGGACAGATCCACAGTATCCCCGACGCCAGCCACATAGTCCTCCAGAAACACTTCCACCTCACTCGACACCCAATCTAACAGAGAGAAAACAGAGAAAGATGTATTAATGGAGTAAATTTAATCTGCAGTGAATGAAAGTATCGATAATGAAATTAGATTTATGCAGATATTTTATGATTTGAGGGTACACATTAAGCTATATAGTAAGGCTACGTAAACTGCAGTGTTGGGGAGTAACTAGTTACATGTAACAGAATTACGTAATTTAATTACAAAATAAATGTAACTTGTAATCTGAAATCTGAGAAAAAATGTGTAACTAAATTAGTTACTTTTGAAAATGTTAACGATTACAAAGGGTCTGATTTTGTGGTGGTGTGCTTTAAAATTAAAATATTATAATCTTAATTCTAGTGAAGAAGGATTTTGAAAGTCTGACGGTAATCAGTGTTGAGTACTAATGTAAGGTTTAAATGTTTGAAAATGATTAACAGTTGAAAATATTCGTTAGAAATAGAAACCTATTACATTTCCAAAGTAACTTTCCAAACACTAGTAAATTGTGTCATGTGTCACTGCATTCCAAAATGTGTCCAAGCGCAATTCAGAACGCAAGAAAAGTTTTATTTTTCTATTTATCATTGCCAGGGCATAGCAACAGTTTGAAGGTGATCTTGCTTAGCAAGTTAGGGAAAGTTGACATGTTTATAGCAAGCAAACATTTTAGGTAGCTAATTGTTCAGGTGTAACTCATGCACTCTTGAGATTTGATAGCATTAAGAATGCAGGTTAAATCATGATTAGACAGAAGTAACATCTTTTCTTCAGTACTGAGACATCCAAGTGAAACGGATTATCAAAAAAAAAAGCAGAGAGAAGTATGTTATTTCACAAGATTGACATTTTGATTACAAACTGAGGTAAAATAAAAAATAAATATATGCATGGATGAATCATTCACAATAAAATCAATGAGATGCATTTAGAAAATAATTGCATCTAGTAGAGTTTGACAGACAGATCTACAGTATAAATACTACAGAAATCACTACATTCTTGCTCCAAGGTGGATCTAAAATCACACAAACGCACACCAAGAAAAATAAACAAATATGTTTATTAACCACCCCGGTGAATGGCATGGAGACCCCACTGAGATGCAGAAATGCAACATGCTGGAATAAATATTCCACCTGACAGAGTTTCCTTCATTTTCCCTCTCTTTTTTCCATCACCTCCAATAAACCTGGTTTTCTTTCTGTAGCATCTCTATCACTCTTTCGTTCTCTCTTTTCAAAGTGACATTCATCTCCGGGTAGAGCGGTGACAGACTTACAAAGGATTGATACATTTCATAGATGTTGCGCTCATGTGTGTGTGTGTATGAGGTCAGGAGTGTGATGGCAGACGGCTTGCAGACAAGACTAAGCTGGAGTGGAATACAGAATTGGGTGTATGAATTATAGATCGCCCGCTACATGTGAACGCATACACACACGCTGTTAAGTGCAAAGTCCAAATACACCACACCATCTGAGGCTTTCTGAGGGCCACGTGAAGTGTTAATATCTCTTTGATCACTTCTCATATCAGTTCTTGTGTGGTTCACTCTTGACGCCGTCACATCTGCCTCTCTGTCCCCTTTTTTTACCTTTCATCTTGTCTTTCACTCATTTCTCTGTCTCTTTCTTCCCCCTCTATACCACTCAAATCCACAGGTACCACAGCGCTGACATCAGACCGCGGCTCCATCAGTGAATAAATGCCGCTGTGTGTGCGTGTCTATTCTATATCCTGTGAAAGAGAGGGAGTGTGTGTTTGCGTAACATATGCTGGGCCCAGTGAAAGACACTAATGTGCGTGGGGGAAGGGGTTACAAATAAATATCATAAATGGCTACTGTGTGTTCTCATATTTCCCAGGAGGTGTGTGGAGAATAGAGCCAGTGTGAGCCCTGAAGTTTTACAGGGCTGATATAGAAACCTCTTAAGGACCACAGATCAGGTGAGACTTTTATGAAGACTCACAAACCCCGTTCATGTGTCACCGTTCTCTGAAATTCATAACACAGAGTATGTATTTGCTTTCTGCTATGCATTTCCATTTGTTTCAATGGCAGTTGCTTGGCTGAAATATGTGACTGGAAATCTGAGCCGTAAGTATCATGTGTCTAATCACTCTGAAGCCACAGGATATGACATCATGACAACATTGATTGGCTAAAGGCAAAACTAGATTACTAAATTTCAGTAGTGGTCAACCATTCCGGATGTGAATCTTTGGCAATGTCCTGACCTTCGTGACCACAACGCTACCGTCCTCCAAAGCCTGTAATCATACTTTCACTCTATAAGCACTTCATTGATTTTTCAAATCACTGTAGATTCCTCCGGTTTTTTATATTCGCACACACACACACACACAACACACACCACACACACACACACACACACACACACAACACACACACACACACACACAACACACACACACACGCACACACACACCTTTGCGATGTATTGAGGACAGTTTTCCTTTGATCATGCGGAAAAGATGAAAGGTTTTTAGTGTTTTGCCAGAGTTGTGCAGGGTAATATATGAGATGTGATTTAAAACCTGCTGCCATGGGCAACACAGCAGCTGCTGGAATATATTTGACTTCTTTTATGAAACGAACAGGTCAACACTCTGTGTGTGTTTGTGTGAAAAGGGCATTTTTAGTTGTAATCAGAAAACAGCAGTTTTTGCATCTAATTTAAAAGTGCTGTATGTGTGTTTAATATAAAGTGTGTGTGTTTAACCAACATCTTACATGTCTGTTAGTTTTCAATATAATATTTAATATATAAGAAAAAAAGTCTCTCAATCGCTTTTAGGGCTGTATTTATTTGATCAAAAATAGTAAAAAACGTAATGTTGTGAAACATTATTGCAATTAAAAAAACGGTCTTTTAATACATTTTAAAATGTAATTTATTCCTGTGATGCAAAGCTGAATACTTCAGTCTTCAGTGTCACATAATACTTCAGAAATCATTCTAATAAGCTGATTTGCTGCTTAAGAAACATTTCTTATTATTAACAATGCTGAAAACAATTGTGTTGCTTAATATTTTTGTAGCAATGGTGATACATTTTTTTCAGGATTCTTTGATGAACAATATGTATTTAAAACAGCAATCCTTTGTAGGAGTAATTATTGAGTTTTGATCAGTTTAATGTATCCTTGTTAAATAAAGGTATTCATTTCTTTCAAACCCCCAAACGTTTGAACGGTATTGTATATGTAAGCGTTTTGCATTTTTAGAATAAAAAAATGATTCACACTCACAAACACGTGTGTGTTGGGTGGGGGTTAATGTGGCCTCTTGATTTATTTGCTTGTTTTTAGGGACGTGTATTGAGTCGCTATGCTGTTAGTCCCAACATTCACTAACACACACACATACAGCTGACGTATGTGATAAATGTGTGTACGACTAACAGTCTCTGGTTCCACTTGTTTTGGGTGTTGCAACAAAACGACAGGTTAAAACAAGAGAATAAGGGGGGAGGATTGAGAGTCTGCACAAACACACACACAACACACACACACACACCGCACTCTCCTCGCACGCACGCACGCACGCACGCACGCACACACACACGCACATACATGGCTGAAAGCACAGGTACTTGATCTATTGTGACACAGTGTAATCAATACATGTAGCTGATTTATAGCAGGTAATTAGTCTGCACCTTTATCTACTCACACACACATACACACACACACACTCACACCAACCGGAGCTGTGCCAGTCTGCTCTTTTGCCGTTTCCCGCTGCTTTCAGCCGTTTGGCGTGATACACTCAGTCAACATCCCCTACTGTCGTCTGACCTTCAGACTGAACACAACACACATTCACACACACAGTCTCACGCACACGTCTCATATGCAATCTCCTTTCCGCTCCCTCAGCCTCAACATCATCCAATGTTGTTGCGTTAAAGAATTATCTTTCTAAAGCTGAAGTCTGCATCCACTGTATGCGTGAATCGCAGATGCCGGATGTAAAAACCTCACGTTTCTGAGCCGGATCCTCCTCTGAATGAGACTGGCGGGAGAGAAAGACGCGATTAGGATTACGATCTAAAGAGAGGTGGGCGGAGAAGAATTTGCAGCTTGTTACCTCTTTTATTCTGTCCTGTTGAGGCGCGCGTGTGTGTGTGTATGACGGCGTGCCCCAAGGAAAGTTTAAGAAAGCTGCTGCATCCAAAAAGCCTTGTCTACACATACACACACACACAAACCCTCCCGCATCAGTACGCTAATTAGTAACGGAAGCTGGATGTGCTGAACATTCAGAGTCTGAGCCAAACTCTTTAGCACACATCCATACAAATATATATAAATATACATGTACCTTTGTTTTTAATCTTTGTCCTAAAACATTCTTTCAAAGGTTTTCCAACACATTCACGTGTCTACACACTCAAAGAGCCACACACACACACACACACTGAAACAAACACACAGGTTGTAATCAGGGACCGGACCATCTTAATTGTCATTCCATAGACGAACTGGCCTAGTTTCAAACCCTACACACTGTACAGAACACACACTACAGAAACCACACTGCAGCAGCTTGTAAAATGAACAAACACATGCTCTTTATCTAAAGTAACGTCATCACATCTTTGGATATTTCACAAATGTCTTTATCCAGATCCAGTTTCTTCTCTTAAATAATTTTCTCAGAATTAGGATTAACAAAAATTTATCTTGAACATAAAAAGTGTTTAATTTGGAGTTGAAATTAAGGCTTGTTCTTGATTAAATGTTTAATTTAAAGTTTAAATGGGGGAGTTGTGGCCTAATGGTAAGAGAGTCAGACTCATAACCCAAAGGTTGCGGGTTCGAGTCTCGTACCGGCAGGGATTGTAGGTGGCGGGAGTGAATGTACAGCGCTCTCTCCCACCTTCAATACCACGACTGAGGTGCCCTTGAGCAAGGCACCGAACCCCCAACTGCTCCCCGGGTGCTGCAGTAAAAATGTCTGCCCACTGCTCCGGGGGTGTGTGTGTGTGTGTTCTCTGCTTTGTGTGTGCACTTTGGATGGGTTAAATGCAGAGCACTAATTCCGAGTATGGGTCACCATACTTGGCCACATGTCACATCACTTAATTTATTAGGACACACCCCAATATTCATATTAGTGGTAATTTTCCCACCCTGATGTTGAATATCCTGTGAATTTAATATTTGATAACACTTTATTTTAAATCTAGTGTCCTTGTTACACGTTACATGTACAATAGTAAATTATGCACAACTACAAGCAACTAACCCTAAACCAAACCCTAATCCCTAAGTATAAGTATGTATAAGTACATGTTGTTAATTAAAATTAGTCCATACTTAATTGTATAATTACACTGTAACAAGGACATCTAAAATAAGTTTAACTAATTTTGTGTGTGTGTGTGTGTGTGTGTAATTTAGAACAATACAGTACTTAATCACCATTATTTCATCATCTGATATGGTTATGGCCAATGGCCAATGTACTGAAGTGCATATATATCTCAAAATAGCCAAACATTGTCTGATTCTTCATTTTGGCCAACATAAATGGGTCTATCACTATATTAAATTGTTGTATGTCAAATGTGTAAATGTTTGCTGTAAAGCCAAGTGAGATGTCTGCGAACAAAGTTCACAAAGAATAAGAAATGAGCTGAGTGAGATGTTACTCTTTCAACTGACCTCAAATTGCCCTCAAAGAAACACAAGCGATCAAGCAAATACACACACAAACACGTCACCTCTCCATGGCCCCTGCCCTTCCCCCTTTACCCACTCTGTCTTTTATTTTGAATAGAAACAGCATTTTCAGAGAGAAAGAGAGAGAGAGAGAGAGAGAGAGAGAGAGAGAGAGAGAGCGAGAGAGAGAGAGAGAGAGAGAGATAGAGTATTACTGGGCAGGAAAAGTACTAATCCTCTGCCTTGCTTCCTTCCAGTCAATGATACCCAGAAGCAACTGGCAACAGCTGCTCAGCAAGATTCCAAATCACACACACACACAGTCTGAGCGTATTAACATGAATATGCAATCCCATTTATAACTCAAAATTTTAAACAAAAACAGATTCCCCTAAACATGTGACACACTGTTTAGTCTATCACACAGTATAAACGGCTAATAACTGAAACCAAAAATTTCATACGGCCTGCTGTCCTTGTGTAACATTATAACAGTTTATAATGTTTGCACACTGCTAAACAAAGCCAGCTCTTGATCACTTTCGGTTACAAACTGATCTGTGTGCGGTATAAGCGTTATTACACTGTCATTAATGCATTATTAATGCTTTATAAACTATTCATAAGCATCCCAGGAGAGAAAGCAGCCGTCATAGAGGACTCTGTGTTCCTGAGGAGCCTAATATATAAGATGCTGAGCCAAAGCTTAAATCTAACCAAACTCCAGAGGAGATTGATGGATGGACTGCTGTTTGTGCGACACATCAAGCTCTGGTTTGTTGTGGATGTGTGTGTGGGATGCTATGTGTTGGAGCAGGAATATTGCCAAGGCAGAGGTTCATTCCATGGGTGGTAAAGGAGAAGTGTACACATCTCTGTGTGTGTGTTTGTTGGACTTCTTACAGCACATAACTTCTGCCATCTGTTCATGACTGCCAGAAGTGGTATAGGGGAGCTGAGGGAAATCAGCAACACACCCACACTCAAACACACGTTGACTTGGCTAAGTGAGGACTTACCATAGACATCTATTGTTTTTATATAAAGCTAATCATAATTACTAGAGACAATCTCTAACCTTTAAGAAAAACCTTTTCGAACACCCCAAAGTTTGGGATCTGTATGATTTGTATAGTTAACATATGCTGTGTGTAGTTGACATGAAAAAAATTGATTTAAGAAAGAATCTGATGAGAATGGACAAGGAAAACATTTCAGTACAAACCTATCAGAAATGAAGCAAGTCCTGCTACACTCTGACGCACACACACACACACACACACACACCGAGCCGTTTGTTTTACCACTTATGACTTTATGTAAGTATCTAAGTAATGTCCTTCAGGGGAACTGATAATTACATTGAAAACACCCATCCTACAGGTTGACAGGCTAGCAAGTGTGTACGTGCTTCACACGCCTGTGCCTCTGTCTGTGTGTACGGGTGTGTGCATTACTGCGCAGGTATCTGGGACAAGGAAGTCTCTCCTCGTGTGAACAGGTGGTTTCAGACACCATTTAGAGAATGTGTTTCTTTGCTCATTAATAACTCATCTGCTGACCTGCAGTGAGTTTCAAATAGCATTAATGAGGTGAACCAACCCCAACTAATAACAGCAGAACAAAAGAAAAACACTCATACGAATGTGCAAAAGGTTTTAAAATGCATGGAAATGTAAGTAGTATGTAATAAGAAGAAGGACTGCAATAGTGTCTATTTAAACCATAATGAAGACTTTCAGTAACAAACACATGCACACAAACACACACACACACACACAACACACACACACACACACACACACACACTTGTGCACTTGCGCATCAAGACTTAAAGATTCATGAATTAAGACCTGATATTCTGATTTATAAAATGGATAGGTTAACATTTGATTATCACTTCTGATTTGAGGAGGCATGTTATGCCTCATTGTCATTATGCATACATATATGTATGTACACGCGCACGCACGCACGCACACACACACAACACACACACACACATTGTGTTAAATTGACCACAACAGCTACTTTACTTCATACCAGCTTCATACTGTGCCTAAGAACACATCTTACTCACGTTAACTTCACTGTAATGTGCGGCCTCTTGTGGCTTATTGATTTAATCTGTCTGTCTGAAATGATCAATTCAAACTTACTGTCTCTGGATACACAGACCTAAAAAGATGAATAGAGGAATAGAAAGAAAGAGAGAGAAAAACAGGGGATTTGGTGGTTAGGATTAGAAGTGAAAAGGACCTGGGTGAAGTGTTTGCAGGTTCTTGTCTCATAACAATCCCTCTTTGTTTATGCTGTGGCTTTGCTGAAGACTTTCTGCATTCTCTCCTTTGGACCATGTATGAACATTAACTGTAATTCTCTCGCCGTCTCCTAATATTTACCTGCTATCAGTATGAGAAATCAGATCCACCAGCAATCAGATGATCTCTCCCAACACACACTCAAAGAGCAGAGAAATGGGCCAAGAAAGCATCAAGCTCCTTTCTATTTTCTAAGTGACTGTAACATGTTTAGTAGAGCCATCTAGAATCCAAAACAACAGAGACTCGGGTGAACTCAGCCAAGAAACCTGTCTTTAACAAACAACTGATAAAGATCAACACCTCTCAACAACATGGGCTCTCTTATACCTGCCCACATATGCAGAAAATTTAGATGCTATCTGCCTGGAGTTATGAGCTATTATTAAGTCCACACACACACACACACACACACACACACACACACACACACACACACTCTTAGCTGTCATGTAATCCACTCTGCAGGGCCTCATCCGTCGACTGCAGGATAATAAATCAATGGCAAGGACAAAGTGTGTTTAAATAATATCAGCTACACAAGTGTTCATTGCATCAATACCCACTTTGTGCCACTGTACAAACTCAGCCAGTTACATACTGCCGAATCGAAGAGGATGTAACTCGAGCTCCTTAAGAACACAGAATCACTGACAACCGATTCATTTTCAGCATGTGATAAATAATAACAAACAATCCTCTGTCTTTTGAAAGTGTCCAAAAAATTAATTTGAGAAGTGCTTGCACTGAAAAAAAGGTGTGAATCACACAGGTAAGTGAAGCCTAAATCAATTTAGACCCTTTGATGAAGGTTTACAGATTTCAAAAAGAGGAGATGCCAAAATTCAGATGAACTAAAATGAATCACTTAGTATAGTGAACACAGTTTGACTGATTCATTTAAGAGAATCGACCCATTCATTTTAAAACTAAACATTATTGTGGCCTCTATACAAGACCTACTGTATACCTAGGTAACAAAATATTTCAGAGCAAACAATAAATGTGAAAATGTACGTTCACTATAAAAATTACCAAGACCTTTCCAGTCATTTCAGAAAACGTTGTAAGTGTTTTTATAATTGTTCTGTTTCAGACTGATTCACTAATGATTCACTAATTTGTGATTCATGACAATGAATTTGAATTTGTCAGATTCATTGAACATAATATATTTATTCAGAACAGAACAAAATATTCACAAATCAATCTTGGTATATCTATATACCATGTATTTCAGAGCAAAACATGCTATCATTCAAAAAACTGAGGTCAGTAATACTTTTTAAAGAAATTAATACTTTTATTTAGCAAGGATGCATTAAACTGATCAAAGGTGACAGTAATGTTACGAAATATTGCTCTTTTAAATAATGTTCTCTGCGTTTTGACATCTATCATCAAAGAATCATGAAAAATGTTTTTCAGCTTTTCACATTGATAATAATAATAACAAAAAGATTCTTCAGCAGCAAATGAGCATATTAGAATGATTTCTGAAGCATAAAGACTGAAATAATGGCTGCTGAAAATTTTAAAATATTTTAATATAAAAGTTATTCTGAATTACAACAATATTTAACAATATATCTGTTTTTACAGTATTTTTGTTTAACTAAATACGGCTTTGGCGAGCATAAGAGACTTATTTAAAAAAAACATTTTTATAAAAATCTTACTGACCCCAAACTGAATGGTTTGTACACAAAATGTATATTTAAAATTACTTTTCCAGGCTTGAGAAACACTGTGTAAAAACTATCTGATATTTCCTGTTTTTTGTGCACATGAGACAGAGAAGGTGAGGTGTAATGTCTGACCTGTGGGCTCTGTGGACAGCAGGTGGGCACTGTACATCGGAGGGAAGATGAGGGCCGCGAGGTACAGAAGGAGACAGAGCGGGACCATCCCGGGCCGAGTGACGTGGGGACGAGTGTCCTCACCACGGAGACCAGACTCAGACATCCTCCACCATTCCACACATGCTGTCAATGTAGCGCTGCCACACACGCACATACACAAACACAGTCCTGTCGCTGCCAGTCCCCCACCTGAAACACAAAAACACAATCAACAATCAGAGGTCAAATAGAGAAGGGACACAAAACAAACACTTCATTTAACAGTATTAAAAAAGTACAAATTCTCACAGATATTCAATAAAACTTAGGCCTTTTCCTTGTTATTTTGACATGGGACACATTTTTCAAAACACTATTGAAATTCTGTGCTGACGTGCAAATGTCTGCAGCAGTCTCTGTACGTACACTGTAAATTGAAAAATAAAGTGCGACGACCACACACAACTGCCACAAGTGAATGAAATGGAGTGATTTTATATTATATGTCCCGCGCTAGTTTAGACGAGACTGGGATTTGTTGTAAACTTTCTTTTGCCGTCTCTTTTTTTACTCTCCCTTTTTTCTCCTTCTTTCTGGTCGGTCTACTCTGAAACACGTCTTTCACTAAGCTAACACAAACACACTTATCTCTCTAAAGAAAACATATGCTCCCCTACACTCTGGGACTTGTGTGTGTGTGTGTGTGTGTGTGTGTGTCTGCGTCTTGCCACATAGAAAGTTTACATTAGTTACAATAAAAGGAATGTAAAGAGCTTTAAATACACACACACATACACATATATACTGTAGGCTGTATGGTTTGATTCCCCGCTGAGAGATTTTCGCTCAAAGACGCTGAGAATTTGAGAGAGGACTCTGTGTTGCTTTAAACTTGAACTCCTGTTATTTCAGAACAGCCTTGGTTTAGACACACAAAATGTTTGCGTTAACTTTAAACGGTGGCATTCTTCTCGAACGGACGCACACACTCTCCCGAGGCTAGTGTGACGCTGTCTTTCCCTTGACGAGCAGACGCTTGATTCTTGGTCAGCACATACTGAAGAGAGAGAAGGAGAGAAGCCGGGCTGGTGTGTTGAGTGTTTTCTCTGGCCGGTGGAGCAGGAGCGTGCACTGCGCTGTGGGCTGATAGTGTATCAGCACTTGCTGTTGTAGGAGAGAAGGGTTTATTTGTGGAGCATATTTCTGGAGTGGGTATCGTAGGTGTGTTTTTTGAGCATGTTTCTGGAGCCATACTATCTTACAGTAACAAAGCTTAAAAGTAGGGGAGAGGCCTAATACAGAAACAAACTCTGATATATTCTTGGAAAAGGCCTTACCTTGTATTATGCATCTTTTTGGAGTATTTGATTCTGATTGGTTGATCACAGCATTCTATGGTACAAGACAGCTAAACTAATTGACCATTTCACCAGGCAACATTCTGCATAATGCTCTAATTTCATCTCAAATCACAATTTATTTATTTATTTGGGGATAAGCAGTGTAATGAATGGGATAATGTGCAGTAAGCCAGTCATTATCGCAAAAATAAACCTCTTTGTTGTGATATGAGACTATCTTGATCACCCTGTTTTGGTTTATTTAGCAATAATGAATGGATGATTGTACAATATATGTTACTTAAGACAACATGGTGTAGTTTGAATATTGAACTGTGTCTGCTTGTATCTTAGCTATGCATTTATAATAAGCCATTTTAACACATACCCTTAAAAAGTTTAGGGTATTAAAGTTTTTTTTTTAAAGTTTTTGAAATAAGTCTCTTAGGCTCACCCAGGCAGCATTTAGTTGATCAAAAATACGGTAAAAACAGTAATATGTGAAATATTTTTACAATTTAAAATAACTGTTTTCTATTTTCATAAACTTTAAAATGTAATTTATTCCTGTGACAGCAAAGCTGACTTTTCAGCATTATTACTCCAGTCTTTAGTGCCACATGATCCCAAATCATTCTGTACCCTTGAACAGAAAGTTCAAAAGAACATAATTTGTTTCAAAATAGAATGTTTTGTAACCATTCATTCTAAGTAAAAGTAATAATTTCCTTTGAAAAACTTACCCCAAACTTAAATGCATATACTTCTGTGAAAATTAAACTTTAGGGTATAGGCAGCTGGGACTGTGTGACATGACTGATGTGTCCTGCAGTGTGTTGCTGTGTGGTGTGTAAAACTCTAACTCTCTCAGAAGAGTCGGTGTTTATCTAGGGGATTACTGAATAATTTGATTTGGACTTCTGAAATATTATGATTATCAGTCTAGCCGATAATTCAACATTAGCTACATTGCTATGTTTTTACTGTCTGTATCTCCTTTTCAGTCTCTTGCTTTTAGACCCCTCAGTCAACTGATATATAACACATATTAAAGTATAAAAAATATAATGATTTTTTAATGGCAAGCAAACAACTACAGACCTGAACAAGGCAGTGCAAGAATATTCTTTCAAATTCTGGGCGTTTATGCATGTAATGTCTAATAGTTTTGGGTGAAAGAAGATTTTAATAGAATCCTATCACACGCTAGTCACACCTTGCAACAAATCTGGGACTCAAAAATGTTAGTCATCTCCAGTAATTGTGCAGCCATGTCAACGGCCAGCCCAGCCTAAAATCTGCCAATGAAAATAGGGATTAGGAGGGAGAGTATGAGAGCGATAAAGAGAGTAAGAGAGAGACAGCAGATGAAAAGCTGAAGTCTGAGGTGTCTCTATTAGAGTTTGGCTGTAATCCTCTTCCGAGGACTTCACTCGGCCTCCTGCGGTTCTCTGAGAGCTCTGTCAGCGTGTGTGTGGGAGTGTGGGAGGCTACGGGTTTGTGCAATGCTTCAGTGTAGACAACTGAATAAAGGTGAGAATTAAACTCCCTAACCCACCTTTTTAAACATCCCCATGGAGGAACACATCAAACAGATGAATCAAAGAGGACCAATTTGCAAACCACATTTACAGATGTTTGTCACTGTGAAATTATGGGTTTCTCCAAACTTCTCAGTCAGTGACTTTTCTGTGTTTTCTAGCATTAAACCCATCATCTCATATGCTTACATAAAGCATCTGGCATGACACTGTCCACAAAAACATTCATAGAAAAAGAAAAACATAAGGGTAATTAAAAACAGAAGGATGAAAGAGCGAGAGACGGCAGTAACATTGTCCATTGTTTATTGTATGCCTCGTTTTCATTCATGCTGCGTTTAGCCCTTGGACTGCATTGTGCATTGTGTGTAAAATGATCTTGTGCACATTTTTTGTTGAGGTTTTTAATAATATATTATATTAATCTCTTACCAGTTGCTAATAAGGTCTAAAAAAGCATAAGGAACTTTAGAGAAAGAGAGTTTGATGACACATATTCAGGACTTCAACTCTCAAACTTTCGACAGTCCACAGAGTAGCGTATTGATTTTGAGCCAGCACCAGTCCGCTAAGGGTCACAATTAGTCGAGGTTCCAATTGAAAAGAGCTTCTTTTTTCCCTGATGACATGACCTCTCGTCGTACTCCAATTTGAGTTTGTGAATTGCCCTTAGAGGGAGGGGATCACCCGTTTGACATAGTTTATCTCCCCCCCCCAAAAAGGTGTAGACATTTCTGAAAGTGGGAGATTGTTATCATAGGTTCAACATCCAAGCTTGTAATCAGTTGTTTCTATACTATATTGAGTTTTCAGAGATTATTTTCCTAATCAGTAACCTGTTAATTTCACTGAAAAGCACAATGAATGTATTGTTGGTAGTGGTACCATTTAAAAATTTAAGTCAGCAAGAAAACAAGACATCAAGAACGTTTCATACAGTGCATGTGTTTAGTAGCCAAATTTCAGCATCTGACAACCTGAACTGACAGCAAGAAAGTTCTTGCTGACAGCCATTTAAAGCCCAAAGAAACCTTTATAAACAATAGATCTGCTTAAAATAATGATATCATCGAGATTAGGGGAAAACCTAACAGTTTACATCCTAGTTCAGTTCTCACCACGGACTCCAGTCGGGTTTGAATGACTCTAGTACATGAGGTGGCTAATTGCCCCCAGTAGCCTGCGTTAACACCTCCAGAGACTCTAATTCACTCCGATAGCTACAATTGGTTTCAGATGGCCCGTGGGTACGGCGGAGGAAAAACTGGTGAGGTTCCCTTCAGTGTGAGCTAAAAACAATACAAATGAAGCCCCGCTGAGGTGGCCGCAAAAGAAATGGATGTAATTTTGGTTTTAAAATGCGTCATACTTCAAGCTGTAAAGGGCTAAGTCTCTCATGAGAAAGACATGCCAACTGAGTGACCGTTAACGACTTATTGAGTTTACAACAGGTAAAAATATAAATGCCTCTATATGGCGTGTCTAAAGGGAATAGCTATAAACAGTTTTGTGTTAAACTCATGCAGTGCGAAGGATAGGTTGATATAAGCGCCCTTGACTGTGTTTCCCGTCACCTCACATCCCACGGTGGGTTTCGGCACCATTAAAACACCTACACCTCATGACAAAGACCAGCTGCTGACGAATTAAAGGCTAGTTTCTGACTCGCGCTTCAGGAAACGAGTAAATTTCACAGCTCAAATCGACTGTCCACACCACAGGCTAAATTATACACCGCAAACATTTTTAATCGAGCCTTATTGTGAATGATTTCAGCACAGGTGCGGCTTCTCCTCGCGACTGGTAGAGCAGCTTTGGAGCACGCGGTACTCACGCACACACACACACACACCGCGCAACACCTGTCCGACTGTAAGCGATACGGGCACACACCACATGTCACCGCAGCTCTTCTACACTAAAACTTTGTTTCCATTCAGAATGCTTTGATTGAATCAATTGCCCAATTGAAAAACACGTTTTGGAACTGGAACAAGGAAACAACTACAAATATGAGGATAAGACTATTTCCTACCCCTCAAAGGCGCCTTTACATACCTGGTCTGAGCAGCTCTGTCTGCTTCAAAGTCTGTGTCAAAACGCAGTGCTACATAAAACTGGTAAAGTATGCAGACTTCAGCTTTTATAGTTGCCTATATATTAGAGACGGCTCTGATGCTGCTTTGCGTCCATGGAAAGGATGCAGTATTTATTTTATAACTTTATCTATTTATTTATTTATCTATTTATTTATACTTTTATTTAATATTTCAAAATTCATGTTTCTATATTCATAACAAATTCCATTATGACTTTTGTAAAATTACAATTGGCAATTGTAAAAGGCAATATAAGAATGTAATAATAAGAATTATAATAATAAACTCCTCACCAAATTCCTTCTTGGCAGTAATCCTTCACGAGATCAAAATAAAATAGGTTTATTGGCTTTTTGAGAGAGCTTGGTCTGCGGGGTCCTTTCCAGATGTTTCGTGAATTACATTCGGGGGGCAAATCATCCAAATACACTGAAGTTTCCAAATCCAGGCGTGAAGAAAATCTAAACAGACGTGAACTCAGTGCAGTGTTTGAGAAGAACTTCGAAGCCGTATTCACACACAGCCTTGAGCTGTCCGACTCTGTCCAGTCCTTAAACCGCTGAAAGGTGTAGCAAAAGCACACTGGACTGTATCATCTAAAGGAGCACCAGTGTAGTTTTGGCTCATAAGAGGGTCTCGGGGTCCTACGGAAGAAGCTCCGCTCTTCTGCGCTGCGCTGCGCTGTCCGGGCACAACTGCTCCGCTGCGCCGCTGGGTCTGTTGTGAAGTGCGGGGCGTTTGGTGCTGTGTGAAAGCTTGGCTCACAGACTCCCACTAACAGTTTGAGCACCGGGCTCTGGAGAGAGGGGAAAAAATGAACTAGGATCGGATTTCAAACCGCGTCCCTGTTGCGAGTGCAGTGCTCGCCGCCTGCCGCCCCCCTCGCGAGTTTTTTTTTTCCGGGCAGAGAGGAGAGAGAGGAGAGAGAGATAGAGAGAGAGAAGATATATATAGAGAGAGAGAGAGAGAGAGAGAGAGCAACCAGGCACCTCCCACACCAAACCCGAATATCCTCACTTACTCACTCACTGCGCTCAGCGAACCCAAACCGCGCTATGGACCACGGAGAGAGTCAGCAGAAAAACAATTAAAAATAGCAAAGATTCTGCTGTTCATACTCTTTTCAGGGCGCGAATTATAGCAGGGTTTGGGGGGCATGACAACGTTTCAGTAAGAACAAAAGTTTGAATACAAGTCAGTGAGGGCTAATGTGCGCGCTCACGAAGATGCTGCCATTTGAGGAGGTAACCACAGCTGTTCAAACGCCTGGTTTATCTTGCAATACGTCGACAAAGGTAGCTGAAAGTGTTAGGCTATTTATAACGATATTATAGATTTACACACAGCAAATATATCACAAAAAATGTTTGGTTTAAAACGGCGTTAAAGACTCATTTCTAACTGCTTTTAGGGCGCTAAAAGACTATTCATCAAGACTATTTGCGCCCCAAAAATTACTGACAGAAATCCTTTACAAATCCCACTGACAACACTCTATGGTATGCATAATGTTCTAACCATTAAATATTTTTTTCAAATAAATTTTTATTGCATGAAATAGCTTCAATTATGCAAATCAAAACAGATTTTTGAAAGGGGAAAAAAAGATGTTGAGGGGTATTTAGGAAAACGTCGCCATGTGGCAAAGTGTACTAAAATGGAAAATGACCAAAAAAAGTAGTTTTTCTATCAAATTATGATTTTCTTTTCAGTTGAAATGCACATTTCTTTTAGAAATTCATGCATCTAATCTTAAATTCCATGAAAATCTGCCACACATATACTGACACATACACACTCTCATCGTTACAGTCACTGAAGGCTAACTCATCCTCATTGTCATCACATGGAAGAGCCAACTCTGCACTCTTCCTATTGCCCTTTCCGTGAAATATTGCTGTATTCATTTTCTGAAAAGAATAAGTAATTTTCTTATTCATACATCAATACAACTATACTACAATAAACACTTCAAATAAATAAATAACTGCAATCATATTATTGATGCTACTATCAATAAAAAAAATCCCAATGGGGAAATACATGACTTCAGTTCCACTGTGGTACAGTGTTGCCATATGGCAACATACCTATTTTTCCATAGTGCCACATGGCAACATCGATATTTTCTCAATTTACAGTAAAACTATGTTAGACAATGTTGATTTTTGAATAAAAATGTGTAATTTACTAACCAAAGATGATCATTAAAAAAAACCTTGAGAAGAGATGTTCAGAAATGAGGCTAGCAGAGTAATTTCTCGAGCACTTCAACCGGTGTCTTCCATGTGAGGGTGAAAGTGGGAAAAGTGTTTTGGAACAACATTCAAATGTCATTTGACTTAAAAACAGCACATCCGTGACTACCTTAAGGCCAGCCCTTTTAATTTCCATATTGCAATACAGAATTGTTTCAGAATAACAAGGAAATAAGTGGAAATTAATTGTTGCCATATGGCAACGCTGTACCATAGAAGGTTAAATAATCTGCACACTGATGTTTTAAAATGTAATATATCCTGTCCATAGACTGATCCTGTCATTGAATAGCATTTATAAATGTCAACACAGGTCATTATTGCATGCCCCTCAGCCCATATTGTGCAGTAAAGAAAGCAATTCAGCATTTAAAGTGTACCTAAAATACCTAACGTGCAAAAATTTTTCTGGCTGTCAGTCATTTCATGTCACTGACTAATTCTCTGACAAATCACATGCTGTTGGGATTAAAAGCACAATGCGGACCATTCCTAGAAGCATGATTTACAATTCAGTTTTAACTGTAATATTATACCCCCAAGCCGAGGCCTTCTCTTGTATGTTTTGATTCTTTAACCTGCAGACATCTCAAGCTGTTGCCATTTCTTCAACAGAAACGTCTAGGTTACTTGTGTAACCCTCGTTCCCTGAAGGAGGGAACGGAGACGTTACGTCAGTGACTGACGAATTGGGATCTCGCCCGAGAGCCCAATCACCTTCGAGTGTTAACTAAACAAGCCAATGACAGTTGGCGTGCGTGCTTCGCCACGCGCACCCCGCCCCGCAGCGCGGGTATAAAAGGAGAGCGTGTGCAAACGCACATCAGTTTTTCGCTGAGGAGCCGAGACTACGTGCCCCGGCCGTACAGCGGTGGTACAGCAACTGTGGCAACGGAACGTAACGTCTCCGGTCCCTCCTTCAGGGAACGAGAGTTACACAAGTAACCTAAATGTTCCTCATTCAGTCCAGTCCACGTTCAACGTCGTCTGACTGAGCGAATTGGTATCTCTCTATGAAAACGGCACTATTGCTGACAATACCTCCAGGGCCCACTTCGGAAGCCGACAATCCCCCCACACCATCTGGGGCGAAGATAGGACAGCGTCAGCATAGGTGTCCGGCCATGGCTGTTTCCATTACAGGTGGATTTGGATTAACACTGGGACAGCGACCCATCTTGGGGACGCTACGGCAAGCCACATCCTCACCATAGTAGGTAACATGTAATTACCAGATTGACTGGCCCAGGGCGTACCGGAACATATGACGGTCTCTGCGGTAACTCGAACGACCCGCTTTGTCAGATCACTACACTAGGCAAGGATGAGCAGTGAACCGACCTGCCAGTAGTGGAACAGCCACGGTCACGTACCCCGTGTCAACCCCTCGACCGCATGTTCGATTCACCGTGAGGAAGCCGAACGCCGTACTGGCCACGACTCATACACATACGTTGCGGCTCCACCTCGCGACCTCATTGGCGGGAATCACTACACCCTGGTCTCATCCTCCTAGCACGCCTCATGCACAAGCGCCTGCACCTTGGTGCATGCACACGAGTGGCTGAGGCCTGGCGTTCCTGGTCGCTCGCTCACTCCTTTCTACCTCGCCGAGGTTGCTTCTATCGGGAATCTCTCGCACACAGGGTTCGCCCATGGGGACTGTGTTTGAGGAGTCACAAAAGCCTCTTCCTGTTATCCGGCTCCGATAGAGGGGGAGATATGCGCAGTCAGCGGTGATCGAACACCTGAGTCAGTCCTTGTTTTACTTACGCCCTACCTGAGGCGCGTTAACTACGAGAGTACAAACGGGCTCTACACGGAATCAAGTCTCGAATCTCGCAAACTCCTATGTCTCAACGCGACCCGTCTCCCCCACCTGGCTATCCTAGGGTTACTATGCATCTCGAGCGAAAGGCCGGCCAGCTCCTACAATTTCTGCTACAGTAGCGCCCGCTCCAATGGCACCAAGACAGTGTCCACCCCTCTCGTAGAGTTGAGCCTCTTCACTATCCGACTTGGGGCATGTGTAAACGTTGGAACCTGGTAGGCCAAACTAGGACCGCCTCCACTAAACCAGTGGGCAAGTCTTTTTTTTGAGACACCTTTCCCGTCTTCTGACCTCAACAGCAGACAAAGAGCTGGTCTTATCCTGATCTCCGCGTACGGTCCACGTACATCGCGAGCGCGAACGGGACGAGCGAGCGATCCGGCTGTCTAGTGCTAGCCCGCCTCCCGGGGCACGCCAGCCGGCATCGCTTGCATCGCTAGTTCACCACCCATGCTCCGTGAAAGCGTTTTGGGAACTTTGGGCACATATGCGTGCCGGGGTCTCAGGACAACGTGAGAGTTACCCGTCCCGAACTCTAGGCACGAATCGTCGACCAAAAATGCCTGCAGGTCCCCTACCCTCTTGACCGATGCCAATGCGGTGAGGAGCGCTGTCTTTAGTGACAGAAACTTAAGCTCCACTGACTGCAGAGGCTCGAAGGGCTCCTCCTTCAGGGCCGTCAGTACCGAGGGGAGATCTCAAGAGGGTAACATGTGAGGGCGCGGAGGATTCAGCCTCCTTTCCCTCTGAGAAACCTGATGATCAAGTCGTGCTTCCCAACAGACTTGCCATCTATTGCATCGTGATGTGTGGCGATAGCGGCAACATACACTTTAAGGGTGTGGAGGGAGACAGCCTTCGCTCCAAACCATCCTGCAGGAAAGAAAGCACGACACCGATCGGGCATCTACGGGGGTCTTCACGGCGGGAAGAGCACCAAACCCAAACACCACTACGAACCGGTTCCCACTTCAGCCCTGTAAGCGTGTCGTTAGCCCGGGCTCATAGCTCCGAATCAATGGTTGTTTAACTACGCTGGAGGTACCCACCTAGAACCTCCCGCGTCCCGCCAGGGACATAAGTGGGATTTCCCAACACGTCTGTACGCGGTTGGCCAGCGTGTGCCCCTCCTGAGACAACGAGGATCCCCGCTCCTCAGAGATTCGGCCAAGGAGGGGCTGTCGCGAGGTGCATCAGTTCGGGGAACCAAGTCCGACGGGGCCAGTATGGCGCCACCAAGAGGACCTGCTCCTCGTTCTCCCTGACCTTGCACAGTGTCTGCGCAAGAAGGCTCACTGGGGGAAACGCATATTGCGTAGGCCCCGAGGCCAGCTTCACGCCAGTGGTGTCCGTTGCCGCGGGGCCCTCGCCAAGGCAGTAAAACCACTGGCAATGGGACATGCCCCGGGGGAGGCAAACAGGGCTACCTGAGGCCGTCCCCAAAGCGTCTCCATCACGTGGACTGCGCGGGGTGGAGTCGCATTCGCCCCGGAAGGGCGGGGCCTGAGTGAGAGCTCGTCGCTTGTCACGATTGAGCTCGCCTGGATGTGAAATGCGACGCGACCTCAGATCGCTGACATCCAGAGAGGAGATGGCGTGCGCGTTGCGACATCGTCGGGAGCGTAGACCGCCCTGGTTGTATGATGTGCGCAACAAAAGTCGCAGTGCTGTCCTTTAATCTGTCACTCAGAACTTCTTGCGTGTCGTAGCCTGCGATTTGAACGGCGCGAGCGCCTACGGCTTGCACTCGAGGCGTTGATATGCCACTGTATCAGGCCCCCGACCAGCAGCCCCTCACCTGCGATTCGCCACTGCCCTAGGCACCCCAGCCCCTGTCGAGCCATCTGTTTGACACCACCACAGGCCTGTATACTTGCCCAAGGCTACCCTGTCCGAAGACAGTGCAAGATCGTCCATGGGCTGAGGTCCTGACAGCAGACGGGTAACAGAACCCCGTAAGTTGCCGTGGCGCCATGACCCATCTCGGGACCCGTCGTGAAGCCCATGCTGAATGGTCTCATATTACGCAACCCTAGCGCGTGCCAGCGGCTGCGTATGCCATATAAATGCTCCCAGTAGCCTCTTGAAATTGTCCTCAGTGAACTCGCCGCTCTTCACATGTGAATACCCCTAAGCGTCTAGCATCGACGTTGCACATGAACTCTAATTCTGAGGACGTCCGAGAGTGGTACGAGTCCATCCGTGTACCAGGGCCGAGAGAGAGATCCCCTCTTTAGCACCTTGGCCTTAGAGTTTTCTCTTTGCCAGTTCCCGTAGCCCAATCGGGCATGAGGTGACTGAGCACACTATAATTCCCTTCCGCAGTGTTTCCGCACAACTGCGCTTCGGGACTGGCCAGTATGAGCCAGTCGTCCGAGGTAGTTGACGAACGCGAATGCCCGGCTTCCCTCATGGAACGGGGGCTGCTCCACGACCTTGTGAAGACACCAGGCGACAGGATAGCCGATGTAGGACCTTGTACTGATATGCTCCCCTTCGAAACCAAAGCAGAGAAACGTCTGTGTTCGCTAGCGGGTCGCTGAACGCGACTGTGAGTCCAGCCACCGAGGTCCGGCCTGCATCCGCGGTGGGTTGCTGACAGCAGCAAACCGCCGGGTCAGTCGGAGTTGTTTCGGGAACGGGAGGGCCTCCGTCTGCTTCTGTGCGGCGGATAACTGTTGGGCAGAGCCCTCCCCCGCTTCGCCGAATAGGCCGGCCTGGGAGATCGGGGAGTCCAGGAAGCGATGTTTGTCGGCCTCCCTCATATCCACCAAGGTCAAACATAGGTGGCGCTCCTGGACCACTAATATGGACATCGACTGACCCAGGGCCCGCACCGTGACTTTCGCCGCCCTAAGCGCGAGGTCCGTCGCCGTGCACAGTTTCTGCAGCACACCCGGGTCAGCACCACCCTCATGCAACTGCTTCAACACCTTGGCCTGATGGACTTGCAGGAGGGCCATGACGTGCAGGGCAGAAGCGGCCTGTCCAGCAGCACTGTAAGCCTTAGCCGCCAGAGCGGACGAGAACTTACAGGCCCTGGACGGAAGGCGTGGACGACCTCTCCAGGCGGCGGCGCTTTGCGCGCAGAGCTGCATGGCAATCGCGCGCTAGACCGGAGGGATGTCCACATACCCTTTGGCCGCCCCACCGTCGAGGGTGGTGAGAACGGAGGAGGCACCAAGCCTGTTTCGAGCAGAAAAAGGTGCCTTCCAAGACTTAACCTCCTCATGCACTTCCGGGAAGAATGGAACCGGAGGCGGCTGCCGGCGCCCGGCCTGCGCCCCCAGGAACCAATCATCCAGCCTCGAGCGTTCGGGAGAAGGCGGAGGCCTCCAGTGCAGCCCGACGCTCTCAGCGGCCCGGGAAAGCATAGCGGTCAGCTCTGGATCTGACTCGGGCAACGCCACTATACCTGACGGTGGCAGCGCAGCCGAATCATCATCTCCAGAACCTAGCTCGCCCTCCGATACGACATCCTGTCATCCGCCTGTGCTCCACACAAGATGCTGGACCCCGCCCTCTCCGAGGACCCAGCACACTCGTCCGGAAGCACCAGGTGGTGTGCGACATGCTTGAGGAATGAGAGGACCGCGGAGACGTACTCGACGGGGAAGCTCGCACCGTCACCCTCAGGTTTCCCTTACCATTAACCGAAGTATCCCATCCAAAAAAAAGAGACAAAAGTAGAACCAGAGGAGCTAGAGCGGGGCAGGGCAAGGGGGATACCCCCCCGTTTAATGAGGAGGTATCTGGACCGCAATGTCGTGATGGTCATGTTCCCGCACTGAGAACATGACTCATCCATGAGCGCTGCTTCAGCGTTCTGTAAGCCCAAGCACGAGAGGCAGTGATCATGACCGTCAGATGGAGGCAGGAAACGACCACATCCAGAAACGCACGAGCGGGAAGCCATCTTTAAAAAGACGCCCGTCGCTCGTGGAGCTCTTTTAGAATTTGCTCTTTTAGAAATGGAAAAAACACTCTTTTAGTGAGAGCGCTGAAGCGCCCAGGGGAGGTCGCAGCGAGACCGCAGAATGAGAGCTGCAGCCCGCTGAGGTTTCAGCAGCCTGGATGGCAACCCCCGCTGATACGCCATCACACCAACGCCAGCTGTTTCTCTCGAACACTCGCGGAGATTCGTCCTGTAGAAGGCTCGGCTCCGAAGCGAAAAGCTGATGTGCGTTTGCACGCGCTCTCCTTTTATACCCGCGCTGCGGGGCGGGGTGCGCGTGGCGAAGCACGCACGCCAACTGTCATTGGCTTGTTTAGTTAACACTCGAAGGTGATTGGGCTCTCGGGCGAGATCCCAATTCGTCAGTCACTGACGTAACGTTGAACGTGACTGACTGAATGGGAACCAGAAATGTGTAATTGTAAGTGTGAAATGCGAAATTGTAAGTGTGTGTGTAATTACAGGCTGTCTGATCAGGTATTTCAGCTTATGTATCTGTCCAGGTGTGTGTGTGGTTTGTTTCTGTCATTGTGTGTGTTGATTTTTCTTGTCATAAAGCTGTCATGTGTCACCTGAAGGCTGATTAGCCGATCACCAAGTGTCGCCAGAGTCGTAATTCTGTAGAATAAGCAGCAAAACAAAGTCTCAATTACATTTAAAGCTACAAACATGTTTGCAGAGAGAACTTTATGAGACCATAAAGAGAAGAAACGTCTTCTTAATTACCAGAGGAGTGTGTGTGTACGTGTGAGGGAAGCAGAGACAGAGAGTTCTTAGTAGCTGTCCATCTGTGTTTGTTTTAAGAGGACGGCTGTTAGCCTGTGAGTGGTAAAATCAGCATGCAAACATGAGGATCCTCAGTCACATCAACACTGTTCTCTGACACCAGGGTTAAAGACATTCAGTAAAAAGACACATAAACATCACCCATTCAATATAATAACCCCTGTTAGCCGATCTCAAAATGCTATCCTCTGTGAATACTAATGCAGTGTCATTATCTAGAGCCTTTAGAAAGAAGATTGATTTTATTGATTGACAAGTTAGATGCAGCGCTGTTAGTGATGACTTCTGACCCCGGCAAGGGTGTTTATGGGAATTTTAGTGGCTTGTTGGCAGCATGTGGTAAAAATGACTGCTACAACTGTAAAGGCTGAACGAGGGAGAAGCTATATGATCAACGACTAAAATGTATTTCTAACATCTTACAGATATGGTTTCAGTGATCGCCTCAAAAAATTTTTTAAAAATAAATATAAAAAAGTTTTGGACACTGCTTTTAGCCCTGTATTTGGTGTAATGATGTTTATTTGACCATGATCACAGCCAACCACTGTCAAATGACTCTGTTAGATATAACTTTCAAATAATAGAAACTTTCTAATGATCTAGACTTAAACATAGGGGTGATAGAGTGTTTGAGGTAGCCGGTCCCAATATTTGGAATAGCTTACCACAACACATTAGATCCGCAGCCACTTTGTCCATTTTTAAGCATAAACTTAAAGACTACTTTTTCTCTCTTGCTTTTAAATAATGTGTATATACTGTATGTGGCCTTTTGTTTTGTTTAGTTTTTTTCTCTTAACTATGTTTTAGGGTTATATTGTTTTCTTTTTGTTGGTATTTAGTTTTATCTTTGAATTGTAAAGCATCTTGGACAATGAACATGGTAAGTATATGATGCTATATAAATAAAAGACTAAGACTAAGACTTTATTTGAAATACAAATTTATCGTAACAATGTAAATGTACTGTAACCTTTGATAAATATAAAATTTACTATTTTTTTTAAATGCTTTTCTTTTTAATTTTAGGGTAAAAAGGATCCTGAAAAAAGCTTTTTTTCCCCTGAAATGTGATTATAATACAATGTAGTTTAAGCACCAATCACTGTACAAGAGTATATACCTAGGCATTTTTGACAAAAAAAAATAACTGTATAAAAAATGAATTAAAATAATAAATATATATAATAACAAATAATACCATAGTGGTCTACGATAGAATAGACATATATGTACACTGTAAAAATTACCGTGAATTTAACGGTAACAGACTGTAAAAATGCTACAGTAAAAAAACTCTTAAATGGTTAACGGTAAATTCCCCTACTGTATACGGTGAAAAACTGCATTGGACATTACATGTCATTTCACGGTAGTATACCGTTTTTGGAAATGAAAAAGACTGTATAATTTAGTGAATAACCGTAAATTGACATTCCAGAATTCCCTGCATTACATTTCAAATTTAATGTTTTTTTGTTGAAAACTATGTTTCTTCTTAGTTTTTCCTTATCAGTTTTGTATATTAGGGTTGTTTGTTACACCTAAGTTGTTAAATGAATGTTTATTGCATTATTCAGTTTCATGTGTGTTACCATGATGTTGTTTAGCGTTTGTGTGAATGACACTGTGAACCTTCTATATATGTTATTATTTATAAGCTGCTTGTGATGGGCTTTGGTTCATCATGTGACTTTCTCATCACCTCCTGCATTTGGTGGTTATCAGTACAAAGCTACAAAATTTCAGATTTCAGTACTTCAATAGGTTGGGATATTAACATTATATCAGTTAATGAAATTATGGTATTTTACTGTAAATTTAAGTTAAAACCGTAGAACCTAAAATGTTGCTATTGTATTTTTTACGGTAAAATTCCGGCAACCACAGCTGCCGTTTTTTTACAGTAAATTTTACAGAATAATAATACTTATTAAAATCATATTAATTATAGTATTTTTTGGAAATTTATCAGGCAATATTTTTTATTATTAGTATTAATATTATTTGTATTTATTGGAACTGGTGGTATAATCAAGGCAGTAATTATTATGATATTATTATTTATTTGGGGTAACATCAATCAATTATTATTAAAAATTAAAATAAAAGCCCACTGACCACTGTCAGTTTTTTTTTTTTTGTAAAATACATTATGTCGTACATAAATGATCTGGTCAAAAAGAGAATGATGCATAAGTAAAATGAGCATGCGTGTAGTATAGGGGTAAAAACCAGCTCAAGGCCGTATAGAATGCAACATCAGACATTCTGAGACCTGAGGAACTGAACGAATGGGTGACCTCCACCCCAAGAGCCCAGTGACCCCCTGAACTCTCTCCCCAGATTCACCCCTCAGTCTAACCCCAGCCTCTGGCTACAACACACAAAGGAGCGGAGGTTAGGACGAGGGCCTCCCTTCACAAGAGGTTGAATATTAAACTGGGCTGCAATTATCCTCTGAAAAACACTGTTCATGGATGGTTCTAATCCATAAGTTCCTTTGTGAGGACCTACTGGCCATGTTTCACAACATCAGAGAGATGTGATTTTGTAAATGGCAGGAGATAATCACAAATCAATAACTCCCTCATCGATTACAGATGAGGCTAAATCCCCGAAAACAACCCAGGATGAACATGAGATTTAAAGCATCGGTACACCACATGGGCTTTTAAAGTGTGTGAAACGTTGAAGGGAGGAGAGACAAGAACGTCTGTAGAGTGTATGTGTGTGAGAGAGAGCATTTGTAAGATCTTTTTGCTAGTTCAGCTCTTATCAGTGCGCATACTTTTACTGATAACCTAAAGAGCTGATAACATTGTGTTTGTTTTCTTTTGTTTTTTTGCATATTGACTGTAAGTATTTGAATGAGTGTGTGTATTGTACTGGTTATAAGTTCATTTTAGAGGAAAATCTTTAATATAAAATGAGCCATGTGCAAAGGCAGACATGTGTCAGATATGACAACAGAAGTGAAGGTGATTATTTTCTATTTTCTATCCCAATCCTAATTGTTAACTCCACACCAGTTCTGCTGAATATACTAAGGAACACTGTGCCAACCTTTCCAATGTACATTCAGTTACTGTTCGCAAGGTGTGTCCTCCAGCAAGGTATACGAGTCCTACCTTCCCCTATACCCTGGACCCTGCCACATCCACACTCCACACACACACACCTCACACACCACCAGCACCCACACATATACACACCCGGATGCATGTATAATGCTCTCATTGACTGTATGTCTTTGGAAAATGTCTTTGGACTCTAGAGAGGAAACTGGCATATCTGTGTCACTAGTTCTATTTCTGTATACAGTAGCTGTACACGGTTATCTGCTGGTACTGTAATGCATAATCAATTAGATGCTGCATCAACGAGATGTGAAAAGAGTTTGAGCATAAAGGACACGAGAGCAGAAAGGAGTTTCTGGCATTTTCACTCGAGGATGTTTGCTCAGTATAAACATAAAGAAAGCAAATAATACAAAATGTCATTAATAATTAGCTAAACAACAGTTAGTAATAGAAATAAATAAAATGTAATGTATAAAAGAATACATATTAAATAAATTACATTGTTATTTTTGAAACAATGAAAAAAAAACATACAGAAAACATTTGGGATCGGTAAGTAATTTTAATGTTTTTGAAAAAAGTATGCCCACGAAGGAGGCATTTATTTAATCAAAAATAAAGTATAAAATAAAATATTGTGAAATATTATTACAAATTAAAATAACTGTTTTCTATTTTATTGTATTTTTTAAATATAATTGTAATTTATTTAATTGTACTAGTTTATTCTTGTGATGGCAAAGCTGAATTTTCCAGCATCATTACTCCAGTCTTCAATGATACATGATCCTACAGAAATCATTCTAATATGCTGGTTTGCTGCTCAAGAAACAGTTTTTGTCAGCATCAATGTTGAAAACAGTTGTGCTGCTTAATATTTTTAATGATACATTTTCTTCGGGAATCTTTGATGTATACAAAGTTCTAAAGAACAGCATTTATTTGAATAAAAATCATTTGTAATGTTAAATGTCAAAAATGTCTTTACTGTCACTTTTGATCAATTTCATGCATCATTGCTGATTAAAAGTATTAATTTCTTTCACAAAAAACAAACAAACATTGTATTGGACTGTTTGTTTACAGTGCAAGGTAAATACTGTGCTACAATCCTCTCAAAACAGAAACCATGTAAACATCAAAGAGAATACGAATTTACATTGGACTAAAAAACCCAAAGGCAAACAGGGGGCTTCTCATTTCAAAAGTCGAAATGACACTGCTTCCTGGCATGTATACCTGAGAGCCCCTGTTTATCCTGCACACATCATCTCTCCTATCAGCATCTTTTTCCCCATCTCCCTCTCTGTTTCCCATTTTCCTTCTTAAAGACAGTGACCACTCTCCTCTCACCCTCAATTTGTAAGAATGTATTCAAAGGTCTTTCTGACGATGCATATTTGTGCACGGATGTCCTATAAATCTTTCAGCGACAAGCAAAGCAGTCTGCACAATGCAGGGAGGAGATCACAATGATGTCACCTTCACTTGCACTGAAATCCAGCCCGTCAACACGACTTACACGAGTCATATTACAAATGATTTAATACTATTGGGTTTCCAGTGGATTCATAAGATGTGCGTTATCATGCCTGAAAATGCAGTGTTATTAAAGGCTGTAGCTGGATTTGTTCATCTGAAACAGAGCAGATGGACTCTGGTCCCAGGCCTGTGCAACTGCTGCTGATCCGTATCCAAACACAGCAGCCCTCATCCCTGATCCAGTAGGCATCCCTGGAATTTCGGCCCTCTGTACCCCTCCCCTCGCTCCATCTCCTCCTAATCTCCCACTCAGACACCCTGAATTAACGCCACATTCTCTGCTGATAAGAGTTGAATGCATTCTCTGAAGCATCGGACGTCCATAGCGCTGATGGGGAACAGACATGTTATATGTTGCATCTACGGCCATTGTAGCTCAACATCTGAGATGCCATTAGTGCCCATTTATCAGCTTGACTGTGGCTTTGACACTCAAATGGCACAAAGGTTTCAGTGTATGATGCAATGTCAAGTCGTTTAATGATTTGACCTGCCCTTTATACGTTAACATGGCACATAAGCGGCTGTTCACACAAAACATGCTTTTGCTTTGAAAACCTGAGACGCTAGCAGTGGAATGGGGGAAAAAATTGCAAGGTTTCGAGAAACGTTGAACTTTATTTACTTGTGCCATCACAGTTTTAGAATGCATGTCAGCGAGAGCGTGATGCAACATCAAACATGTCCGTCTAGTGTGTGTTTGCATAGAAAAACAATGGAAAAGTAGCATGTTCATGGACTGGTGAGCAATCAATCTGCTGTCTTGCTAGCTTAGCATTCACTAACAAAAATGTACTATGGTATTACCATGGTTTTTGGACATGTACCATGGCAACACCATCACTTTACCAAGGCACTGCCATAGAAATTGCTGTAAGGGTCACATAATTCCACTACAACAGCAATAAAAAAAGAAAAGCAGAACAAATTAGTTTCTCCATGTGCTTGTTTTTCCTTCGCAGAGATTAGCTTAGCCTAGCATCTAACTCAATAAGCGAGTGGGCCAAGAACTGTGAGTCACCAAAACAAACAAAGAAACACCCTCCGCTGTATACACACACAGGCACACAAATACACACAGAGAACAATTATAGGAGACCTGTTGGTACTCAGAGAGCAGCGTTGGTGCGATGTTTACCAACGGATTTAGGAGTAAATCTGCCCTCTACATTCCTATTGAGATTCAGACTGAGCCTTAAGAGAGAGCAGGATTACTGGCCAGTCTCTATAGACCCCACTGTACACAGCCCACTCGGCCTTAACAGAGCCTGACCAAAACCTGCCACATCAGACAGAGACAGAGAGAAAGAGATTAAAATTGTTTGTTGAATTTGCTGCTCTAAATATCTGAGAAAGAGACATACAAGTTTCAAAAGATATTACATCAAAGTATATTTTAGTTTACCATAAATACTTGTCAGTACATTCAGCATCACTTTAACTATATTTCAAAGCAATTTAATCATCTCAATTATATAAAGATGTATTTAGTTAAGTGGTCAAAAAACGCACAAGATTAGCTAATTGCATTTATATGAATTTAACATAGACATGTTCATTTAATTGCAGATAACGTGCAATCAAGTGTCCAAAAACATTACATTCAGTTCACACATATTTCTGTAATAAGCACTCTATGCTATTTTATTATTAATTCATTAATTAATTTATTTATTTTTTGTTTTTTTTACAGTAGTTCACTCAAAAATAATTTGAAAAGGCAAATGTTGAAAGTTTTTTTTTGCCCCAATGTTCTTCATGGTAAATGAAGAGAGATTTTTTTTTTGAGCTATGGCTTTAAGTTGTTATTTAGTTGCCCACAGTACAGTCACAGGTATATTGAGTAAGTCTCTAGTATGATCTCCAATAATGCTAAAATGAATGGCCATTATGCTAGCAGTGAATTATGAGGCAAAATGCAAATACAGCACTAATCTCCATTGCATACAGTGTTTACCGTTGTTGCACAGACAAGTATTCTGTTTTTATCCATGTACTAAATCACTGGGTGGGAGATTTACAGTATGTCCTTGTGTATGTGTGTTTGTCTTTGAAGAAGCGCCAACCATGTCACAGATAACAGCCAATCCAATAAGCCGGTGACATCACCCTTTTAAATATTTCACAGCTCTCTAAAGTTATTTCAGTTCTATCTGATCTTTTATGAAAAAAGTTTTTCCTTCAAGCTCCTCAAAATTTGGTTTTCACATCACGAATCCAAAACTAGAACAAAGATTCTTTTCAGTGAAACTTTAAATTTGTATAAAACTACCAAATATTCAGAACATCAACATGATGTTTATGCTAACGTTCAGTTTGTCAAAAGCACATCTATTTGCATGCATCATTACATGTCTGTTTGATTGAAGGTCTTTGAGGTGCATAAATGCCTGAAGGTGAATGTCATCAACTATAGTTGATTTAACATGATAAATGCTTTGACTAGATGGTGGTACAGAGGAAGGTTTGATTTGGGGAGTCATTGTGAGTCATCTGTTCACTCCTGTTTTATCTAAGAGATTTATATATGATACCCCTAACAGCTCATTCAACTGTGGTAGCAGTATGCAGTATGCACTATAGCAGTGGTTTTCATACTATGGATCACACAGTGGAAATAGACATTAAATTTGAAAAGAATCATGATAAAAATACTAAAATTGAATGAACAAGTTATAAGGTGGGCATAACTTAGATATTTATCACATGACATAGCACTTCTGTGATCTGTGACACATTGTGACACAAAAAAAACCTGAACCTGTGCTGTGCTGTGAAGATCAAATTCACAAATTACTCTTATGACTCACAAATGCATAAGCTGCTGGTTAGAATCAATTCACAAATCTCTCACTGAATAAACTCACCAAATCCATCACAGCGGCTACTGAATCCAACATATTACTCACTGAACTGCAAGTTCCATGTCAGTAAATCATTAGCTTACTTCAATATATTTGACAATAATATGACAAAAAATTTACTAAAACAGAATAAATTAAGTTTTTCCCTCATATTTCACTCTGAACAGTTCATGGTGGGTCTTGAGAATGATTATGCCTCTCTGGTGGCATTTTTTCTAGCATGAGAAAGTATATGTATGTGAAATGTATATTTATTTACTATACGTATGTATGAAATGTATGCAGCACATATTGTGTATGCATAATACACAGTTTAGCCTACAGGTGCCATGCAACCTTGTGGTATAGTGTACAGTGATTATATTTTCATAATCTGCTGCTTGAATATACATTACTACTAATGCAACTGTATACTCTTGCTTTTGATGCCACTTGTATCATAAATCCAGTCTTTACTGCTACCACATATCCCGCATGCTGCTAATGCTGAATGATTCATTTTCATGGTTATGAAAGAGACAGAGAATCTTGGCTCTTCCACAAGACACATGAGAATTATTATTGAGGTTTATGTAAACTCATAACCTTGCTCTCGGTCAGAATTAATCTATGATTATTATGCATGTTTAAACACTAGGATTCTAAACATACCCTAACACACACACAGAGACGTGGCACTGGCACACACAACACACACCCCACACACACACACACACACACACACACACACACACAAACACTCACCCTTTATGAAACAAGCAGATTAAAGCCAATTTTCAGCTTGTTCAAGCTCTATTTTTAGCTGTTGGATTTTTGAGTTCAAACCTCGCTGATCAGGCCAACATCAAAAAGAAATAGTGATAGAGGAGGGCGCGAGGGTGAAAGAGAGAGAGAGAGAGAGAGAACAGGATTTGAAAGTGACTGCAATCTCCCATTCGAGAGAGAGTTGACAGAGATAGGGGAATAGAGAGAGAGGGATCAGATGAACAGACTGAAATGAGTCTGAGAGGGACGCTTCTCTACTACTATTACTAGTGGGTGGACAAAGAGCCGCTCTCTTCCCCCGTTCCTTCTTCTACAAAGTTGCCATCACTCCATTCCGCTAACCCCTTTTATTCCGCCTCTTTGTGAAAATATATAAGAGGAGCTTATGGTTTTGTTTAAAGTGGTCATATGATGTTGCTAAAAAAATATATTTTGTGTATTTGGTGTAATGAAATGTTTATGCGTTTTAAGGTTAAAAAAACACATACTGTACATTATTGTTTCTTCTTTATGCCCTGCCTTTCTGAAACGCGTCGCTTTTTACAAAGCTCATCGGTCTGAAAAAGCGAGGGTTGCTCTGATTGTCCAGCTATCCAGTGCATTGTGATTGGGCGAATACCTCAATCGGGTTACGGAAATGTTACATCACTTACAATATTGTGAGGCCTGCGGCAACCACATGTGAGGACCCCGGGCTGGACTCCGCTTCGTCCACGGTGAAAGCCGAAGTTGAAGTATTTCCTCAGCGACCAGCACGGATCAGCTCCAGGCATGACGAAGCGATATCGTCCTCTTTTGGAAGACCAAACAAAGTAGTTTTGCTTTCACAACGAAACACAGTGCCTTCATGACATGGCGGCTGCAACAATACTAAAGCGAGAATAAAATTTACGCCTTCTTTCGTTGCGTGAACATTTGGGCAGCGTTATGCAAATCTTCCCACATCGTGATGTAGATATGTGGGGGCATGTTAGAACAAGCCGTTTTATGTAGTGTTGCAGAGTCTTAACTTTGATAAAGAATATCTTTTTTTTTGAGACTTTAGTCTTTGCAACTTTACAGATCTTCTTTATGCACCAAGAGCTTGTAACACTCCAAAGAGAAAGTAAAAATTTAAATCGCATCATATGACCCCTTTAATATTATTGGTTTAGGTTTTAGATGATACAGCTTGTTCCAGTGCCCACTCATTCAGTTTGAGCCCATCTCTTTGGCCTGTTTCACAAACATTATCACATGTTTATCACCTATAGGCTATGCTCACACAGACTGACAACTGTAAACATTCCTGTATCAGTGTCCAGCTTACAGGTGTCACAGAAAGAGCCTGATCTGACCCTTAAAAATGACTTTTGTTGGTTTAATTTAACGTAGTCGGGTTGATTGACTGATATAACATTTTTGTCTTATACTGTATTATATGCAATGTTTGGGTTACCTGACAATGCATTTTTATGGTCATACACTGAAATATTGCCCTCCACTGCCCACATGTGTATGAAATCTAATTTCCATCACCTAAGACAAAATGCTTTGGTTTATGATAATAATGACATAAAATGTCAAAATTACACTGAGAAAAAGGTACCTTTGAAATATGTACATTTGTAAGTACTAATATGTACTTTTAAAGTACTAATATGTAATATTGTACCATTTAGGAGTAAATAAGGTATAAAACTTTTAGCTTTTGTACCTTAGTGACAGTTTTGTACCTTCAGCTTTAAAGGTGTAGTCATTATTATGGCATAAAAAGTCAAAATTATAGATATTATAGATAGTATTAATTATAGAAGTTCATTTGCACCAAAAAAAACCATGTTTTAAAAAACCATGCTTTGAGGACACACTAAGTCATAATAATAAGATAAAAATAAAGCCATAATTATGAGATACAAAGTCATTAATTACGAAAAATATGACAAAAATTAGACTTCATATTTGTACTTTGTCATTATGATTTAGTATGCATTGACCTTTTTACTTCTTAGGTCACAATTATGCTTTTTATGCCAATTTCAACTCATAATCTCATAATTATGACTTAGTTTTTAATTAGTCTTCTTCCCTAAAAAATATCTTTAAAAAAAATTATAAAATATGTTTGTAAAGCACTGGTTGCATGTCCAGAATATTCGCTAGCTGGTGGCCCAAGACACTGGGACAAGCAGTGGACAAGCAGTTTGGAGAATGGATTGATGGTTAGATCAATGAATGCCTGCAAAGCAACACTGCATAAGATATTAAGGATTATTTTCAGAGAATGATTTTTTTATGCAAGTGCATTTTGTCATACTGTGCTGGCAGATGTTTTTTCACTAGTTTAAGTTTAAAACAAGTGAAAAAAGTCAGAGCAAGAACACATAAACACTTAAATTTAAGGTGCAATTTATATGCAGTGTTGCTTCTCAAGTAAATTTATGATTTTTCAAAATTGTTTTGAACAGGACTGACGGACACATTCAGACAGAGTCTGAGCACAAAACACTCTCTCCCCTTAATTTAAGAGATGTTTGAACCTGTTGGTTGGGTGCACATGTTTGTGTCACAGTTTGGCAACTTTATTTTGACCACCTCCTGTCACAATGCTAATGAGCAGCTCATGTTAAACAAGTCCAACAACCGTTGAGACCCTCCCACCGACCTCTAACCCCACACCACCGGAGAAACAGCAAGCCAAAGAGCGTGTGAGAAAGCGCGCGCAAGAGAAAATAGAAAGATAGTCCAGAGGGGATGAAAGAGCAGAGATTAGCTCTAAACAAACTCTGTCAGGCAGAAAACGGTAGGAGTCTGACAACGAAGCAACCTCAGTCCCAAATCTCTCTTTCGGTTTAACACGGTCTCTCCCTCCCTCACTCTGTCTTTTACTTTCTGGCCAACAATAGTAGGAGGTGCAAACTGCAGGCCTCATGAAGGTGGACTGTATAGGGATTAAAGCTTTAGTTGCCAAAATACAAATTACCCATCTCCCACTTCTCTCCCTCTCTCTTTCAGTCACTTCTTTTGTCTGTCTTTCTCTCCCTCTGGAGCTTCTCTCAGTGGTCTGCATCAAAACTTCTCTCTCACTCCTCATCAAGGATAGAATGAGCCACAGAAAAAGAGGTTGAGAATGACAACTTCAAATGAATTGAATGTAATTATGACATTTCTGGGTATAATCTCCTCTTATCCTTTAAGATTTTAATTGCTTCAGCATGCATGGTAATTACCCCACAAATAAGTGCATATTGAAATTACTGTATATTGCGCATGCGGTCACACAGATACGGGATATGCAGGACATGAGATCTGAAATCACATCCACTGCAGAGATGTGGGAAGCTGACTTTTTTCCTGCCCTGGAGAAAAAAACACTGTAGATCATACACTGTAAGCAGGGGTAAACAATCCCAGGTACCCCTCTACTCAGGTTGTGGAGGGAAAAGGTTTGTATTTGCTTTGTTAAAACTATAAAAGCAAGAATAGCAATTTTAGGGCTGCCAGAGAGTTAAAATAATTAGTGTCTTGATCATTAACCATCCGCAATCCAGTTTAGTCTGCACAAAATGTGCTGAAATAGCGCCGCAACATGAGTATGTAAATAAAGCCATTAAATAAAGCACAAACACACTATGTAAATTACGCTCATTATGAAAATTATGAAAATTCAGCACTATTTTCTTGATGTAATTAACATTGTGCTATTTATTGCCACAAAAAGCAGGTGGTAAACAAATTACATAAAATAGGCTTTCGAGTGCATTTTCTATTGACCATGGTAGTAGTTATTAATTAAATAAAACAGTCACGATTCGTGACGGACATCACATCTTACAGTGAGTCTGATAACCAACTGCTCACTCGGCGTATGACATCAAAGTACTGTGAGAGCAATTGGAGAGCAGACAACTCTTTATCAAAGCCACTAGAAGGTAAGCCTGCAACCATTAGCCAAAAAAGCGTAACGACTAATGCTAATGGAAAGGAGACCAGAGTTTTTTTTTAATGGATGTCAATGGAGGAGAGGCTTCACTATGTTGAACAAACAGCTTTTGTGAGGAAACATTTTATCATTTAATGAATCGACAGCCTATCTGCTAATCTTCAACATGTTTTACACTAAACAATACTTTTGGATTGAACTATTTTTAAAGTTTAAACCGTAAACAAAATGCCGTTTTATAAGAGAAGTCCCTCCCTGCATCTCAATGTTCATACTATCCATCCTAAATAGTATGTGATGTTAGAATAAGTGAAAAAAGTATGCCAAAATTCCCCGGATGGTCTACTATTTCAGGTCGATTTTTTAATTGTGGATCCGTGCACACTCTAATGGCTAAAACTGCCCACAATCCATTGCGCTTTGGCGAAGGATTTGGTCCAGAACTACAAAAACGAATAAAATGTGTTTGGAAAAAAAACTACAAACATGGCGGATGTGCATGGTTAGGTAGGTTTACAAAAAGGGGTTTGAGTTACTAATAATCAACATTTAACCTGGTAAAAAATATTTATTTATTGTTATCCATGTTATATTTCATCTGCAACAGGAATGTGAACTTTTATAAACATCCATTTGGTCGTTAACATTTAAATGCATCATTATGCAGAAAATATGAGCAGAGTTCTCGGCATAAAGACCCACGGCTGGCAGATCAGCGTGCTACTTCTTTTCTCTCAGATATGGTAGGAAGTTAAATTAAATAAAGTCTGGAGGATATAAGCTGTGACAAGATAATTGTCAGGCCAGTTTACAGTGACAGGGTGCTGTAACAGGTGCGACAGAGCGTCCATTAAAGAAGCAGTTGTGTGACGTGATAGTATGTCCCAAAGCTTGCCTACTCTTCTACTACACACTCAAAAGTGTGTACTTTTTCTTCACCAAAAGAGTACATACTTTAAGGGCATAGTATAAGTAGGCACATTGAGACACAGCAACTGACTTTTTGCGACAGATGGGATACATGCATCTCGAACGAGCCTGTTGGTTTTTCAGGCGGCATTTCGTTCAGAAAAACAGTATCTCTCATTTGATTATTTTCAATCACATTGGTCGTCAATACAAAAGAATTATTGAACAAGTATTCTGCAAGTATTCTTTTGTTGAAGCATTCAACAAAATGTTATAAAGTAACAGTAACTGAATATGGGTGCTTGAAAACAAAACGAGAGCTGAATATACAGTTACTTCACTTTTGGATTCTGAATACATAAGGTTTACCCAACAACGCAGACAGCATGAACAAATCAATGGCGCTGTCTTAGTCAATTTCCCTTAAGTCCTTTTAAGGACAATCAATATAAAAAGAGTAAAGCCACATTTCTAGCCTGGTGTTGATGAAGGTGTCCTTGAGCCGTACTGATGGGACTGTGGGGGTGTATGAAGCAAGAGCTACCATATCCTACATGCACTTATGAAATCAGGAACTCATGCAGACACTCACACAGACGGAGGTGCAGAGGGAAGAGCTGTCTGAGCCTCTGTAAACCTTTCACCTCTGTGCCAACCTAAAAGAAAGCTGTTGGATGCCAGATTGTCTAGGTCTGTGTTTTTTCTCTTAGTCTTGGGCATTAGCCGCTCTTTGAAGAGCCCACTGACTGATGAAGACCAGGTGTGACTATGTGCTTGAGTATGTATGTGCGTGTGTGTGTGTTACAGAGAGAGAAGAAGACAGACAGGCAGACAGATATACAGACAGACAAGGAGAGAGAGAGAGAGAGAGAGAGAGAGAGAGAGAGAGAGAATGAGAAAGGTAGGAGACAGAGGTTAGTGAGTATACAGCACACTGGAACCTGTTTGGTAGGAGACTGGTTATGTAAGTGTGTATTTTTGTTGTTTCTTCCTGGAGTTCAGTGTGTGTGTGTGTGTGTGTGTACAGATTTGGCTTTACAAATTTTACAATTGCCCTCCCTAATAGTGTGAGAACATCTGAAGGTGTCCACCTGTCTTAAATGCATGTAAATCAAAATCAGGTTTAGAGGTATAAGTTTGAGACTATATAATCTGAAAAAAAAAAAAATGTTAAACCTGGAAAACAAATGAAAGTTTTAGGATCTTAAAATATGTAATATGTGAATCTACACAATAAACACAAATTTTTCAGAGGTTTTAGAATATATAGGGTCAGCTGTGTCAACTCAACCATAGGCCCTTGTCAATTTTTTTTATTTTTAAAGTTTTTTTTTTTGAAGAAAATAAATATGTTTAGATAGATGAAAGCAAAAATATTAAATGTCACAGATATATTTACAGAGTAATCCATTATTTTGTAGAGAGTGGTCAAAATGGCAATTTTCACCTGAGATTCAAAGCCAAATTACAGGAGGTTAAAAATGACTTCAGAAAGATTGCAGCATGTTTTAATTTGCAACGAAAACTATAGGTCTATTATTAAAATCTGTTGACTTTAGCAATCTTTGTTGCATTAAATGCCAGTGGTTTCCAGTGGAAAAAATTGAAAACAGCACTTTCCACACATTTGTTTTTTTCCTCCAAAGTTTGCAGACCTGTAACTCAAAAAATATTAAAGATATCTTAAAGCCCTTTTAGATATTGGGTCTTGACAAACTTCCCTTTAGGCATCTTCATGTTTAAGGCCATATATGGTTCAGTTCCAGAGATATTGCAATTTCAATATGGCTCCAGGAGTAAAACGTTAAATTGTACACATTTTCAGTGGTCAAAAACCAATTGTAGTTCACTTGCATAGCCTTACTTTCTTTTAAAAAGGACGTCTGAATAACTACTAATTGTAAATATACATCTGTGGTATTTAATGGTTTGACTTTCATAACTGTACATGTTTATCTTTCTTCAGAAAAACAAAAAAAAACTAAAATCTGCAAAATACAAAAAATTAAAATTGAGCTGGGGAAGTTTCTGGAATTTGGTTGATTCAAAGTTCCTTTCAAGGAAAGTCTGTTCACTCGGCAGCCATATTTGCAACGCCTCCGGGCAGCTATTTCGAACATCCAAGACCATGTCCTATCTAAATGAATGGGGGAATCCTTAAATCTCAAAAACTGCCTGCTGAACTCACAATTAAATTACATATTTCAAATCAGCAACAAAATCTGAAACTAACTGCCCATGAATGTTTGTTTCTTATGCTCAAATGGGAACCCTGGATCACAAAACCAGTCATAAGTAGCAAGGGGATATTTGTAGTAATGGCCAACAATACATTGTATGGGTCAAAGTTATCGATTTTTCTTTTATGCCAAAAATCATTAGGATATTAAGTAAAGATCATGTTCCATGAAGATATTTGTAATGTCCCCGTAAATATGGCAAAACGTAATTTTATTGTAATATGCCTGGCGAGGACTTCTTGTTTGGAACACTTTAAAGCGATGTTCTCAATATGTTGGAATAACCCTCCGATTCCAGATTTTTAATAGCCTATTGTATCTCCTCCACTATTGTCCATCCTATCAACATACTCAATGGAAAGCTTATTTTATTCACTTTCAGATGATGTAACCTCTCAATAAAAAAATTAACCATGCTGCTGCTTTTGTGGTCCCGGTCAAAAACGCCTATTTTCATGCTCATACCAGCAATGCACACCACGCCGTTCCAACCGCTTATGACTGTCGCATGCGCATCGGCTGTTCCAGTCCAAGGTCTCTATGTGAACCCGAAGCTTCTAAAAAAACAGCTGCTGCAGTGACTTACCAATCAGTGGTGGCTCTTTCATTAGACTGCTGGACTATTCCGCCTAATGCACATTGCAGCTTCTTCCATTTCATAGGGATAGGATTGAAACCTTCTTTGATATTCTATAAGTCTCTGGTTGATTTGACACAGAGGGCCAATCTCATTTTTAACTGTTGTGGTTTCTATTTCAATAAATGCGATGCTGTGATTGTGATTTTCTACTGATCAAGATCCTAAAGTATCACTATGTATTAAATGTATCAAACATGTTTTCAACACTGATAATAAAACCTCCTGAGCACCAAATCAGCATATTAGAATGATTTCTGAAGGATCATGTGACACTGAAGACTGGAGTGATGGCTGCTGAACATTCAGCTTTGCTGAATAATTTACATTTTAGATATTTAAAAATAGAAAATAGTTAATATTACACAATATTATAGTTTTTACTGTATTTTTGATCAAATAAATGAAGCCTTAATGAGTTAAAGAGACTTTCAAAAACATTCAAATAGAAATCAAAATAGAAGCATTTGCAGTAGTGGGACTCAATCTCACACAAACATGAACATACTCATACATGGACACTTAAAATACAGACACATTAAAACACCTAAGACCAATCATCCTGGTACACACAGTTAAAGTGTCTAGTATGACCACTTTGCTTGTCACTTTACTCAGCTGCATTGTCCTTGTCTAACTTTGAAGACTAATTTGAATAAAATGATCCTTTCAAAATGCTGAGGGC
This sequence comes from Sinocyclocheilus anophthalmus, assembly GCA_018155175.1. Classification (NCBI taxonomy): domain Eukaryota; kingdom Metazoa; phylum Chordata; class Actinopteri; order Cypriniformes; family Cyprinidae; genus Sinocyclocheilus; species Sinocyclocheilus anophthalmus. Next base: position 457,751 of record JADLZN010009383.1, on the reverse strand, counting down.
TTAAATATCAAATGAATCCATGACAGAACAATTTATTGATCATACAGAGGTTACACATTCCGCCGTGTGTCATGGGGCCAAGGTTACAGTACATTAATCTAGACAGAATCTACAATCTAGCCTATGTTTCGATTTTCTGTGCTGATTTCTGAGGACATTCTGCTAAATGTATTTAAACATGGCTTGTTATAAAAAAAATTTGCATGAACATTTTTTAGTCTATTTATTATTTAAGAATACTCTTAAAACAAGTTGCTAACAAAAGGTGCTTTATTGACTGCTGTTTGGATTCTCATTATGACGGTACACATTCACTGCTGAGGATGCATTGAGCAAATGAGTATGTAATGCTACATTTGATTTGGGTAAGCTATTCCTTTATAATATTTGCTAAGGTATTATGTTTAGGGTAATATGTTTGCCTCTAGTTTTAAGAAGCATATAATGCTTATGTCACGTAGTGAAATGGAAACATAATGATGAAGGAACAAGGTTTGTAGCTTCTTGAATTAAATACTTACCAGTACTTAGTTTCCTTGACAAGAATTTTAAGTTCATTAGATGAACACAAGTTTACAGTTGTAAGTTGAGTTAACTTTAATTGACTAATTGGTTGCCATATATATTTTACAGTGTGACCAATTAATTATATTGTTATGTGGACATTTTTTGATCATTTTGTTGTTCTTTTCCTTTCTCTCTGTCTTTCGCTCGCGCATCTCTCTGTGAGTGGATCTTGTTTGTATAAGGCATTTCTCTCTGTCAGCAGTCCTATGTTTAATCCTCACTCACCGAGAACCATGGCCCAACCCCAGAAGAAAACCTATACTGCACTGTCACTCTCTCTCTCTCTCACACACACACACATACCCTCTCTCCTGCAGTAAAGTCACTGTTACCGTGTCTAAGTATGGTCAGAGGGATGGTCGTGTGGTCACGTTCTTGAAGTCTGTCTTCGTGCAGCTATATGAAGCCTGTATCCCACACTCTAACCATAATGTTCTGGGAGGGGCAGGGGAACGCTGTCAAAATGTTGTGTAAACAAAAGCATCTCTTTTAATAGAGCTACTCCCAAATTACACTAAACCAATAAGCCACAGAACAGACTCTGATTGCAAAAACAAACACACACACACACACACACATATAGAGGCAGTGGCTTACGAACCTCTAAAGAAACGTTCTGCAAAGCGCCTGGTTTTATAAGCGTACACAACAAGAGAAAAACACCAGCCGAGTAAATATGAAGCCTTTAATTTTCAACTAATCTCTTTCATCCTTAGCCTCCAAAAAATAAACAACAACTATTAATTCAAGGATGTTCTGACCATCTCCGTGCTGCTAGACACCAAAAAAAAAACATAAAATAGCGTTTACAGTACCGTTGTATGCACGAGAGGGAAACAAATATTTAATAAAGTACAGAAGTTTATATTTTTGTGCATGCTGCAATCTTCACATGTTTTGACAGGATGTTCACAATTTAAATATTCTGAAGAAAGAATAACACATCTCTCTCTCCTCTGTGTGTGTGTGTGTGTGTGTGTGTGTGGTGTTTGTTGTGTGTGCTTGTGTGTGTGTGTGTGTGTGGTGTGTGTGTGTGTGTGTGTGGTGGGGTTGTGTGTGTGTGTGTGTCCAGACAAAAGGACACACACACACATACACACCTAATCTTTATTGCATTACAATAGCAACCAGGTTTATACACATATATAAACATGCACACAAACATAGAAATGTGTTTAATCACTTAGTTTTAAAAATGTTTCAGTCAAATGTTTATTAGTAATGCTGTCTTCAGTGGAGGGGAAAGATGGGATTTTGCTATGTCTTTTGCATATCCTCATGGATGTACGAGTCAAGGCCAAATAAGGATGTCTGAAATGATAGAAAGGAGAAATCTTTTTAAAATGTAGTTTAAAAGGCATTTGCCAAGTTTTTAGAAATGCAGTCTTGGTTGGTTTTATACATTTTTGAGAAATGTTAATATGAAAAGTTTGATTTCATAACTCTATAAATGTCAAGTAATGTAACCATTGAGTAAAAGCTATTAAAATACTTTCCTTGTATATTTCCTTGTTAGTGCAACACCTTAATCATTATTTTCAAGGTGAAAGAAAAATACAAATGGATTTGTCTTCAAAATAAAAGTTTTCTTCTATAAACCTGTACAATATATAGATGCCTTTTCAAAAAATAATAATATAATAATCATAATTAACTTATTACAGTCAAAGGGTCTGGTTATGCATACTGACTGGCTTTTTTCTCTCTTTTTTCTACGTTTAATCATTTAAAACACAACTGGTTTACTGATTTTGAAAAAGTCATAATAATACAATATTATGCCAAGTTTTTTCCTGTTTTGCATTCTCCAGACAGTTACCATCTTGATGTTTTTGATGTTATCCAAGAAAAAAAAATCTAAATGAATTTGAATTAAAAACATGTTCATCACAGAAAAAGTGTATACAAGTCATTTTGGTATAAACTGTGTGTTTTTTAATAACTGAATGAGTGTCACATTGTTTATTCACAAACAACAAACACAAAACACACACATAACTTTATTTAGAAGTACAATAAACCTCATAAAAGAAAATAAACTGCTTTGTAGAACAAACTCTTCACACAAATTCATGGTCAAATGCGTACTATATAAAAAATGCAACTCATGGAAAAATAAACACATTCTTGAAGGGATAGTTAAAAATATTGTAGTTGAAGAAAAATGTTTAAAATGTCATGTCAGCTACCCAACTACAGGTTTGTGCCACTATTTTATTTAGAAAGAGTGCTGCCTCAGCCTTGCATGCAGAAATCTTATCCAAATTGTGGTTTTGAGAAATGTTGCCTTACGCGTCTTTATGAGGCAAAAGTGCCATGTTGGCTGGGAATATCACATCCTCAGCAGGACCCGTCAGAGAACAATAGGTGTGATTGAACTGAACCAGTGGGATTTGTGAGGTGACACTATAAAATTTCAATAGCAGAGTGTAATAGTGATTTACAGTCCGGAAAGCAAATGTCGACGCAAACATGCATGTGCGTAAGGCCATTCACACACACACTCACAGAGGCGGATTCTCACACTTTCTCTCACAGATACTTACACACACTGTGAAGAAGTGTCTCATTGTTCTTTTCAGTGCCTGGGGGTGAAAGGTCGAGTGGAGTAAGTACAGTTATCAATCAGTCCCTAAGCACTGAGACTCTCTTCTCTCTCTCTCTCTCTCTCTCTCTCTCTCTCTCCTCTCTCTCTCTCTCTCACTCTCTCTCTCTCTCTCTCTCTCTCTCTCTCTATGTCGTTCTGTTCTGCTAGCTGCAGGCTTTTTACAGACGTTCCCTGGCAGGTGTCAAATACCAGCAGTGAGAAATAATTACTGTCCCGCTGAATTCAGCTCCACTTACTGGCTTTCCACACCTCCGTTCCCCCCATCTTTCACTCCTCCACTCAAGCCCCCCGTCTGCCATTGTGCCGCACTTAAACAACTCTTCTCCGAAGCATACTGAAGTGGATGGTCTCTCAAGTAAAGAGCTTCTCTGTCAGTATCTGCATGCATGTGTGTGTGCATGTGTTCGCATGTTTCCAAAATGTGTGTGTCTACCTGTGTGTGTTGTGTCTCTGAGGGAGTGTCTTATTACCGGAGCCGTTTTAGTGAAGCAGCGGTGTGTCTGTGTGTGTGTGGATTAATGTCACTTTGGGAGTATTGCATGACCAAGGCCGTAACATACAGTAGCACATGCGTCTGCCAGTTACTCTTGAAATACTGGGTCCCTACAGAGAATGTACTGTGTGCGGACACAGTTAGTAGGCCTTAGTGGGAGCTAAAGTCTCTGAATAATGTGAATAGGAAATCAATAAAACACTTCTATTATACATGTCATGTTCTCTCTGTGTGTGTCTTGGGTGCATTATCAGTATCAGGAATGAGACTTTTTTAGCAGTGGATTCAGACATGTAGTCAAGTAAAAATCTGAGTTTAGATGGCTTGGAAGAAAATAAGAGGGCTTGGAGACAAGGTGAAATTTTTTCAAAGTCATTTTTCTTTTAATTAACATGCATGTATTAAGAAAGTAAATAGGGTCAGTTTTGATTTCATGTTGACTTCTGGGCTCTATCAGAGGCATCTGTGGCATTCTGCTAATTACCACAGAAAACTAATATAACAAAGATTGTGGAAGTCCATGGGGAAGCATACAGTAGTTGCCCAACAGACTTCCAAAGTAATGGCATTTTTATTTAACATGCATTTAATATTTTTCCAAACAGGTAATTGACATATAAGGTTAACATTTTTTTTTTCAATGTCCAATTTGAGAAAATGTGTATTTTTAGGTGTTGTGACTTGTCACCTTGTAGCTTTATTTATTTATTTATTTATTGTAAAAATGCGTGCAGGGGGGATTTTTAAAAAGTACAAATATTCCATGAAGTTTCTCAGTTATCAGCATTATTTATAATTATGTTCTTTCTTTTTCTCTTTTTGATTTTCACACAATGCCTGCTTTATTCCATATACTGTATGTAACATTCTACAAGAAATTATACAAGAATTCCATGCCAGAAGGACTTGGATAATTGTGGTGCTGTGAGCTTTTAATGACAAATGAGTTGTCAGTGTGACTAGTATTATAATATTGATAGAAAGCCTGACAAATTGCTAATTGTTAACAGTGTTTACTATCTAACAAATTCAGACATGATTAATAAAACAGCATGTGACCTTCAGACAGCACAGATGGTAAATATGTTCTTTTCTATCAGATGGACTGTTGTATTCCCACACACATTCGATTTTACTGCACTCATTCAAATGAAAAATGGCCTATGGCAAAGCTTTAAGGCTGAGACAAGACACAGGTAACTGCAACAGAGACAACGTTTCAAGTACTAAAATATTTGTCAAAAGTTCTCAAATTTGTGTCTTAACGAAACAGTTCACCCAAAAGGGAAACATTTGTCATTATTTATTACTGAATGCTGCACTTTTCCATCCAGTGCAGGTAGACCAGAGGCTATCACAGTGTCATTGGAAAAGTGCAGCTCACACATTATACAAAACATCTCCTTTCTTGTTCCACAAGAGAAAAACATGGGGGTAAGTAAAAGCTATGACAGCATTTTCATTTCTAGATGGATTATCCTTTTGCGTCTGACCAGCTTCAGTGTTTCTGTAAATTCTGTAAGCTGTGAAACACAATCCCTGTACTTAAATTTCACAAGATACAACACACAAGCAAATTGTGCCCCAGAGAAATTAAAAGAGCATTTTCTATGTCTTTGTTCTTGATTCTCTTTGAGCTCAAACATAAAACAAACCCATCAAAACATTATGCTTCAAGGTTTTTGCCTGTTGTTTGTTGGTGTATGTTTATGCTTTGATGTATCCTTCATAACTCATATAGTAAGCAAAATTATTCTGCACTTTCCACCTCTTTGCTAATTATAGTGTGAATGTTTCCTGTTTTCTGTATTGGTTGTGTTTTCTTCAGTGATTTTGCTCGTTCATAGAGGTGTCTGGGTGTGTTTCCTTGCACAACACCCCATCTGTAATTGTAAGACCGTTTTAAAACATATCTCTGGGGAAATAATTGTGAAAAGTCAGAAGAGGAGAGGAGGGAAGACATTTTCCTCATTCCTGAAATTCATACACCTTAATGTCAGAGCGCTGACATGACATGCTGCGAAATATGCCCTCTATTACCTGTCATTTGACAAATTAAACACTTCAATGGGTTTTAAATTGGCATGTTTTTCTCTGAAGATCTTATTAAACCTGCAATTTGTCTCAAAAACTATAGCTAACAGCTCTTTTTGGTAATTTGTAGCAAATAAGTTAGTTTCCTGCAGAGAGTTTTATCTCAGATTTTCATTCATCATGAAATGGAAGAGAAGTGCATTTTTCAGAGAGAAGGCATCTAAGTAGGACACAGAGACACCACAGGTTACTTCTAAATGAATGTTGCAAGTTCTTTTGTTTCTCTTCATTCAGTGTATTTATTCATGTGTTTACACAGTGTGAGGGCCCGCAGTAAACACAGGCCCTCGGGCTCTGCTGGCTAATAAACACCTTTCCCCAGAAGATAAACTCATAGTGTATGGTACACCATGACTGTTATGCTTTCTGCATAGTCTCGGCCGTTAGGGATAGTTAGGGATAGTTCACCCCCCAAAAATGAAAATTATGTCATTATTTACTCACCCTAATGTCATTCCAAACCTGTATGACTTTCTTTCTTCTGTGGAACATAACAGTAGTTGAAGATATTTTGAAAAATGTCACTTTTTACGTCTACATGCAATGGAAGTCAATGGGCTCCAGTATTGTCTGGTCTCCACTAGGGCTGTGTTTTGACACAAATTTCATGAATCGATTTGATTCTCATTCACAAGCTTGCGATTCGATTCGATTACCGATTCAATTTGAATCAATATCGATTATTTTGGATATACAGGTACAGTACATGCCAAATTTTATCAAGGAAAAGAAATATCTCAACTAAAATGTATATATATACTGTATATATATAATTATCTCATATATATATGTACAGTATGTAATACATGAGAGTCAGTTGGTACTACATTATAATATTGAAGGTTAAATTTGACTGATTTGTTAAATTACACTTAATGAAGTTTTAAAATAATAGTTACAATTACATAATAATATTTCTACTTCAAAATTTAAATGGTGGCTGTCATAAAAACTTGATGTATTTAGTCAAAACATTGAAGAACAGTAAAAATTATAATGAATATGTTATATGGTGAATATATTTATCAAAATGCCCCTCTCTACAGTTTATTTTTCTATCTGACTAATGAGTTTATGGTCACCGAATATGTTTTTTTCTGAGGTAAATGTGACGTTATGTGACATTGTTTGTTTACAAGCTGTTATATTGACGTCTTGGCGTGGCTGAAACAATGATTGAGCGATTACATTAGACAGGATACAGATTGTAAAGTTGTACTCTTTCTTTTAACTTACCTTCGGATGTTTAGTCATGTTTATTTTGTGCTGAAACTGGTATTAATGTGGAGGAGATGATCCGTTCACGTGCGCCTCGCACTGCTGCATCTGTTGAACTGAGGCGCTACAGTGATCTGTCACTCCACATTAAACAGTGCCAAAACGGCATTTATTGTTTGAATACTGCACTACAATGGACAGAATTTAAAATCTGAGACTTTGTTTCATATTAAAAGTACCAAAACACAATGCATATTGTGATATATTGGATGGGAATTGCCCTTCAATGTTCCGTCCATTAACTGAAAACAGGCTAGACTAATCAATTCTTGGGATTTAAGAATCAATATCGTTCCGTAAAAATGAGAATCGATTAATATCGAGATATCGATATTTTTTACCTAGCCCTAGTCTCCACCATTCTTCAAAATGTCTTCTTTTGTGTTTCAAAGAAAAAGAAAGTCCTACAAGTTTAGAACAACATGAGGGTGAGTAAAGTATAATTTTTGGGTGAACTGCCCCTTTAAGAACACTTGTGTGATTGTACAATGAATGAAGCTCTGAGATTGGGTAAGAGTTTCATGCGAAAGGTAGCACAGCATATTATGGAAGTAAAGTATACAAGTAAACCCCATCTCAGTTGGACATGTACCATGGTAAAGTTATGTTTTTAAAACATATACTATGGTAATACTGTATCATGTTTTTTTTTTAAATGTCTACCATTGACGTACCGTGGTAATGTATTGTCTTTTGAAGATGTACCATGGAAATTTTTTTATTTTATTTTTATTTTTTTGCAATGGTAATGATATTTTCTGAAATATCTTAGAGTCTGATGATGTCTTGGAGTCTACATAATATGATATATGAATGGTGTGGTAATTTATTATTATGGTGTCCATAAAAATACCATCATATTACCTAATTCCACCACTGTACCACCACAGTGCGTTTTTGTAAAACAATTACGCAAAACCTTAGTACATTCTAATGATAACAAAATGGGCAGAAACCAAATGTTGTTTTCTCAGAGTTTTGGCAAGTTGGTCTACATTATTTCCTTATTAAGATATGACCTTGACTTACTGTAACTCGGCAACATGAGGTTTCCACACCATTCAAGACAAGCTGAAAGCTGTTGTCTGCAAATTAAATAGGAATTCATGCATGGCGAAAGGTTTCATTGTTATTTTTCTGAGTATGTGTAGTGTGCGTGCATGTGCTTGTATTCTCAGTAATCATTCTTTAACAGTTTCTGCCTTGCAGTCTATAGGAAAGTCTTAGCTGACACTTCATTAGTTCAAAGTGAGAAAACTTGTCTGGGACTGATAAAACAGAAAAACAACACATGAGATGGAGGAGCCTGTTCAAACAGAGTAGATACTTGAATCATGACAAAACGCAATGTGCCAACTTTTAGCTGTTAAAAAAGTTTAAAAACAGCTATTTGTAGCTGCCTCTTTTTTCTTGTGTTTACAGTAACTATCAATCTGAAGTTACTTCCTACATGAGCTGAAAAGGTAGGAATTATGAAATCTTATTTTTTCTGCCCATATGTTTTTTTCTCTAATGTTAATATGCAACAAATATAAGATATTTGAAGGTTTATTTTCTTAAAATGTATCACACTGTGCTGTCAAAACATTGCTCTGTTTGAGCATTGCAACCCACCTGAAAACAGCAACAGATGGTGTGAGTTTGAGGGCGTGGCTATCTGTTGGTCTGACTAATGACAGATGAGAGGCGTGTTCAAGGAAACCTGTGTGAAAACAGTTATTTTTGCTATTCAGTCGCTGGGGGTAGAAAATACATCACCTATAAAAAAAAATAGTATATAGCCCTAAATTAAATATCACCTCATAAGAGAAAATTAAAAAAGAAGCAAATGGGCAAGAAATAAGCCAAAAGAGCAAGATAATATGTGAAAGTGAGAGGAAAAGGAGCAAAAGAAAGAAAAACTAGAGCTCAGCAGGAGAGAGAAAGAGTGAGTTGAGGAAAGGTAGAGAGAGCGCTTTCAGACTGACCCCAACACTGCTGCCTACAGCCATCAGATTGGCAGCGCTCACTCTGTAATTATGGCAATCTATTTCAATTAAACCACCCCATTATTGTTGTAAAATCATTAGTAAGGCGTCTGGGCGATTAACACGCTATGTGAAGAAGCATGTAGACCAAGACAAATTAACATCCTCTCATTCGTGTTCGCTCCCCCCACTCCTAGCTAATAACCTTCTAATCAAGCCTCAGTCTCCCCCATTAGCCTCATTTGTTTACATGTAACTCATATTAACCTGTTCGCTTGAACACACTAATACAATACAGTCTCTGTGCCATCTGTAATTATAATAATTGTTACAAATGGATTTCGAAACCACAGTGTTCGTTGTCATAAAACGTGCTTATGAAACATACATAAACGTGTTATTGGTTCTGAGTTGTTTCCTGTGAGGCCTAAAAAAAGTCCACTTTCCTGTCTGTTTGGCTTGTGTGACGGCAGCTTCAATAATGATTTGATTCATAGACACTCAAACACAAAATGTGCAACAGAATGACAAAGTTTGTCTCGCTCAAGTTTTTCCAGCGCTCCCCTGCTTTTCTTTTTTATTATGTCTGCTTGGCACATATATCTCCTCTCGCTCTGACAGAGAAGAGGAGTGAAACAGAAAGAGGGAGAGGAACAGCAAAAAAGTGTGGCGAGACAGTTTATAACATGCAATTTTAATGCAGCTGTGAGCTCAATTTAATATTGGAACATCCATTTCACATAATCTCTTAAAATGAGATTTTCAAAACAGAGCACTCGCTCAAATATATATATGCTGAAAGCTGTAATGCCGCTCTGCTGGAAAACAAACAGGCTTTAGTTGGCAAACCAAACACTCTAATGAACGCAGCTTCTGTCGCGACACAAAACCCAATGCATTTAAATTTAATTCGCTTATCTGTTCAAAGTTAAGTCACTACAAAGCAAATTTAACTGATTCTCTGACATTAAGGAGTGTTTGGAAGGTTGCAAGATATGAAGAGGCTTCCCTGAGCTTTTTTCTGGCTTCTGGCTTCGCTCAGGCGCCCAGCATTAGCGTCTCAGCTAACTACTAGCGCCGAACAGATTCCTTTCTGATTACTGCTGCAGTCTGAGAGGTGAGAGGTTACAGTGTTCATAAAAGACATCAACACTACTGTACTTCGGGCAATTACAGCTAAATATAAACCAAATTTAGGTGAAAAAAATGCACTCTCAAGGGCTGCCTCAATCTGCCGTGGGGGACTAGCTGACTATTTGAGATGTTTTAATCCCGTGCCAAGCACTATTTTAAAGCCTCTGTCCTCCAGGGATTAGCCGTGGCATGATAACTCACCACTTCAAAATAACCGGGAGACTGCAAAGAAACCTGCCGCTGTTCAGTGAGGTTTATCCTGTCAAAAGAGAGGTCAAAGGTCAGGTGAAAGTTTAGCGCTAAATGCAGCGATGTTTGATGTAATCTGCTGATGTCCCAGGTTATATTGTGTGCCGTTATGTAAGGTGAACTAAATGTTTTCCATCACGTGGCGGGGTGGGGGGATGGGGGGATAGTGATAGATGATCCTTTTGGGATATGAAATTAGAGGAATAACCGCACACTTTGTAATATCCTTTAGCCAATATTGAATGTTGATAATTTGACATGAGAAAATGAGTGTGATAGCGCAGGAACACTTTACAATAAGGTTTTGTATATTACATATGCTTTAGATGTTTTATATATTTACATATGCATTTATATGTAGACAGATGCATTATGAGCTAACAATAAAAAATGCTTTTTATAGCATTTATGAATCTTTTTCATGCTAATTTATAAATAAAGGGTAAGATGATAATGGAGAACAATTGGAAACTCAACAAACAAACAAACGAAACTCTCTTTCTCTCACTTGCTCTGCCGTTTGCAGTGGCCCATGAGTCACACCTCTCATATGTCATGACCATTCTAACAACAGCAGCACATATTCACTTTATAGCAGGTATTAGCAAAGACCAGTATATGAGGTAAGGAGGGGCAAGAATGTCTGAGGAGGAGGAAAGCAAGAGAAATGAAGAGAGAAGGACATAAAGTAGATGGAGGAGTATTGGCACAGGTAACAAAATGAAGACAAGCTTTCATATTTGAGAGGTAAATTGTATTCTGTGTGCTTACGGCTTGATGTACGAGATTTTAGTGTGGGAATGTGTGTGTGTCAGGGAAGGAGATTTACTGAATAAATATTTTAAATGCTTCTCTCTTTTGCTCTCTTGTTTCTCTCACTGCAGGGGCTGTTATGTGCTAAGTCACCATAAAAAGTGGTTAACTGAATGTAATGGTCTGTGTATTTACATCCATTAAAAAAAGGCACAGCCAACACTTTGGACAAAAGCATTCTGGGACATTAGCAATTGAAACCATACTGGAGTATCAAGTCCTCACAGGGACATGGGCTTGTTGTGACTTTCTGACAGACCATCCCAGTGACCTAGTCTCAGGTACAGATGGAAGTGGCTGTATGTGCGAGTGTGTGTGTCTCCTCCATGTCTTCAGGCACAGCGGCAGAACAGTTTGAATCCCCTCCAAACTGCATGGACTCAATTTAATTTAGTCCTATGAGTTTGAGCACTTTGAACATCTCATGGAATATTGAGTGCTTTCTGTCGAGCCTCTGTGGGTGGACTGCCATTTTCAGCATTATTCTATAGGATGAAAACTGTAGGCTCAAAGCAATATGCGAATCCTGTGTCATCTGATTCCTCCAGCTTATCAAAGGCCAAATAACATTCGGTATCTGTGTAGGCTGTAGGCAAAAAAGAATGATATCCATGAGGCATGCAAAAGGCTATCTGTAGAAATTATGCTAGGACAATTGTGAGCATTAATAAGCTATGAGAAGCTGGGCATGATCTTTTTTCTCTAAAAGAAATCCAATGTTTTCAGAAAGTAATCTCAATTATTAAATTATTATTAATAAGTGCTAAAATATATTAACTATAAGTAATAACCGGTTTCAATCAATTATTATGGTTAATAGTCTAATACCTGAATAATAACTTATTTTTAATAAGCACGCTTGGACAGAGTAAAACAACATTACCCATGATTCTGTGCTACCAATCAGAGAATCAAAACAAGCAAATCACGCCAAAAATGTCTTTAGTGCCCCTCCATTTCAATGAAGCACTGACTGTTTTGTGTGCAAAGAAAACAAAATAACGACTATTCACAATTTCTTCTCTTCTGTGTCAGTCTTAAACTTGCGTTCATGACAGTACTGTACCACGACACGTGTGTGTGCATTCCTCTGCTTGCAAACAACCCGCAGCGCATCTGGGTTCTACGTCAGAACACTGGCTGCAGCGTCAGCAGCTACAGACTGACACAAAAGAGAAGAAATTGTTAAATAAAGTTGTTTTTGTTTACTTTGTGCACATTCTTGTACTTAACAGCTCTGTCATTTTTGATTGGACACATAAAAGTAATACATCACATTATTGTCATGCAAGTATACTTGTAGCTTCATAAAATTACGGTTGAACCACTGATGTCACATGGACTATTTTAACGTTGTCCTTACTACCTTTCTGGGCCTTGAACGTTTCAGTTGCGTTGCTGTCTGTGCAGGTTCAGAAAGTATTTCATCAAAAATATCTTAATTTGTGTTCCAAATATGAACGAAGGTCTTACGGGTTTGGTACGACATGAGGGTGAGTAATTAATAAAAAATACATTTTCATTTTTGGGGGAACTATCCCTTTAAATGTTTGTGTATATGCATATTTTGGAATAAATTTAAAATAAATTGTTTCTATATACATAATCAACATGATTGAATCAATAACTGAATATTTATCCATCGTTTTTATTTTGATTGTTTCGCAGCTTGATGGGATGGAATTTTATTTCCCTCAAACAGTTAAGTAAACCTCTTGTCTTTTATGTCTGAATTTTTTTTTTTATTATTATTATTTTTTATTATTTTTTGTCAGAGACGGTGCTCTTTTTTATTATATTCACCTTGTAGCTGGTTTGGTTAATGGCTTATAACTAAAATATTTTTTTAGGAAAAATGAATGGGGAAAATACTTCCGGAACCAAGACCACTGAAAAAGTGGGTGGGCACTAATGCGCATAGAAAGCATGCAGTTATAGGTCAAATGTGACCCATCCAATCAGCATTTACAATCGCATCTGTCTGTTTTATAAAATACTGGTAACAATACATAAATAGCATTGAAGTCTCACAATTTTTACTTTATTTGCACTGATATTTTTGTAATTGTAAGGTAATGCTAGTCCAGAAATAGTATAGATCTTTTGAGTTTCAGCATCATTTGTATAAATTTCAGTTCCAAACTGCAGGTATTTGTTGAGTCAACAGATTTCACTTTAAAATGTCACTGGTGTTTGTCGTGGCAGCTTAGCAGTATTATTAAATATTTAGGCTAAGTCTCATCTGTCAGCTTGTGCTTTGACAGATGAGAGAAGACAAAAACAGTTCAGGGAAGTAACACAGTAAATCCCTTTCAAGAGGTGGACCTAAAAACACTCAAACTTTAATGACAGGGTGTCACACAAATGGATCATGACAAAACACTTTCAAATATAGCATGTGGCCTAAAAGTTTACAGACATCTGAATACACAAAATCCATAAAATGTATTAATACATTTTATAATTAACTTAGCATGAAAAATTGTTACTTTGAACCACATCAAATAAGGATTTTGGTCTGTCTCAAAATAATAATTTAGACTGTTGGCTTAATATTTAACTCATTGTTTATTGCTAGAAAATAACAAAATTACCCAAATTAGAGTTTTAGACATGTTCCAAATCTGGCTCGATGTCATTTCAATTGGAACAATGGCAGTTGCGTAACTGATGAGAGATGAATAACATCTGAAAATGTGGTTGGTTTGTACACGTACCAGGTTGTTTTGTAAGTGGTTTGTATAATTATGAGTTACTTGGGCCTAAATCTGCACATTTTCTTATTAAAACAACAACTTCCCTTTTTCACTGAGACTTGCATTTGCTTGTGTGTTTCTATGTCAGTGCACGGTTTGTTTATATATTCTACACAGCGTCAAACGGGCTCTTTTGCTTCTCTCTGCTTGATTTCATCTGCATCTCAGTTGGTTATCTTGCAGTTGCTTTAAGCCCTTTTGCAATATGTGAAAAGTCTTGAAAGGGAGTTTGTGTTCGAGGCACAAAGACGACAGGCAGGGTAAATGCTTTAACACAAAACCACAAGAGCCCTTTCTCTTTCTCTCTCTTCCTCTCTCCCTCTCTCCCTCTCTGAACTCGTTTGGTAGGTTCTCGCATGCCTTTTTACTGACTGTATGAAACTGTGCAGAATTATAATTAATTAGTGGTTGGAAAAAATAGCAACTGGTTGGCTTAAAGTAAATTATATGGTAGGCTTCCAAAGAGAGGTCCAGTGAGAGAGAGGGTGACCTGCCGCAACACAAAAAACAGACACTCATACATATATATATATATATATATATACACACATACACAAACATCCTCACATATGCTTCACATATAAACTACATTTAGATTTCCCTGAAACGCCACACATAAACATACACACCGCATTTAGATGTTCCTGAGCTGTGGCACGCACACATATACATGTGGTTAAACGGAGGCTATGATGGATGGAGAATGTATGGAGGTGAAGTGGGGTTCAGAGAGCATGCACCCTTTCAGTTAAATGTCAAACTGAGTGGATGTACATACATACATATGAGGTCAATGTGCTGTACATACTGTATATGACAAGAAGAGCATGTGACTGGAGCGTGACTGTGCAAAAACTCACCACATGATGTTTGGGTGTTTGCTAGTTGCTGGAACAGTGTTTGCTATTGTGTCCTGAGGGGTTTCTTGGTTGTTAATAGCCAGTTGCTAGGGAGTCCAGTGTAATTGTTAGGGAGATCTGGGGGTTGCTAAGATATTCTCAGCACTTGCTTAGATTTTCTGGGAGGTTTCTAGGTTCTGTATGAATTCTAGGGTGTTCTGGATGGTCACTAGGATGGTTTGAGTTGTCACTAGGGCATTTTAGACAGTTGCTAGGGTGTTCTAGGTGGTCACTATGGCATTTTAAGCAGTTGCTAGGGTGTTCTTGTGGTTGTTACTGTGTTCTAAGTGGTTGCTAGGGCATTTAATTAGTTGCTAGGTTGCTCTTGTGGTTGCTACAGTGCTCTGAGGGGTTGCTAGGGTGTTCTAAGTGGTCACTAGGGCATTTTAGGCAGTTGCTAGGGTGTTCTCGTGGTTGCTATGGTGTTCTGAGGGGTTGCTAGGGTGTTCTAGGTGGTCACTATGGCCTTTTAAGCAGTTGCTAGGGTGTTCTTATGGTTGCTACAGTGTTCTGAGGAGTTGCTAAGGTGTTCTAGTTGGTCACTAGGGCATTTTAAGCAGTTGCTAGGTTGCTCTTGTGGTTGCTACAGTGTTCTGAGGGGTTGCTAGGGTGTTCTAGGTGGTCACTAGGGCATTTTAGGCAGTTGCTAGGGTTACTCTCATGGTACTACGGGTTGTTCTGAGAGTTTACTAGGCGTGTGTTCGTTGTTTAGGTGGGACAGCTAGGGCTTTAGGAAGTTGAGGGGTGTTTCTAGTGCTTATTACAGTATTCTGAGCAGTTGCTAGGATGTTCTGGGTGGTTGCTAGACCATTACAGGGAGTTGTTAGGGTGTTCCTGTGGTTGCTACGGTGTTCTAAGTGGTTGCTGGGGTTTTCTAGGTGATCACGGGGGCATTTTAGGCAGGTGTAGGTGCCGGTTCTCGTGGTTATCCCGGTGTTGCTATGGGGTTGCTAGGGTGTTCTAGGTGGTCACTAGGGCCTTTTAGGCAGTTGCTAGGGTGTTCTTGTGATTACTATGGTGTTCTGAGGGATTACTAGGGTGTTCTAGGTGGTCACTAAGGCACTTTAGGAAGTTGCCAGGGTGTTCTTGTGGTTGCTAGGGTGTTCTGAGGGGTTGCCAGGGTGTTTGCTGAGCTAGGGTTTTGTGTGGCCTGTTTAAGTTGTTAGAATGTTTTGGGTGGTTGTTAGGGTCTTCAGGGGTTGCTCGGTGTTTTTAAAGCGTTGCAGGGCCTTTGAGGTTTGCTAGGCATAGATAGATGGTGCTAAGTGTTCTGGGGAGATCGCGCAAGAGGTATGGGTGGTTGTTATGGCGGCTCTAAATAATTGCTCACGTAACTGGTTTAAAATTGTTTTCTCATGGCAAGATGTCAAGGCTTTCAAGCAAATAACCATTTTCAGGGAGATATATAGGATTTCTTAAAAAATCTCCGTTGTTTTTCATCACCAGGCAAAAATCGCAAAGCCCGGGTCAATAGTGTTGGGTAAAAGCTCTAAAGTATATGTCCTATCGTCAGCCGTGAGATGCCGATAACCACATTTCTGTAAATTTATAATTATTTACTTAGGTTTTCTTTGCAAGAGAGTAACAACTTAGGGGTAAGGCTAAAAGCTAAAAAAAGCTAAAAATGTTAGGAAATTATTAACTACACATTATATATTTTTAGTCAAGTAGGATAAGGATGTCATAAATTTTTTTTTAATTGTGAACTGAATTTGTTTTTAGCTGATACAATTTAAAGAAACATTGTAAGTTTACTAAATGCTTACCTTTCATCAGTTATTAAAAGCAGATACAGAGCCAGAGCTTTACCTTACCAAGCACATCATCCACGGATTCAGTCAAGAATGAGTTTATTTATGCACCTTTACCAACACTCCAGTATATCCAGTTGAAAGCTATTTTTAACTGTGATGATGCATAATCTCTTATACGTTACAGGCACACTACTCTACATTTTGCGTTTATGAGTGATAGAATGACGCGAAGAGCAGAGTATTCCGTCCAGCGCGCGCCACCAAACAACGAAAACTGTGGCGTTTCGAAAGACTCATCTAAACGGCTCTGATGGCCAACCACATGGCCCTTCATAACTCAACAGTTAGTGTGTGATTGGTTAGAGTGCACAATACTGTAAAAACACGGGGAAAGAAATATAATGCAACAAATAAGCACTAATATTAATTGGATAGTATTACTAGCCTAATAATAATAATAATAATTGTTGGCACATCCCTACTGCTCAAGCTAATCTCTGCTCAATAAGCAGCACATTTAGAGATACAGTGACTGAGGTCTATATACAAACCTCGTGGGATGAGTTACAGACAAAAGTTTGGTCCTGAAGAAGAAGAATGACGAATTGTAGTGAATGCTTTGCTTCACAAGCAGCACTAATAAGAACATGAACTCTTTCCTGAACATTGACATATCCACACACACACACACAACGCTTCTCGCTCTGAGTGCCTACACCTCTTTGCATTCAGCCCTTGCAGAGTCGTTCTGTTTTTCCGATGTAGATGTTGGCGACTAGTACAAACATCGGTCCGATGCCGTTACACGCGAGATAGAGCTGCAGCATAGAGATTAGTAATTTGTGAATGTATGTGTGTGTGTGTGTGTGTGTGTGTGTGTCTGTCCGCTTTGGTGCACTTAGTCTTGCTCTGGGTTGTGTTGTTTATTTAAACTGGAAACGTTTTTTTTTTCTAACATTTTGATTAATGTGGTGCCCTGAGTGCTGTGGCACAGTGCAGATAAGTACACACACACACACACATCCAGACAGATAACTGCTTTCTTTCCCTTGTCAGTGTGGGGAGTTAAAAAGAAGTCTTTGAAAGTGAGAGTGGTTTGCGATGTGCGTACACACATACACATGTCCGAAGGCTTTGATTTTCCACTCAGTGACTGCTGACCTCTAAATATTTACAGTGGTTGGCACACAAGGTGCCTGGTTGTGAGTGTGAGTGTGTGTTGATTGGGCCAGTTGAATGTTGCTCTTCTTTTCTTGTGTCTTTCTCGAATATACACATCTTAAAAATCACATGCTAACAATTTTTCTTAATATGCTAAATAAAAGCATTTGATTTGATCTTTCCTTGATTTTATACGACTGTAGACTTATAAGTCTACAGTAGTATAATTTTTTCTATCTTCTCTCTGTAACTGCACGTTTATTTTTAGTACATGCTACCCCTTGTGAAAAGTGTGCTTAAATGGATAGTTCACTCAACAATGAAAATTCTGTCATGATTTACTAACCCTCATGTCGTTCCAAACCTGTATAAATTTCTTTCTTATGTTGCACACAAAATAGGATATTTTGAAGAATTCTGAAGGACCAAACAGTTGTTGGTCCCCATTGACTTCATAGGAGGGAAGACAATATATGGAAGTCAACGGGGACCATCAACTGTTTTATTACCAGCATTCTTCAAAATCTTCTGTTATGTTCAACTAAGGAAAGAAGAAATCATAAGAGTGTAAACAACATGGAGGGGAGTGAAATGCTGACACAATTAAAATGCGGGTGAACTCAACCCTTTAACGATGTAAAGTGATTCACACTTATATTATCTAAACCTGTTCGTGTACGAGTTTTGTCAGACTCGGTACGTGTTTGTGTGTGTTTTTCGGGAACCCGAGTTTCTGTCTCCGGTTACTCCTGTCGAGTTGTTACTCCCTGGTGTCCTAGGTTTATCAATTCGGTGCTTCACAGTAGCTACCCGTGACAGGAAGACCGGACCCGCAAAAAAAAAAAAAGGACTTTCTTCGCATTTGTTTTTCCTCCTTTGTGCAAAGTTTGTTTCGCTTGGTTTTCGCCTCGCAGCTATGGAAATGGGCTGCCGCTCTCAGCCCTAGCTCGCCTCGATATCCCTTTACGAGTAGTCAGAGTGTTCTGCCAAGCTCGTCCCCGGTGGTGACAGGGTTAGGAGGACGCCATCCTTAATCGCGTTCCTGGGCTCGGAGGCCAATACCATCGCACCTGGGACATCCGACACCATGGCTAAGTGGGGGAGGTGTCTTCCGGTGTTCATGGGAGTGTACGGTTCTCGAGCAGAAACAGTCCGCTCACTCAAACCTAGCCCCCACCATCCGCGGCTCCCCAAGTTATCAAGCCAGGAAGGGCTCTGATCCCAGTGCAGTCCAGGAAGGGACACCTCTTCCGAGTTCAGCCCAGGGCGGGCTCCTGTTCGAGTTAAGCACAGGGAGGGGCTCTGATCACGAGTAGGCCTCAGCCGTAGGGACGAGGTGGGGGCCGCGGTATCCCGAGTCCCTGCGCCCTTTGGTACCGAGTCCCGCTCCGTGTTTTTCATGACACCCAGGTTCTGTACTCCGCAAATTCTGTTAATTGCATCCCAGGTGTTTCCCATGTTTAATTTCCTATGATTCCAGGTGTGTCTCCTTAGTCCGTCATCATCCTGTGTTTAAAAGTTGAGTACCTCGAGAAGTAGTGCTGTCGGTATTGTTTATGTCACTCTCGTGTGTATGTGTGATTCCCGTGATTGACATAAACTTCATTTGTTATGTACATGGCGTGTCCTCGTATTCGTGCTCCTCATGCAGTAGCTCCCGTGACAGTTTCTTTTTGACAGCACAGGAACTAGGTTAAACAAGCTCATGACCAGCTCAAACCAGCTGACTTTCTTCAAAACATACCTAACCAGCATATACTGGTTTTTTGGAACAGACTAAACTGTTGATGGTAGCCACTGATTTCCATAATAAGGAAGAAAATACAATAGAAGTAAATGCATGACATGCATGTTTCAATATTAAAGTATATTTTAGTTCTTCAGATGTTAAAGGTTCTTTTATGGAACCATTTAGACAAAAAAGAGGTATTTAATCACTGTGTATGACATTGTGAAGCAGCCTTTATTTTTAAGTATGTAAACTTTAACCCATTTACAAAACAACCAGACTTAAGAAATCACATATTAAGATATAGGTTACTCACGTCCTAATTAAATGGGTCAAAAGAGCACTCCAAAAGTCTGCATTGGATTTAATTTAAATTAAAATTACAGTATATTTTCATTTATTTGCAATTAAAGCATTTTATGTGTCCAAGCACATTACATTGAGCTTGCACCTATAAAGTATGTGATTTCTGTAATAACTCTTTTTTTTTTTTTAAGTTTGCTAAAGTGTACTTCTTTTTCACCAAAAAAAAGGGAGGCAAAAAAAGGTGCCTTTCCGCCTAATCTTATATTAGATATCCAATACATTTGACCCCATTGTGTGGTGTGTGTGTGTGGTGTGTGTGTGTGTGTGCATACTGTGTGTGTGTGTGTGTGTAACTGTTATGGCTCCTGTGTGATGTAATTTGCTGCATTTTACAGCTGTTGCTCTGGATGGGCTGCTGTTCAGCTTAAGCCCATTAACTTTAACAAGGCAAAGACACACACTCACACATTTCGGATATAATTTTACACACTCACACAAACAGATTTAAAAAGATATAGAGGTGCTCACATAAGCAGGAGTGTTGTGTTTTACTGCGGTGTGCATATTTGTGTTTGTGTTGACATGCTGGCAGTGCCAAGCGTACAGTGGAAGTGTTTCTGGCATGTTGGTAACCCAGGGGTGCTATAAACCACTGTGATTTTTTTTCTCGGAATGCTGATGAATCGTGTGTGTGCTACACACTTTCTATTGTTTCTCGGCTTCTTTCCCATTCTTTATGCTCCCCGTCCATGTTGCATCCATGCTATCTGGCCTGATGAAATGCAGCGATGCTTAACCTGTTCTGTGCTGCTCTGAATGAGAATGAATACATCGGAAAAGCAGAACAATAATTTGAAAATCACACTTAAATGATGGTTAAAATCTGTGTATAAATCTGTGTATAATGCTGTGTCCTGCTAAATCTAGCCCTGCAGAGAAGTTTAAAATAGTATGATGTTTCTTCCAGAATGTTCCTTCTAAAATGCCTCAGGATAAAGGAGTGGGGAAAAGCTTGGACTACTGGACCCCCCATTGTGGAAATATACTTTATAATTTAAACTATATTTTTCTATGAATTTTAGGCCTATATATTAGAAAGAACTGTCGTTATAGCAATAGACTGTGAATTCAGATTTAATGATTCCACTCAATTGGCATGCGGTTTATGAGGAATAATGAGGATGTCTGAAGTATACATCTAGTTAAGATGATAAGTAAATAAGTACAGAGCCCCCATCACACTTTCCCTCTATTATCTATGTTTCTAAAGCCTGATCCTGCCTTTCACAGTATAAGTCATGCTCTGTTAGATCTGGACAAACAGTTGAGAGATGCCATCATCTGCTCTAGGAAACACAACTTTCCTAGCTTCTCTTTTCTTTAGCATTTTGTACACAGCAAAATGTAAAAAATAAAATAATAATAAAATTAAAAAAAATAAAAATGTGGGTAAAAATTGAGCTGAGCTGATCATAAAGATGTTTTCCTGAAGCTCAACTGGTAGGGCAACAAAAAGATCATTGGTTCAAGTCCCAGTGAATGATGTAAAGTCTAGAGTAAGTGTCTTTTGTTTGTGTAACCTGTTGATACAGTCCATTGAAATAACATTTTAAATTGAATAAAGCAATTAAGATATTTCCATATAAACCACATTATTGGATTGTATACCATGCAATTCAATAAATAAAAAATAGGGGTAGTGGTACGATTGTGAGTGTGAAGGGTGTGTTGTGTGTGGTTTGTGTGTGTGTGTGTGTGGTGTGTTGTGTGTGTGTGTGTGTGTGGGTGTGTGTGTGAAGTCTCTTATGCTCTCCAAGCTGGATAAATGGATATCAGAAGTCCAAAAGGGAGAGCTAAATCCTTTAGTTCTGTCAATCATCATTCCAAGCCAACCCTTGTAAAAAAGTTATATATTTAAAAAACATTTATTTCGTACTAAGTATAGATGACATATCGCTCAAACTATGATATAAAAATAATAATTAAACTTTATTTGGCTCTACTTGTGCACAATGCCTTTTCTTACTATTCCCACTAAAATCGTGTTTACGGATACGTATTGATGAGTATTGTATGAAGAGTGTTTTGAATAAATCCATCTTTAAATGCAAGATCATTGACAAGTGTACCTGAAAGATACTTGCAATAGTTCCAGTTAGCACCATCAAATATCCGTCAGTAATCTTAGTGGGACTCAGCGCTTACTTCTGTGCAATACAGTGCACTTAAGTACAAACTGAGTTGTGTTCCATTTAGCAGACTTTAAAGTATACCAGGAGATATACTAAAAAGGCCAGTGCAGGGTATTGTATTAAGCAATAAAGATGTAAATGTATTTGTCGACGTAGCATGAAACAAATGTAGTTCAGACATGTATTTTTCACAAGAGGTGTCTAAAGCAGCCGTCTTGTAATCCCAGCGACAATTCTTCCGGATACCTCCACCTCCCCATTGTTCTCTCTTTTGTTATTCTGCCTCATAGGATGTAAGGCATGGAGCTGGTTGAACTCGTTAGCTCCATCAAGTCTGAGTTCAAACCTTCCAGCGAGCCAGCCAAGTCACGTTGGTTACCTGAACTATTAAGTCTGGATGGGCAGGCTGAGGCAAACACATGAATTTGATTAAAAATACAGTAAAACATTAATATCAAATATTATTACAATTTAAAATAACTGTTTTCTATTTTAATACATTTTAAAATTTAATTTATTCCTGTGATGCAAAGCTGTATTTTCAGCAGCATTACTCCAGTCTTTGGTGTCACGTGATCCTTCAGAAATCATTCTAATATGCTGGTTTGCTGTTCAAGAAATATTTCTTATTATTATCAAATGTTGAAAACAGTTGTGTTGCTTAATATTTTTGTGGAACTGGAAAATTTTCTTCAGGATTCTTTGAAGTAAAAATTCAAAAGAACAATTTTTATTTGAAGTAGATTTTTTTTGTTTGTCATTTTTGATTATTTGAGAGTATTAACTTCATACTGAACTAAATATTTCAAACGTAGTGTAGGAGTTGCCCTAAAGGGACTTAGAACCAACTCACATTTGCAATTTAATGTGTGATGTGTGTGAAGTCGATAAGCATAAGTTAAGAACATAATGTGAGTTTAAATAATGCTCAGAGAGAGAACGAGCTCATAAGCTTGTCTGGACTGCAACTTTACAGCTTTAAAGCTTCAAGGCTTTAATCAGAATTGAACAATACCTCACACACCGCCTGTGGGGTAGTTGGAACCTTCCAGGCAAAAACAGCTTAGACCTAAATTGAGTCAACATTGTCAGTGTTTTGTGATCGAATAAGCATTTGACACAACCATTAGTGTTGCTAACAATATTAGAGGATTCAACTTGACCGGCAACTCTGAAACAAGCAAGTCTAGAATAATGTTTTAAAAATAGATTTTGGTCCAGTATAAAATCCTGGCTATAAGTTGTTCCTGTGCAGCCAACGTAATCGAAACTTGTAATGAAATTTAAAAAAATGGATTAAATGAAAATCAATGTGTCGCTTTTGTTTTCTCTGGTCCCGTAATAAAAGGTCAAATAAATGTAATTTAAGTATCCTTGGAAACAGCAAAAGCATGTTGTCACAAATAAATCACTTCCCCCGTCCGCTGACATTTTGCTCTTTAAATTGATTTTTTAAATAGAATTTAATTAAAACATTCCTGTTTTTCAGAAACACAATCACGTGCTAGCTTATGGCCTTCACTCCTTTACCCACGTACTTTGCTTCCTCCATTATCTATTTTAAAATGTTATATATAACATACATCTAATGTACAGTACTCTTTCAAATATGTATTTTTAGTAACCCTTTTCTCCTCATCTTCAAAGATGAATACACACACACACCTCTTTCTCCCCATCTTTCAAAATGGAGCCAGAAGAAGCTTTGAATCGTTAGAACAAAGAGTCGGAAAGTGAGATATAAAGTGAATCTCTGAGGCTGGATATTTAATGGTGCTGTGTGGGCTCCTTCTGTCTCGGTGAATGCTGTGAACACTGCAGGAGTGTGGAGAGGGTCCAGATGGAATTGCCCAAACAAACCCAAACTCAAAGGCGCTTCAGTCGCCTCCCAATGAAATACAGCACCAGTCAGACATAATCAGCTCCTGTCACGTCACAATGGAAATCAGCAAATGCACAGAAGCTGAACAGTAAATATGCTACAATCAGGTCTTTTTATAGACATGAATTAGTTATCCGAGGTGATTTGTTTGTTTTTTTTCCTGAGGGAGAAGGCCTCTTTCAGCCACCAGCCTTCACCTTTAAAGGTAGCTGACGCCACAGGGGAAGTTTGGCATGTTTTTCTTATTTCCTTTTTTCCATTTTTTGCTGAAATGTTCCTTTGACTAACTCGGTCCTTGACAGAGGGCCTTACTGAGAGTCAGCACTACACTACTGACGCTCAACGGCTGAGTGTGTGCGTGTGGGAAGGGGTGTTTTCGTTGGTCTCCTCCCCAGTTCACCTTCACAGTGCTCCTTTTCTACTGACGGCGAAGAATTCCACCACACGCACTCATATACACACACTTACAAAAACCTCTTTCTCCTCTATTGCTCGTGTACCTTGACACATTAACACACAGTCACTCTGATGGGCAGCAGCGACGCTCGCACCGAATCTGCCCTTTAAAGGAGTCTGGCCGTTTTGACTTCAGCTCTGAACGAGATGTCATTATTAGTTGCATCTTCGAGGCCTTTGAATGGAAGAAGTGACTTTCATCTCAGGCGCTTGCAGTGTAGGTGCTGACACCAGAAATCAGACTTATTTAAGGGTGCTTTATTCAGTCTGAGACCAAACTCTATTTTCACTTCTGAATTAGTTTTATTACTGCTGTTCACTCGTTCAGCAGCTCTAGCAGATATGCAATGGTAAAAATCAATATAAAAACTTTCTTATATGAAGTATGAGAGTTTGTGACCCATCAGGCGTGAAGATCTATTATCTAATTCTGCATCGCATATGGGCGTGAAAATGCACTTATCTCTTTCAGTGATCTTTATGGTGTGACTCAAATGTATTGATCTGAAGTACAACACAAAATGAGAACTGTAACTATAAAAAATAGTTTAATTTAACCTCGCTGGGAGGCTTAGTCAACAACAGTATGGTGACCACAAAGATGGAAAAAACAAAGCAAAAAAAAAGTGTAAAGCAAATCTTATTTTGATAAAGCTGAAAAACTTCTTTAGAGCTCAGAGCTAAGAGTGTAAAAAGCACTGTATGCTATAAAATACATAACCTTAAGGCTGATGATACACGGGGAAACTTTTTGAGCAATGTTGCCGACAACTTTGGCTAATGTTGCCATCAGAAGGGCCCACGACGGATCTAAAATATCCAGACAGAAATGTCCCTTTATGTCATTATTCAAGGAAATCTTGCCCATTGCTTTCTCATATATTTATTTATTCAAAAATAGTTCAGACACAACTTGGTTCAACATTAATGACGTCAATGTGACATGGCCAATCATCATTGCAAATGTTTGCATACATCATGCAGAAGTACAACTGAGATATGAGAAATATATAGAGCTCATCTGCTCATCATACATCATATCATACCAGCTTTAGAGGATTTATGACTTAGAGCACATGTTGAATGCAGTACTTTCCACCTGTATGGTTCTTTTTAGAGTCTAGATTGATATTCACTTTCATTATGGAAAAGAGTAGCCAGTACATTCTTCAACATTAAGAGGCAATCAGTGACTTCCATATGCGAATACATGAGACAACAAATGCAAATCATACGAATTTCACTCTCAAGATCTAAAGTTTAAGTTTGTATCATGTGAAGATGTGTGACCAATATAAGACTGTTATATCACTGCTTGACCTCTTAGCCAAATTAAAAGAACGCAAATCTGCAGGATTGCAACACTGCAGTAAAGTGGAGTAGATTGCGTATTTTTATATTTTGAATTGTTTTTTAAAAAGCTGCAGAGTGTGATGTCATGGTACAAGCATTGCAGTTTTTTTAGAAATTTTGTGTGCTTAATGTGACAGCTGCTTTGGTCCTTTTCAGCTAAAGAAGGGAAAAAAACCCATCAAATTTTAGAACAATATGAAGGTGAGTAAATGATGGTGGATTTTAATTTTTGTGTGAACTTTTCCTTTAAAAATGACTTTTCTTAATGTAACCCTTATTCTCAGGATTAAAATAATCTTAATAAACTAGTAGATTCAAACAGTATAACATAATGTCTAACCAGTTCATTTCAGTCAGTGATCCTCAGAGGTGCACTTGCTTGCATCATTGTTATTGGCGTAATTATTTAATGACGCACAGACATCAAAAAGCCTTTTTAGATATTCACATAACACTCATACAAACAAACAACTACAACTGCTCGAGGGGAGTGATTTTCTGAATATTTGAACATATTTAAATTTATTACAAGCACTTCACCAGACGCATGAATGGAAATCAGCATGAAATATTTTCATTTATCTGGAACATTCTCTTGCTTACAGCCACTACACACACACACACTCGGGGACTCTTGAGAGAGGGATAATGGAGCTCATGCAGTGAAGTGCTGTTGATAATGAGGCAGATGTCTGTCTGCAGGGCTGACACAGCAGGGACACACACACACACACACACACACACTTGCTTTTTTGGCCACCCTTCCACCCGTTCCCTCTTCACCTCCCTCCTCCTGAAGTTTTAATTACCCCTCTCCAGACACACAGAGGTGTGATGCTTCTGTGTGTTTGTATGCGCTTATGTGTGTGCTGAAGGTCAGGCCGCGTAGCCTCGGAGTAACACAGGCGAGTCAGGGTCTCCCCTTTCTCACAGCCGCTCCGTCCAATCAGAGCCCCCTCCTCACAATCCATTCCATTTCCTTTGGCCAATCACAGCTCACCATTCCAGCCTCCAAAAAGCCAATCGTGCTAATTAATTTATTCAGAGACCTCTCCCCCTCGCCTCTCCTGCTGGAATGAGTTTTTTTTTTTCGACAGCATCGTGCCCCTGCAGCCCCCATTTCTTTATTGCGTTTGTGTAGAGCAGTACAAGAATGCGGCGTATTCTTTTTTCACTCTCTTTTTGTATGTAACCCCGTCTCGTCTCTCCCTCTTTTTTCCCCCCTTCCTCTCCAAAGTAATTAGACAGAGGCGTGTAAAGAGGAGAAATTCATTTCTTTGAGGGAAATGGGGAAAGAAAGGAAGAGTGATAGAGAAAGACAGACACAGAGAATGAGAGAGGAAAGGGGCAAAGCATAAACTCGCACACTTGAGTGTTATTGTGCGAGTCTTAGCGCAGAAGAAATAAAAAACCAGGATTACTGATAAATAAACCCTCCTTGCGCGCACACACACACACGTGTGCACACACACACACACACACACATTCCCCTCTTTGCCAATTGCCAGAGGGTTGAGAGGCTGACATCATCGCTTCCTGTAGTAAACAGGTGTGAGGAGGGATATGAAAAAGAAAAGAAAAGAAAGAGAAGAGGCCTCTGCTCGGAAAACTCCTTTTCATTATCGTGGTGCTTAGCTGAGGTTTGAGGATCAGTCTGACCTTTGCTTTAACAGCCACTCTCACGCTCTCCGCTTTAATTCAAAGTGCTTCTCTTCAAATAATCTGCAATCTGAGAAAAACATTGACCTGAAGCCGGATGAGTTGCACAGTTACACACAATGAGTTTTTGGTTATTCTTTACCTTTGAGTTAGTTTATAAAGAACAAAGAGAACATGAAAAAATGACTGCACTCCAGCAACCTAGTGAGCTGTCTACAGATTCAGTATTTTAAGGTGTCATAGATTGGTTATTCCATTTGTGTCCTTGGTCTGTCCCCATCCCTGTGTTTCCAACTTGTCCTTTATGTAGTAGCAAATATGCACAATATTATATGATTTTAGATCACACTTCATTTTAAGGTCCAATTCTCGCTATTAACAAACCATTTACTACAACCTTTGCCTTAATAAACTCCTAATTTGCTGCTTATTAATAGTTAGTATGGTAGTTAAGTTTAGGTATTGGGTAGGATTAGGGATCCCTCTGATGCATAGTGGTCACAACAGTGGACAGATATTTGGAAGCCATTTTGAACTATTTAAGATGTAGCATCATGTCCCAACCACCAACTTACGAACCCCCAAAGTGTTGTCTACGATTCCATTTAATTGTCGTTGTTTTATCTTTTTTTTTGTTTTGAGATATTGCACAATACATTCAAAATGGTGGCGGGAAAAGGGGATGCACCATGTACCTCGGGAATAAGTGTTAAATCCTTTTATTCTCAGAAAACCAGACAGGTACAACAAATATTTTTAGGTTAAATAGAATGTCAGAAATAGTTTCATCCAGATTTTAACAATATTTTTCTTGTACATTTTTTTTCTGTGACAGAAAATATATCTGTCCACTACAGTGGACGTCATGCACCAAAGGGTATAATTCTGACTATGGGCCTATATATAGCTTGTGCCTTATTTTGTATGTTTTATTAAAACTATGATATAATTTACACTTGAGTAGTTTTATTGAACAGAATATTAAATAGTTCTTCAGATTTTATGAATTTATGTCAGTGCTTACAGTCTATATTTATTTATTAGGTCATATAAAACTGTAGGCATGTATACATGTATACTGTATGAGTGCAGATATATGTGTGCATGATTGTGTTCGAGTGTGTGGTGGGAGGGTGTGCTTGTGTGTGTTTGTATTTGTGCTTACATGTGTGTGAATAACCCCCCTCCAGTCCCCGAGTTTAGCCCAGAGAAGGATCCAGTCTCCGAGTTTAGCCCAAAGAGGGCTCCAGTTCGCATGTTGGCCCAAGGAGGGTCAGTCCCCAAGTCAAGCGCAGGGAGGGACACTGTTCTCGATTATGCGCCTACGGAGGGCCCTCTAAAGATGAGATTATCCCCAAGATTTTTTTGGGTTGGGGGGTAGTCTGGGTCCATCTGTATGTGGCCGGGCAAGATGGCGAGGCCAAGGCCACGGAAGGCCGTCCGTCCATGGCGTCCCGACCGCGCTACCAGCTGTACAGTGGCCGGGGGGGACAAGTGGCCGAGGCCACAAGGCCCGGAGGCCGTCAAACCCATGGCATTCTGAGTTCACGCCGCTCTGCCATGGCTTCCTGAACTGTCTGCTCTGCCATGGCTACCCAAGCTCCTCCCGAGTCTCCTGTCCGCCACGGCCTCCTGGGATCCCTGCTCCGCCATGGCCTCCTGAACTGTCTTCTCCACCATGGCCTCCTGAACTGCCTGCTCCGCCATGGCTTCCTAGTCTGCCTGCTCTGCCATGACTCCCTGAGCTCCATACTCCGCCATGGCCCCTGAGCTCCCTGCTCCCACCATGGCACCCTGGACTGCCTGATCCACCCTGGAGGTATTCCCCGTGTCCCAGTCCTGCACCAGCCTCCAGGGCACCCACCCCCCCTCCCTGGTGGAATTGTTAGTTTCCCGGCGCCATAATAATTCACCAGGGACGGGGGGGGGCGTGTGCCCTGGATAGGATTGGTGCAGGGAAGGGGACATGGGGAATACCTCCAGGGTGGATCAGGCAGTCCAGGGTGACATGGCGGTCATGACATAGGCAGTCCAGGCGGCCATGGCAGTCATGACATAGCTTGTTGTTATTGAATGTTCTTATGTGTATTCATACCATTTTCACGTAGTAAATATTTGAGCACACATTAAGTTCTTGTCAGACTCTGTTCCGTGTTTTGTGTGTGTTTTGCTTCCTATGTTTCCTTTTGCCCTTATTTGGTCCTTCCCGTTCCTGTCATTAAGTTAATTTGTTCCCAGGTGTGTCCCATTAGTTCCCTTGTACTTAAACCCTGTGTTTCTGAATTTCCCTGGTCCGGAATTGTATATGTCTACCCTTGCTATGTGTGTTTTCCTTGTTCCCTGGATGTGATTAAAACCTATGTTTGAATTCCACTCCTCGTCTCCGAGCTCCTCACAGTAGTGAAGCGTGACAGTTCTATTGATTCACTTTTTATACGTTTGAGGCATGGTGTCCACTACAGTGGACAGATATGTAACTCCCTCAAAATACAATATATTGACAAATAATTTTTGGCATGCTTTTTACACTTGTTTAAAAGAAAAAACAAGTATGTAAAAAAAAAATATTAATTTGTGATTTAATAATTCATGCATCAGAGGATTAAGGTCATGCAGAATATGTGCTTTATAAGTACTAATAAACAGCCAATATATTGGCATATAATAGGCATGCTAATAATCAACTAGTTAATAGTGAGAATTGGTCCCTATACTAAAGTGTTAGCAGATTTTAATATTATAGTGACAATAACAATTATATTATATTAGGTGACACTTTATTTTAAAGACCAATTCTCACTATTAACTGGCATGCATATTACTAGCATATTGGCTGTTTATTATAAAGCATATGTTAATTCTTTATACTGCATGACCATATTTTGGATCCCTTAACCTTACCCAATACCTAAACTTAACAACTACTTTATTAACTAGTAAGCAGAAAATGAGGTGTTTAGTGAAGCAAAGATCATAGTTAATAGTTAGTAAATAGTGAGAATTGAGATCGCAAAAAAACGTGTGAACCTATATATTTATATTATATTAAAATATACTATGATAAGATAATAAATGCGCTATAAGATAAAGATAAAATAATGATATTATAACAGTTTATTAGATTATTATTATTTATCCATGTTATAATATTGAATCCATTTCTTATGGTGACGATGTTAATCATAAACATAATTTAAACAAATGTGAAACTGTTCACCATCATATTATCACCTTTTAAAATAATTAGCAATTCCATAAGTTCTCCAATAATGTTATATTTTTTATCTTTCTTTTTATGTTTTGTAATGTTTGAGAGTAGACAACTATCGAAGCTCAGCTTGTTACTACTAGTTTGTATAATAAATACTGAAAATTTAACATGGATATTTACTTGTTAAATGCAAAACTGTATTTCACCATATATTAAAATTTATTTATTTAGCTTGACTTGGTCCAGGCATCTTAATTATGCTGCATTTTAAGATACCTCATTGTGGCAAAATTTTAAGGCAGCACAGCATTAGCTTAACAACATGTAAACTTTACTGAAGTCACATCTCCAACGTGAAGAGCTATTTGTGAGGCATGCAAAGTTGCTGTCTATGTAGGGCACTACCAGTTGGTCACAACATCCCTTTCAGTTAGGATGTTGCCTTAGCTATAGATAGTAGGTATTGAGGCAGCTCACTAGGTTTTGGAACAGTGCTATAATCTCTCTCTCTCCCTCTTGTGTTCTCATTACATCTGTGTGTGTTCGACGTGTCGGGCTAATGTTAAATATTAATGCCTCGCTGAATAAAACAGCTCTTCCTTATTGTTCGGTTCCTTTTGTTCTCTGTGTATCTCTCATCTACTTAACTTTCCTCTCAGAATAAAGGAAGCTCCCTTCTCTCCCTCAGAAATATACTCCCTGCCAGCTCCTTGCTCATGACAGTCTCACTTTTCTTCTCTCTTGCTTTCCCTCCATCAATCTCTCTTTCAGTCTTTGTCACACCATTTGTTCCTATCCTCTCCACTACTTTTTTCATTCTCTCTTCTTCTCAGTCCTCTCATCACAGGTTCTCTGGGTTAAACACCCTCACATGTTTTAACCAGTCGCAATGCAGCAAGTCATTATTGGCATTTTATCATGCAGCATTTCTGTTTTCAGCATGGACACAGAGATATTTGATGATTAATATACAGTTTTATGGAGCATAATTAAGGACCAGTCAGAATTCACAGTGGGTGGAGCTACACTATCAAAATGGAACCTGTCATAAATTATTTGCAAAATGGATGATTTACTTGAAAGCTTTTATCACTTGTCACTTTATCACATTGTTAAGAGATTGTGTGAAAAAGCTTTTTACAATGTTTACAGAAAAGTAACAAGAAATATTAGGGAGAAGATAGAATAATGAAATCAACCATCCGACCCAAACCCAGGTTGTCTGAACTTCAATGCTGCTGCACAACATGTCAAGGCACATCAGAGATAGACTGGCAATTGTGAGCCCCTGGATTTTTCCCAATGGATCTGTCAACTTGCCGGCTGTTGAAACCAAATTTAGATATAAAGTAAATTCCCAAAGGTTTTTACTAGAGGAAAAAATACCGGTCCATATAAGCTATAGTGACGGATGTATTCCTTCTCCGCCGTCAACTGCCATATCCCACTTCTGTTGTTATCTGTCTTCACATGAGCACATGAAATCTATTCAGTCACATGAGTCTGCTCACCTGCTAGAAGCCAGACATGATGGGGGATGGATGCTCTGTACAATCCTATTGGTAATACTTTGTTATAAGTTTCAATTTGTTTACATTAGTTAATGCATCATGAATAAATAATAAACAATAAGCATTTATTGATCTAGGTTAATCTTAATTTACAAATATACTGTTGTTGTCAGACTTTTGGACCCGTTTTGCCTCCGTAGTTCTTCCTGTGTTTCCTTTTATGGTCTTTTTCCTGTTCTTGTTTAGTTTGATTAATGGGCTAACCGGGGTTATGAATTCCTGGTTATAGTTCCGTCTGTCCTTAGCTTCTCATGGGTCTACGTGTTGAAGTCATCCTGTGTACCATGTCTCCGGTTGAATCATTCAATACTCTCGTTTTGTGAACTCTCCACGTCTCCTCGTTCCCGTGCTCCAACGTATTGTGACAGAAGACCCGACCGAATACAGTTACCTCTGTGGGTCTACCCTGTGTTTGTTTCCAGTTTCATCTCAGTGTTTTTTTTTTTTTTGTTTCCGTTGTGTTTCCCCTTATGGATCCCTTCACCCGCCCGGAATTCCTCCTCCTCCTGCTGGAGCAGGGGGACAGATCTCTCAAGGACCATACGAGACTGTTCCAGCTGTTAGCTAGCACCACCAGCTACCCGGACGCTCATTCTTTGACGCAAGCTTGAACACCGCGAGCAGAGCGCCGTCGTCCGAAGATGGTCCTCGAGAGGATTTCGCCACCTTCGTGGAGTGGATTCTGGCGAGAAACGGATCGCCATCCACCACCTGTCCTGTGGATGATCTCGCCAGATCTGCTCCAGACCCAGTGCCCAGCCCACCATCTCCCTGAGGTGCGGAGCATCAGCCCCAGCCCACCGAAGACGGAGAGCCCATTACCGCAGCGATCAACGAGCCAGCGCAATGCCGAGCAACTGAGTGGAGGATCGCCCCGGATGTGGCGAACCACCTGTCAGACCAGGGGCCGCAGAAGAGCCGGCGGAGAACCACGCCCACCGCGAGGGAGCAAGCCGTGGACGGTGAGAGCGCGGAGTGGAGCTCCGCCCACTGCACCGCGGCTGAGGGTGAGCTAATTATACATCTGGGACTGCTGGACTTAGAAGGGGACCTGATAGACTGGGAAACAGACCTGGAGGTCGACTTGCTACTCCCGTTTCCCAGTCCAGCCAGGTGTGGGCTCTGATCTCCGAGGGCAGCCCTGAGAGTCCGGAGGCTCACGAATGCCTGCCCACCCGCCTGCTCCTGCCTCCTCCACCGCTGTCATCTGGCAGCCCCTCTGCTCGCACCCTCAGCCCACCATCAATACCGTGCAAGCGCCACTGGTCTGCCATCCTCCATCGTCACCGTGGCTGCAGAATCCATCACCTACGCCTTGACCAGCATCCGAGCGGAGGGATCGGGACCCGCCTTGGCCCGTAGACCCAGCAGCCCACCCTCGCTCCTAGCTACTACAGCTCCACACATCACCATTGAGCCACAGCTGCCATGGGCCCTCGTCCCTCGGCTCTGCCTTGGTTGGGCGGCGGACCCACCTTGTTGCTCTGTCCCACCGGCTCCATTGGGCTCCTTCCTCCCGCCAGCTCCACCTTGGTCCACAGTCACTCCACGGTGGGTCATCGTAATGGCTGTGGCCTTGGCCCAGCTTGGCTCCTTCTGCTCCAAGCCCCTCCTGTCTCCTCCATGGCTCCTCCCTCCATCGTCACCTCCCAGGACTCTGTCTGCCGGCCCCCTCCCAGGTGTCCGTCCTCCTCCTGAGCCTCCTCCCAAGTTCCCACCCAAACCTCCCTCTGTTGTATCTACAGTGCGAGGACGCACCTTCCGGGAGGGGGCGAAATGTCAGACTTTTGGACCCGTTTTGCCTCCGTAGTTCTTCCTGTGTTTCCTTTTATGGTCTTTTTCCTGTTCTTGTATAGTTTGATTACTTTATGATTCCGCTCACCTGTGTTTGTAATTATCCTGTGTTTATAAGTTCCTGTCTGTTCCTTAGTTCTTCATCGGGTCTACTTGTTGAATGTCATCCTTGAGTTCCATGTCTCCTGTTGAATCATTAAAGACTCCATGTTTGTGAAATATCCAGTCTCCCGCGTTCCCGTGCTCGAACATATTGTGACAGTTGTTCATTGTTAATTCATGTTTGTTCATAATACACTGTTAACTTACACAAACTGAAATGATAAAATGTATATGCAGAAATTAACATTAAACAATAACTTATAAATGTTCTAAAAGTATTGTTAATTGTTATTCATGTTAGCTATGCTTTAACTAATAGTTCCTTTTTGGTTACACTCTTACTTGAAAGGGGGTGATAATGACTGACATGACACTTCATAATCATGACAGTGGACACCTTACATAATGCATACAGACACCATTTTTGGTTTTTTTCCAATGATATGAAGGGTTGTTTAGGACAACTGTCATTAAGTGTCATTCGCTCAGTTATGTAATGTTTAATGCAAAGCTGACATTGTTTGAGATGTCTTTGTCATGGGCTATGGTTAGGGGTAAGGGTAGGGGTATGGTTAGGTTAGGGTTAGGTCAAACAATGTCATTTTTGCATTAAAAATTACATAACTGAGCTAATGACACTTAATGACAGTTGTCAAAATACATGCATAAAACCTCCTTCATATTCGTGACGTGTGTGTTTCATGATTATGAAGGTGTCATGTCAGTCTTATGCACACCCCTTCAAGTAAAGTGTTACCTTATTTTTTTTATTTAATTAAACTTTAGTTGAATTTTATTGTGAAGCGGTACATACATACATACAAGTGTGTGTGTGTGTGTGTGTGTACCTGTGTGTGAAATTTCAATAGAAATGACATTAAATATATTAGTTACCATAAATGCTTGGCAGCCAGTGCACTTTTACCATATTTAAAAGAACAACTAAATGATTAATTATAAATGACACCTAAAGATGTACTTAATCCTTACTGAGTGGGCATTCCTAATTGAACTTATTATGTATTGTAAATTATTAATGCATGTCATTTAATTGCTTTTGCTGGCCCGAATCCGGTCCATGAACTTCCATTTATTCACCATTAGAGGTCACCCTTTCCGATTTCATTGACTCTCGCACTACACACTGTTGAACATCACCCCGGACTACATATCCCATAATCATTCATTACACTGATTGCACACAACACTGATTGCACACAGCACTGATTGCAAACAGCACTGATTGCACACAGCTGTTTCATATCACTCCCTCACTATTTAACACTCAATCTGATCCCTTCCCTCTGCCAAGTATTGTATAGCGAATAGCTCCAGTAGCTACTCTAGCAGAGCCCTCATTCGTTTCCCTGCCTAGCCTTAGCCTTTTCTCGGTTTCGATCTTCGCTGG
This sequence comes from Sinocyclocheilus anophthalmus, assembly GCA_018155175.1. Lineage (NCBI taxonomy): Eukaryota > Metazoa > Chordata > Actinopteri > Cypriniformes > Cyprinidae > Sinocyclocheilus > Sinocyclocheilus anophthalmus. Next base: position 422,315 of record JADLZN010009383.1, on the reverse strand, counting down.
TTTCGGATTTCTCCCTTAGTCTTGCCCCTTCTGATTCTGTTTGCCGTGGGTTGACCTTCGCTGCCCTAGGTTATTCTTGTTCTTGCCCGCCCCGCCTTTATACGGGTTGCCACTGTTGACCCTGCCTGTGTTTCGACCTTCTGCTTACTAATAAACTTTGGCATATGGTCAAATCCGCCGCTCACTCTCCGCGCCCAGTTGTACAATTGCTATACAATTTAGGGCCAGTTTTACTAACAGATTGCGTCAGCGCAAACCGTCTTTTGGCGTTAAAATTGTACTGTCAGATTTTACTCAAGACGCCCAGTGACGAATTAGCGCTGAAAAGGCGTGAACAGTTATTTTTGTGCCTGACATTATTGAATATGCATTTTTAGGAGTTTCCCTTTTAGACGCAAAATTTATGGGAGGAGAGGATTGAAATGAATTACACAACGCGATTTACTAACGTTTGCACTCGTCAAATTACTGGCATTCGCGCCATTATTTAACGCCCCAAAAAAGCATGTCTATTTTGCACTTGAAATGGCTGCAATTATTGTTGCTAGAAGGAGGCACTGCAGAGAACAGAGAGTGCATGGTAGAAGGGAGAGGATTTTTTCCCACACCTACTGTATTAATATATTTTCAATGCCAGGATTATCCGAACATATCGTTTGCCAAGCTATGTTATTTTTAATTTGCTTCACGATTCACGAAATAAAAGATGACTTGGAACCCTCAACTAGGAGTCACGCAATACCAGGTCTATCAAAACTTCTAGCAAACCTTAAAGGTGGGGTAAGTGATTTCTGGTAGCCAATGTTGATATTTCAAATCACCAAAACAAACACGCCCCTACCCCAAAAGTGTCTCGCCCCTATTTTGATAGCTCCACCCCACACATACGTACGCAACCCAGGCAACGATTATGGCGGAATCTGCTGTGACAGGCGGCCGAGGGTATGATGTCATCAATAAGTGAAAGCAATGTGTGTTACTCCAGCGCTGTAAAGCTGATCCGATATTTACACAGGACCTACTTCTTGCCTTATCATAAGCCTTCTTTTGTTTTTTATCCGCTCTCGTCGCTCGGCTTGGCTAATGTCCGTCCTGTGCACTGAGTGCTCTCTCCTCCACATCATGAGTAGACACGCCCCTTACTGCTGATTGGCTACAAGTTTGTTTTGGTACTCGGCCCGACTCAGTTTTCTAAAGCGTTTTTGAAAAAATACATACCCCAACTTAAAATTTTTCCTCTGGTTCTTTTCAACGTACTGTGGCTTCTTTATTTTTTTATTCTTTAATTGCGACTATGCTAATTTGCGCTGCGCTTGGTATATGCGTTGGTCGATATGTAAATGAGATGTTGCGTCTGTGTTCTTTAATTTGTGTGTTGTCAGTAAATCACCCTCAGAAATGTCCACTCCCATTAGCGCTTTTTTTAGAATTGCGCTCTCATGCTAATTTGCCCCGTTTAGTAAAACTGGCCCTAAGTGTCCGAAAACAGTACATTCAGTTTGCATTTACTGTACGTAAGGGAGCGCGGGGCACAAAGTAACGCGGGGAAAGTTGTAACACACGTGGTTTAAATATTTCCACACGTGCTAGCATAACCAAATTTACAGCATTTACTAGTTACCATATCAACATTATATAGAAAAAAAAGTGCACCAAAATTCAAAAGTCTTTTGAAGATACTGCTGAACATTTATTTGACCATAGTAATATTATATTTCTGGCTTAAGTAAATTTTTAATCTCAGGTTTTATTACTCATTTAAAATGAGACAAACCTGCTAATCTCCAATCTGTTATTTATCAGTCCAGATAGTTTTTTAATGCTCTGATTACTAGCAGAAGACACTAACCATTTTTAAATTCCAGTTGCGCAGATGGGGCACGATGTAACACTGCGTTACAATGTGCCCTGCTGTGCTATTCTATGACATTAGCGATGCAATTCAGACTATTTACTTTAATACATTTTAATGATAAATGACGAGAAACAGGTGAATAAATACTGACAGTCAATGTTTAATGTTTAGAAATTATTATTTCAAGAAATGTAAAGCATTTTGGCTCGTTTATGTGGGCCGTCCCAAGCATGGTTGCATGTGTTCATTGTCAAACTCCAAAATCAGATTATTTTTAATTCTTAAAAAACGTCATTATTTCATTTGAAATAAATAATTATTTTATTTTATTGACAAAATATTTTAGTTTGTCTTGTATATTTTTTTCATTCGATCAGATAACGTTTTAAGCTGTTATATGGTCATGTTACAACTACTCAGCTGTTACAATGTACCCCACCTATGGGGCATGTTGTCATATTTCACTTCCATTCTTTTGAGGTAAATAACGAAAAACTTTACAGTTACACTGTAATTATGAAACAAAGTGATATATTTGTACTAGACAAGTGTGAAATTATTGTGGATAAAAAATTATACTCTGAACCCCATGTGGATTTACACAATTTGAGAAAGTCAAAAAGTGTTTAAAACAAGTAGTTTAAATTAGTTAAATTTATGCCTAATTCCCAGCCCAGTTTCTTTGTCTCAGTCCATCCCTGGAGTATGAACACCACCCAACAGACCACATGTCAGACCACCCTCATGCATTTGAGCACAAACTGGATTTCACTGTATGTGTTGACAAAAGCTACATTCTCAACATGGTATTTCATTTTGGGTAATGAAACAATTGTTCACATATACACGCTCACTGGCTCACACACATCAAACGAATGGCTTCAGGCTTTATTTAGAACTCACCATAAAGTGAACAACAAGCGAGTTTAGATTACTTACTCACAAACAGATATGATACACAAGCAACTTGAAACGCTTCACCACAACTGTCTGGATTCGCTTTGTACTACAAAACCAATTTGTTCAAACATATAATCAGCGAGGAGGGTTGCGCTTGCTTTTGCGTGAGGCCTTTTCTTCCTTCTCGTTCTTATATGCGTGCGGTGTGTATGCAGAGCATATTTACACACATAAAAGGATGTGCGAGTGTCATTTGCACAACCATACTTTTCGTCTGCTCTCCAAAAGCAAAATCTCTCTAGGGTATTCATTAGTGAACACTCTACACCACACACAGGCTGTCAGTACTATAGATCCGCCGGGCCAAGAGGATACACCTAATGTATAGCAGCCCCTAAAACTGCATATCATGAACATCAAATAGCTTCTCCGCTTTGTAGTTCAAGACCCGGTAAGTGTTACATCTTTGCCTCATCTCTAACAACGGGTTCATTTACAGCAGATTTAATGATAGTGCATATCGAATATTCCTTCCAATGTTTAGTCTGCCTCATTCTCTCCCACTTCTCTGAGAGGTTGACGTCAATATAAACACATTTTTCTCTTTATAATGACGCTGTACGGATCCGTGTGTGTTTGTTTGAACTTATATGATTGTTTTGTCTGATGTGATGTGGCCCCGTCGTTGCCCCTCAGTTACGGCGACCCGAGTTCAGCGGCTGGGCCTTGCCTTGTTTTTTACTGTGTGGGTATGTGTGTCTGTGAGAGAGTGGGGGGGGGGGAGTCTGTGGCTGCTTTGGCAGGGCTGCGAGGCGTCAGCGCTTTGCCACATGGGACGTTCTGGCAAAGTCACATACACACAGCACATATACACACACAGACGCGCACACATTGACACAGATACAGACGCATACCCGCAGCTCTGCAGTCTAGATAATTAAAACCACACACACACACACATCAAAACACACCCACATCCTCGTTGTCACAGAATCACTCTCCGTTAGTTTCTCTCCTTTAATATCACCATACACACACTTTTCGTTGTTATTTCATGTTTTTGACACACAATTGGTGGTTGTCAGGACACTTTGTGGCAAAATGGCTGCATTTAGTGACATGACAGAACCCAAATATTCCAAATGTTTGAATCCATCAACATTCCAAGTTGTTGATCAAGTTTGTTTATGACTGGACAGTTGTAATTATCTCTAAATTAGCAACATCTGTGGCACAATTAGCATTTTTGCATGTGAAATGACTAAGTGTGTGCGTCTACGGCCCTGAGGGTTTGAGAAAGGTCGTGTCTGTGTGTGTTGTCTTTGCCTGCGAGTCTGTCTCTTGTGGAATCATGCTTTTCTGAAGTATTTTCCCATAAAACTCAAGCCCGGCTGTGGTTTCGAGCCTGCAGTTGCTTTTTTCCCTCTCTTTTTCTGTCATTCTCTCTTTCCACTTTTTTTTGCGCAGGGTAAAGTTTCATTCACAATTGCTCTGCAAATGCTTCTGGTCTTCCTCTGACAATCTGTCGCTTCTCAGAGGAGAGTCGGGGTAGGATTAGAGCGATGGAGGGTGATGTGACCTCATGCAAACACACACATACGCGAGCAACGCAAACACACACGCATGTTTGCTCAGGGGAATTGATGGTGGAGATCGAGACATATCGTCTCAAGCTGTGGTCGCGCTGGAAAAAACAAAACGAACACATAATTACTCCAAGATGGAGGATATCATTTTGATTGGCTGAATTTGGGAAATATTTGGTGGATACATTAAGTTAAATCTAAATTATAGGCTTGAGACTAAAAGTGTTTAAGGAGAAATGGGTTCTTGTTTGGGTTGAGCTGAGGATGAATGGAGAGCGGGAAAACTTTCTTCCTATCATTATGAAGAAAGAGAGCGAGAGAAGAAGAAAATGGAAGCGAAGAAAGTAGTCCTTTGCCTTTCCCTATACATCTTTCATTGTATATGTTGGATTCAGATTGCATTTTGCTGGAGAATACGGGGAGTTTCTTCAATTAGGGCCACTTTTGGCCCTGTGGACTTTGAGAAAATAAACTCAATACATCACACTTTTCATACTCTACTGTACAATGGAATATTTAATTCTCCACTGCAGTGTCATTTCCATCACATCTCAAATTATGTATTTAGTCTATTATCATTCTATAGTGAAAATGACATTTGAAACATTTTTGGAATAAAATGACTTGCTAAGGCTAATTTGCATAGTTTGCATAAATTATCTTTATTTTGTTTATATTTTCTTCACACATCACATCTCATATTTTATCTAACTGACACTGTTGTCTCTATGCTAACCAAGCACATTACCTTTTAACCCTCTACCGCATGGTGTAGCCATATGGCAACATACTCTTTGTGTTCATTTCCTTGCAACCTGTCTATTTAAGAGAACATTCTCGTTTTTTTTGTTGGAAAGCGAAGACCTTAGTTTAGCCAATGATGGTGATTTGATTAAGTCACATGACATGCAGTTTTTTTTTCTGTGGCAAGATTTCTGACAGCCTGCCCTCTCTTCAGTGTTGCCAACTTAGCAATTTTGTTGCTAAATTTAGCAACTTTTCAGACTACCCTAGCAACTTTTTCTTCCAAAAGCACCTAGCAACAAATTTAGCTATTTTTAAAATTTTATTTGGCTACTTTTAGCAACTTTTGATAAGTGGCTCAAACAATAAAAAGGCACACATTTTCCATCTAAATTTCACAAAAAGAGGAAACCAAAGATGCCTAGCAGTACACACATCACGTGAATTAAGTTACTGCTATTTGCAATTGTTTAATTTAATAATAATAATTGTATATTTGAATAATTGTTCATTTATGATACACCTTGTTAGTAGCTTGTACCTGTGATTGTTGATCAGTTAGTGCACGGTAAGAAAAATATCTAGAAAAATGGAAAAGGTACTAGTAATTTTCCAGGACATTATCCGTTATCCATCATCCGTTGTAACCCGAAACACAAAATACAATGCGTAATTTAAAATGCAGGTAAAAACCTGTGATTTATTTTCTTAGAGTGTAGCATACTGACTACTAATACACTGCTTAAAACTATAATTGTTCAGAATGTGTAGTTTTACTAGTTTACTAGCTAATAAAAAAAACTTAAATTGTAATTGTTCAAAAATGTGTAAGTGTTCAATAATTCAATGTTGTATTTAAAAATACAATTATTTGTATTTTAATATTATATTATGCATTTATATTATTTTACAAACAAATCTAAATGAACATATACATTTTTATTTTTTTTTAATGTAGTGACAATTTTGCGTCATGATTACATAATGACGTCATCAGGCAATGACATTACAACATCTTTTAGCAACAAATCGAACTTCCTTTAGCAACTTCCCCTGAAAATTAGTTGGCAACACTGCGTCTTAGTTGGTAGTTGCAGAACGCAAACTAAAACATCCGTAACAAACAAGGACCAGTCCGTGTCACTTCTACAAAAAAATCTAAAACATCACTGTTATGATGTTATGATGACATATTCACCTCTCAAAAAAGTTTTTATAAAATTAGTTTTTGGTAAATCATTCAAATGTATGTGTTGACAAGCGGCAACACTGTGCAATAGTGGAATGATATATTACAATAGTTTAGCTAGCTAGCAAGGTCAGCTGCAATTTGTTAAGCTGTAACAATAACAACCATAATATACTAGTGAAATAATGTTGATTATTTGTGATTAATGGCATTTGTATTATTTGTATTTTGTATTGTATTATTCAATTTGTATCAAATTGAAATGGCAATTTTACTTTTGATTAAATATGAATAAAGGTAACATTACATCAGTGAGCACGGCCATATTCTATGGCAAGGTAAAGAAGAAAAGGGCAGAACTTGCTCTTCCTGCAGATGAAAAAACTGCTTTGTGAAGTTTCATACATAAAAAAGGTGATCTTTAAAGGATTATTGGGCGGGGGGCTCATGTTCATAGTCTTCCTCTCAAGAGATTGCATAATGTGGAATTTTCATGAACTGCAATGTTTTTGGTTTTATGTCAGTGTTTTATGATACATTATATACAGTATTATATTTGTTTTAACTGTATAAATTTGCAGTTTAAATAATATTCATGAAAAATGTAATGAAATTAAAACAATTATAAATCATTATTCAGCAAAAAAAGAATAGAATAAATAAAAGCACAAGTTGTTGGAAAGTATGTATAAAGTGTCAATGATAAATAAGTACTGTGTTAAAGCTTATAATAGCACCAATTGAATCAACACAAACAACATTTCTGAGGAAAAATATTAATTATAAGTAAGCTTACACTTATTCTAAGTTAGATCCACTATTGTATGCTGTATGCATATCATAAAGTACCTTAAAATAATATATTTTTTCTATTTTTTTATAGCACTTCAAGTTAAGCCATTCTTAGAAAAGAAAAAGATTCAAAAAAATTTTTCTATAGGTCTATCATAATGCGTGCGGTAGAGGGCAGTACTTTTCTTTTAATTTATAATATTAGGGGAAAGTTTCTTCAAAATGCTTTTATTTATCAATGATGCATCAAAGTTACAAAAAGATTTGTAACCCGAGAGCCCAATCACCTTCGAGTGTTAACTAAACAAGCCAATGATGCACATCAGCTTTTCGCTTCGGAGCCGAGCTTTCTCAGGACGAATCTCCGCGAGTGTTTGGAAGAAACAAGCTGGCGTTGGTGTTATGGCGCGTCAACTGGGGTTGCCATTCTGTGCTGCTCATCTTCGGCGTGCTGCAACTGCCATTCTGCGGTCTCGCCACGACCTCCCTGGGCGCTTCAGCGCTCTCTCTAAAAGAGTGTTTCCTTTTTTTCCTAAAAGAGAAAATGTTTATAAGAGCTCCACGAGCGACGGGTGTCTTTTTAAAGATGGCTTCCCGCTCGTGCGTTTCTGGATGCGGTCATTTCCTGTCTCCATCTGCTCGTCATGATGGGCTTACAGCACGCTGAAGCAGCGCTCATGGATGAGTCATGTTCTCAGTGCGGGAACATGACCATCGCGACGTTGCGGTCTAGATACCTCCTCATTAAAGGGGGGGGGGGGGTATCCCCCTTGCCATGCCCCGCTCTAGCGCTTCCGGTTCTCGGAGGGCTACTTCGGTTCATGGTCAGGGAGACCTGAGGGTTACAGTGAGAGCTTCCCCGTCGAGTACGTCTCCGCGGGCCTCTCATTCCTCAAGCATGTCGCACCACCTGGGGTTTCCGGACGAGTGTGTTGGGTCCTCGGACAGGGCGGGGTCCAGCATCTTGGGCGGGACACAGGCAGAGGACAGGATTTCGATCGCTGCATCGGAGGGCGAGCTAGGCTCTGGAGATGAGGATTCGGCCGGCGTTCACGTCAGGTAGAGGGCGTTGCCCGAGGCAGATCAGAGCGACCGCTCGCTTTCCGGGCGCCGAGAGGTCGGCGGCCCTCCTTCTCCGATACGCCGAGGCGGATGAATGGTTCCTGGTGGTGCAGGCCGGGCGTCGGCAGCTGCCTCCGGTTCCATTCTTCCTGGAAGTGCATTAGGAGGTTACTAAGTCTTGGAAGGCATTTTTTTCTGCCCGAAACAGACTTGGTGCCTACTCTGTCCTCACCACCCTCGACGGGGGGGGGGTGGCCCAAGGGTATGTGGACATCCCCCCAGTCGAGCGCGTTTTTGCTATGCAGCTCTGCCCGCAAAGTGCTGCTGCCTGGAGGGGTAGTCCGTGCCTTCCGTCTAGGGCCTGTAAGTTCTCGTCTGCTCTGACAGCTAAGGCTTACAGTGCTGCCGGACAGGCCGCTTCCGCCTTGCATGCCATGGCCCTCCTGCAAGTTCACCAGGCCAATGCGTTGAAGTGGTTGCACGAGGGTGGTGCTGACCCAGGTGGGCTGCAGGAACTGCGCACGGCGACGATGTCCACATTGGTGGTCCAGGAGGCTGCCTGCGGTCGGTGGATGTGAGGGAGCAAGCATCGCTTCCTGGACTCCCCGGTCTCCCAGGCCGGCCTATTCGGCGACGTGGGGGAGGGCTCTGCCCAACAGTTCTCCGCCGAACAGAAGCAGACGGAGGCGTCTCGACGCATCCTGCCACGGCGGTCGGCTGCTGTAGCCACACCACTGCCGGCTGCAGCCCCTCTGTCTGATCGTCGCCGAGAGCGCCCTCCTGTGGCCTCCATCTCCGCTCCAGCTCGGCCGCAGCAGCAGCCTTCACAACGGGCGCAGCGTGGAGCTGGCCGCAGGAAAGCGGCGCAGCCCGTCTCCGTCCCTGCCAAACTCGTGAAGTGCCAGGGCGGGCGGCGTCCCTGGGACGGGCGACCCGGGGGTCTTGGATCCGGCTCTTCAGGAGATGGTGACCGCACCACTCCTTTCCCCGGAGGAGGGCCAGGTGGAGAATCCTATGTTCCCGTTTGTTTTTGTTCCGCCACTGGCTACACAGCCAGTGGTGCCCAAAACGCAAAAGCTCCCGTTCAGGATGTTGATTCAGAAACGCATCTTTCAATGCGTCCGTACTTTCGATTGGTTTGCAGCGGTCGACCTCAAGGACGCGTACTTTGTACTTTCATGTCTCGATTCTCCCTTGACACAGACCGTTTCTCCGCTTTGTGTCCGAAGGGCGAGCATATCAGTACAACGTCCTCCCCTTCGGGCTATCCCTGTCGACTCGTGTCTTCACCAAGGTCGTGGAGGCAGCCATAGTTCCATTGAGGGAAGCGGGCATTCGAGTTCTCAACTACCTCGACGACTGGCTCACACTGGCCCAGTCCCGAGCGCAGTTGTGCGAAAACAGGGATATGGTGCTCAGTCACCTCAGACGATTGGGGCTTCGGGTCACGGGAAAAAGAGCAAAAGTCTCCCCGGGCAGAGGATCTCTTTTCTTGGGCATGGAGCTGGACTCGGTCAACCTCTCGGCACGTCTCTCAGTAGAGCGTGCTCAGTCGATGCTGAACTGCCTGGGGTCTTTCTAGTGCAAGACGGCGGTTCCACTGAGAACATTTCAGAGGCTCCTGGGGCATATGGCATACGCAGCCGCTGTCACGCCGCTCGGGTCGCTTCATATGAGACCACTTCAGCACTAGCTACACTCCCGAGTCCCGAGATGGGCATGGCGCCACGGCACTTACCGGGTTTCTGTTACCACGTTCTGCCGTCAGACCCTCAGCCCGTAGACAGATCTTGCCTTCTTCGGACAGGAGTATCCCTTGGGAAAGTATCCAGGCATGTTGTTGTGTCAACAGAGGCCTCTGCCAGGGGCTGGGGTGCCATATGCAATGGGAATGCAGCTGCGGGTATCTGGTCGGGGCCCCGATTGCAGTGGCATATCAATTGCCTCGAGTTGCAAGCAGTTATGGCCGGCCTCTGCGCCGTTAAAGTCGCTGCAATACAAGCAAGCACGATACTGGTCCGTACGGGACAACACGCGACCAGTGGTACATCAACCACCAGGGCGGTCTACGCTCCCGTCGCATGTCGCAACTCGCCGCCATCTCCTCCTCTGGAGTCGGTTAGACCTGTTTGCCTCCCCGGAAACGTCCCATTGCCAGTTGTTTTACTCCCTGGCCGAGGAACCCCTCGGCACGGACGCACTGGCGTGCAGCTGGCCTCGTGGCTTAAGCAAATACACATTTCCCCCAGTGAGCCTTCTCGCACAGACACTGTGCAAGGTCAGGGAGGACGAGGAGCAGGTCCTCTTGGTAGCGCCATACTGGCCCAGTCGGACTTGGTTCCCCCGAACTGATGCTCCTCGCGACAGCCCCTCCTTGGCGAATTCCTCTGAGGAGGGATCTCCTTTCTCAGAGAGGGTGCACCCTCTGGCACCCGCGTCCAGACATAAGTGGAATCTCCACTTATGGTCCCTGGAAAAACGGGACGCGGAGGTTCTAGGTGGTACCTCCAGCGGCTATTAGGTATAGTAAACCCCATCGATTCAGCTAGAGCCCCGTCATCCAGGACACGCTTACAGGCTGAGTGGAACCTGTTCGTCGGTTGGTGCTCTTCCCGCCGGGAAGACCCCCGTAGATGCCCGATCGGAGTCGTGCTTTCTTTCCTGCAGGATGGGTTGGAGCGAAGGCTGTCTCCCTCCACCCTGAAAGTGTATGTTGCCGCCATTGCCGCGCATCACAATGCAGTAGACGGTAAGTCTGTGGAGAAGCACGACTTGGTCATCAGGTTTCTCAGAGGGGCAAGGAGGTTAAATCCTTCGCACCCTCACCTGTTACCCTCTTGGGATCTCCCCTCGGTCCTGACGGCCCTGAAGGAGGAGCCCTTCGAGCCTCTGCAGTCAGTAGAGCTTAAGGTTCTGTCATTAAAGACAGCGCTCCTCACCGCATCGGCCTCGGTCAAGAGGGTAGGGGACCTGCAAGCATTCTCGGTCGATGATTCGTGTCTAGAATTCGGGACGGGTAACTCTCACGTTGTCCTGAGACCCCGGCCTGGATATGTGCCCAAAGTTCCCACCACGCCTTTTAGGGATCAGGTGGTGAACTTGCAAGCGCTGCCCCGGGAGGAGGCAGACCCAGCCATCGCTCTGCTCTGTCCCGTTCGCACTCTGCGCATTTACGTGGACCGTACACGGAGCTTCAGGACCTCAGACCAGCTCTTTGTCTGCTTTGGAGGTCAGCAGAAGGGAAAGGCTGTCTCCAAACAAAGACTTGCCCACTGGTTAGTGGAGGCTATAGTCTTGGCATACCAGGCCCAACATTTACCATGCCCCCTCGGAGTGAGAGCTCACTCTACGAGAGGAGTGGCATCTTCTTGGGCATTGGCGCAGGGCGCCTCGATAGCAGACATCTGTAGAGCTGCCGGCTGGGCGACGCCTAACACGTTTGCGAGATTCTATAATCTCCGTGTAGAGCCCGTGTCCTCTCGTGTACTTGCCTCAGGTAGGCAGTAACATCGGACCTGCTCGGTGTCGATCACGCTTGCTGCGCCATTCCCCTCTACGGACCGGATACGTGCGCTTTTGTGCTCCTCAATCAGCTCCCCATGGCGAACCCTGGTGGAGTTCCTCCCGCACCCTCGGCAGTCAGGCGTGGCGGAGCGCCAGACGCCAGGCTCAGCACTCGTGTGCATGCCCAAGGTCAGCCCTTGTGCTGGGCTAGGTGCCCGTGTGTAGTGATTCCCCCTTCGGGTGATCCCACATGTGTATTCTTCCACGGTACGGCTCCCCTCACGGTAAGCCCGTGTTTTTCCCTGGCAGACGTTCTCTGCCATCTCTGCTGCATAGTCATCTCACCCCAGGCGGGTTGAGTCTACCACAGAGACTTCCATATGTAGTACTGCCCTGGGCCAGTCCATATGTGTAATTCCACATGATAACTCCTATGTGCGGGATGTGGCTTCCGTATTCTTCTGTAGCGTCCCAACTGGGTACGCTTTCCCAGTGTTATTTAATGTACCACTGTATGGAACAGCAGTTGCGGACACCTCTGCCTAGCCGCTGTCCTATCTTCCGCCCCAGCTGGTGTGGGGGGACTTGCCGGCTTCCGCAGGGCACTGGAGGGGGTCAGCAATAGTGGTGTTTTCCATACGGATCCCAATTCGTCAGTCACGAATGACGTAGTAGGAACTGATGACTGAAGGGAACGTCTAGGTACTTGGTAACCCTCGTTCCATGAAGGAGGGAACGGAGATGTTACGTTCCGTTGCCACAGTTGCTGTACCACCGCTGTACGGCCGGGGCACGTAGTCTCGGCTCCTCAGCGAAAAACTGATGTGTGTTTGCACGCGCTCTCCTTTTATACCCGCGCTGCGGGGCGGGATGCGCGTGGCGAAACACACACGCCAACTGTCATTGGCTTGTTTAGTTAACACTCGAAGGTGATTGGGCTCTCGGGCGATGATTTCCCAATTGTCAGTCACGACTGACGTAAGTCTCCGTTCCCTCCGTCAGGAATCGAGGTACACAAGGGGTAACCTAGACGTTCTTTGAATGTAGTCATACAAAGAAACCTGAAAAACTTTCATTTTAAAATATGTTAAAATAGAAACAGTATTTTAAAGTGTAATGAATTCACAAATATTACTTTACTGTTTTATTGTATTTTTGATTGAATAAATTCTTAAATTTGATGAGCGTAAATTTATATGTAATATTTAGCATAAATTTAAATTTAATACATATATTTAAAATGTATATATATTTAAGATATTTACATATATTTTCAATATATTTTAAAAATATTAAATATAAGTCTTACCATCCACAGGCTTTTGAAGGGTAGTATGTATCTAGGAAAATATCATATTTAATATTTATGATTTAAATCATGTTAAATCAAGTCTGGGTCTAGGACAAGGGTAAAACAATTAACTCTACTCAAAGCACATTTGAAAAGCTTTAATATAAACAACATAATTAACCCTTAAAAGTGCAGAAAGTTGAAGAAACACCCATGAACAGACTTCAGCAGAGCTTGTGTTTTCCTTGCATGTATTTGTGTGTAAATTGTGAGTCTGATTAAGTACAGGGCCTGGTCGGTGTATTAGAACACAGCCGGTGCTCTGACTTCAGTGCTTATGTGTTATAAGTCTGCAGGCCTGTGCTGTATTTGTCCATGAACCCCAACCAACAGAGTGACATCATTTGTCCCCACCTCTCATCACTAATGGCACATGCATTTGTATCATCTGGATTCAGCTCAGTCACAGCATGAGTCATAGATATTGTGCCACTATATGTACAGTCAGTGTGATTTACAGTACTGAGGCATACTTGGTCTGTATAGTGGGTCTTTACACAAAAACTTTGCATTAGAGAGAAACAGGCACAAGCGAGTCATGAGACTGTGTTACATAAAGAGACAAGTGTAGGAGTAAGATAGATAATAGAAGAGAGAGAATCAGAAAGAGAGATGTTTGTATATTTCAAGCGGATCTACATTTCCTCTGTATGAGCATGTGTGTAGCACATGGCCGTTTCGCGCTGTGATGAGGGGCCAACATAAATCAGTCCACTTCCTGTGGACAGCACTCTCAGGGTCTGCCACTTCCTGTCCTTACTGAAAGAGATCCAAGCACAATTCTGTTATTTTTAGACTGAAGCTTCTGTCAAATTCAGGTGCTCTACCTAGAATGAATGGAGAACCACCCGTCATCACAAATAAAAGCAGAGCGTGTTCGAATAGTGATGCTGTACTACAGAAGACCAGAGGACCTTCATCCAACTTGATAAGTTTTGTTTTGATGTAAATTATCATGTATTTTCACCACACACGTACAATAGAAGCTACTGGTCTTCTTAAAAGTGTGTAAAATTATTTAGCTATTTGCTAACTTCAACCACATGCTTTCTAAAACCCTCTAAAGACCTGCTTGCACAAAATGACTGACAGGCAAGAATTGTTTCTGATTGGCTAAGGCGTGGACTGCTCCCCTTTTTTCTCCTAAAGCAGTGATCCTCAAAGCTGGCTCGCGAGATCCACTTTCCTGCAGAGTTTAGCTCCAACCCTATAATCAAACAAACCTGATCCTGAAGACATTGATTAGCAAACTCAGGTGTGTTTGATTAGGGTTAGAGATAAACTCTGCAGGAAAGTGGATCTCGCGAGCCAGATTTGAGGATCACTGTCCTAAAGTGATAGTCTCAATATTATAATTGTCATCATTACTCACCCTCATATTGTTCCAAACCTATTTGACCTTCTTTTTTTTAAACAGAATGTTAGGGTTCAAACAATTTTGGACCCTGTTTACTTACATTGTATTTTGAGAAATATATTAGTTTTTTCATACAATGGAAGCCAATGGTCACCAAAACTGTTTGGTGACCATTCTTCAAAAAATCTTCATTCGTTTTCCACAGAAAGAAAATCATACAGGTTTGGAAAGACATGACTACGAGTAAATGATGATCGAACTTCACACCCTTGCTTATAAGGTTTGCTAAATATTAATATACATTAATGTGACAGTAATGATGTCATAACATTTTTGCATTTTAGTTGTCTGAGTGGACTGAGAAGGAAGCTCTGCATTGTGAACGTTAGAATATGTCTACATCTTACTCAAGTATTTTAAAAGTTGCCTTAAATGTTCTTTAGAAACATCACTTATGGTTACACAACAAATCCCTACATTGAATGCTGAGCATATTTTCATGATCTCCTGCTGGTTCATGCACCCCTCCATTCTCATTCACCGCTTTATGGCTGTACAATTTGCGGTGAGAGAAACAAACATCTACAGCCATCAATAACTCGGCTCTTCCTGAAAAGTCCACATATTCTGTGACAGAAGTATTTCAATCAAATTCCAGACGCCAAGCAGTAATTACCCAGCATTCCAGGGCATTTTGTGGTTGGCCAGCAAGTTTGTGTCCCTCCAATTAGTGCCTCTCCTGTTCCTCAGTACTGTACAGAGCAATTCAAACTTCAGCTGGAAGAGTGGACGCACAAACACAGTGGTGCGGTGGGCTGTGGTCTGTGTGTGTGTGTGTGTGTGGTGTGTGGGGGGGGGTGTGTGTGGGTGTCGTGTGTGTGTGTGTGTCAAGCTTTACCACAACCTTGGAGCGCCCACAACAATAACTCTTATGGCCCCTATAAAGATCCTCCTGCATTTTACCCTGCACACCCACAGAAAGTGCTCATTCCAGTAAACACTAAAGGTAACATCCTGAAAATGCTTTACAGACACCCTGACAATTTCTCCATCTGTATCTTTATCTGTTGATAAAAATGGTGTTCTGGAAAAACTTAGCCTTTACAATTGTGGTCTATATACAAAAGTTTGGGTTCAGTAAGATTTTTTAAATGTTTTTTTATTTTCTTAAGATTTTACTCAGCAAGGAGCATTAATCATCAAATGTTTACGAAAAGTAAGAATGTTACAAAAGAATGTTATTTTTAAATAAATGCTGTTCTTTCCAACTTTCTGTTCATAACAGAATCCTGAAAATGTCAGGTTTTCAAAAAATTTTAAGCAGCTTTATTGTTTTCAATATTAATAATAATAAGAAATGTTTTTTTGAGCACCAAATCAGCATATTAGAATTTGTAATAATATTTCATATTATTACTATTTTTTTAGTCAGCATGAATATTATTACAGTGGGTACGGAAAGTATTCAGGACCCCCTTAAATTTTTCACTCTTTGTATATTGCAGCCATTTGCTAAAATTAATTTAAGTTAATTTTTCTTTCCTCATTAATGTACACACAGCACCCCATATGACAGAAAAACACAGAATTGTTGACATTTTTGCAGATTTATTAAAAAAGAAAAACTGAAATATCACATGGTCCTAAGTATTCAGACCCTTTGCCTCAGTATTTAGTAGAAGCACCCTTTTGATCTAATACAGCCATGAGTCTTTTTGGGAAGATGCAACAAGTTTTTCACACCTGAATTTGGTGATCCTCTGCCATTCCTCCTTGCAGATACTCTCCAGTTCTGTCAGGTTGGATGGAAAACGTTGGTGGACAGCCATTTTTAGGTCTCCAGAGATGCTCAATTGGGTTTAAGTCAGGGGCTCTGGCTGGGCCATTCAAGAACAAAGAACAGTCACAGAGTTGTTGTGAAGCCACTCCTTCGTATTTTAGCTGTGTGCTTAGGGTCATTGTCTTGTTGGAAGGTAAACCTTCGGCCCAGTCTGAGGTCCTGAGCACTCTGGAGAAGGTTTTCGTCCAGGATATCCCTGTACTTGACCGCATTCACCTTTCCCTCGATTGCAACCAGTCCTCCTGTCCCTGCAGCTGAAAAACACCAACACAGCATGATGCTGCCACCACCATGATTAACTGTTGGGACTGTATTGGACAGGTGAACAGCAGTGCCTGGTTTTCTCCACACATAACGCTTAGAATTAAGGCCAAAAAGTTATATCTTGGTCTCATCAGACCAGAGAATCTGATTTCTCACCATCTCACCAAACTCTATGCGGGCTTTCATGTGTCTTTGCACTGAGGAGAGGCTTCCGTCGGGCCACTCTGCCATAAAGCCCCGACGGGTGGAGGGCTGCAGTGATGGTTGACAACTTTCTCCCATCTCCCGACTGCAACTCTGGAGCTCAGCCACAGTGATCTTAGGGTTCTTCTTTACCTCTCTCACCAAGCCTCTTCTCCCCTGATAGCTCAGTTTGGCCGGACGGCCAGCTCTAGGAAGGGTTCTGGTCATCCAAAACGTCTTCCATTTAAGGATTATGGAGGCCACTGTGCTATTAGGAAACTTAAGTGCAGCAGAAATTTTTTTGTAACCTTGGCCAGACTTGTGCCTTGCCACAATTCTGTCTCTGTGCTCTTCAGGCAGTTCCTTTGACCTCGTGATTCTTATTTGCTCTGACATGCACTGTGAGCTTGTAAGGTCTTATATAGACAGGTGTGTGGCGTTCCCTCTGAGGGTCGATTAACGCGGAAACGCGTTTGAGGCATATCTCCTGAATCAAACCCACGAAAATAACTTAAATTACACTTTCAGTTTTGATCTTACAAATAAGAGCAATACATCAATCGAATCTGTAAAGGGTCTACTTTTACACTCATAATAATAACAAAATGCTGTGCTTTTGTAAAATAAAGAAAACAAACACGGTGCGCAGTCTGCCGCCTTGGTCTGCGTGATCTTTATTTAGAAACGCGTCATTAAAATGAACTGTAACTCAGCAAATACTCAAAGAGACATGAGAGATATATCCATAGAAAGCTTGACATTTCTACTATTAAACTAAGCAAGTCTTAGCGAAAGCAAATATTCTGTGATAAAGTAATCCATATGAAACCAACGCGATGTCCAGTCTTTCACATCTCCCTTCATTATCTCTAATGTGACCACGCCCACGCGCTGAGCGCTATAGATATTATAATCATCCACGTGAAGCGCGCGGCGTGTAAACACCCACATCACAGCAAACACAGCAGCAAGTTGTACTGTTCGCGTCGCGCTGAGAGGAATAACACAGAATTCACCTCAAGAAGCCTTGGATTACCTCAGGAAAAAACATGAGTAAGTCTTTTTTATTAACCTACTTGTATTAGTTTTCACATAACTTGTACACATTTTACTAGTTAGACTTTCTCCAAACTATAATTCCTGACTAAATGTATAATCAAGTGAAACATTATGAAGTTTCATTCACAGCATCTAAATGTCACGATGCCAGGATGTTTTTTTATGTTCTATAACAGACAGAAATACGATATAAAAGTAATATGAGTTATAACGTTACTAGCCTAATGTCAGTAAGAATGATTAGTCAAAACTTTACTGTGATAGGATATTCTCTGTTCACGAATATAGCCATATATGTTTATAACTATAGTTTTTGGATTGTATAGGCCTACATACAAAGCATGCTTGTGTTTATGAATGTAACTAAGCTTCTGTTCATGAAGATCTGCTCTGGTGTAAAAATTTTGAATGTGTTATACCCATGTCTTATGCAGTAATGACGCTGAAATGTTTGAAACAGTTAAAATTTTCGTTTAGGACTGTGGCTGCATCACCGGCATCTTGCACAAGAAAGGCACACGCATGTCGTTCAGTTTTGAGTTTGCTGGAAAATCCTACTGAGTAAGTGCACAGTATAGTAATTGTATTATTCCCAGAATATGTGGTAATATTATTTGTGGTTGATAGTGTTAAAATGTAAGAATTGGCATTGTTTTCTCATGAAGTATGCATACTATACTAAGGTACTGTGGGGAGTACACAACTCTTGCATCTGCATAGGAAGGGGGCACTCGTTCAGTTTTCAACTCCATTCAGAATTTTAGAGTAAGTGTGCATTCACTATTTTACAGATGTTACTTTCATTTGATTTATTTACTGCATGGTAAAATATGTTTGCTATGTGGTAATTGTGTTCTTTGTTTCGATAAATTAGTACTAGTATCAGTGAACATCATAATAATGTTAACAATGTAGTTTGTGTAAACAGCATGCTAACTTTTTTATTTCAGATGTGAGAATAAAAGTGAGAATAAAAGAACCTGTTGCAAAGAGAGCCAAAGCAAATAAGCAGCCCACTTGGTCATGGAAACCAGAGACTGACGTTGACATGTTCCACAGGCTCTGAGATTTCTGCCCCGCACAAGAGCCTGGACCACAGCTAAGACCATGTGATGCACACATTCCCAAAATGATGTGATAGTTATATATATTCTAAATAAACTACAAACAAAAAAAATATATACATTTATTTTTTCCTCATTCTTTCTTGTAGCAATTCCCTCTCAGTCACTCACCTGACAGCTCATTATGCAGCTCATTATGCAGGCCTTTGTCTTCTCAGGTGTGAATCACTCATTATACATGACCATTCACACCCCCTCGCACATTCCTTTTCTACACAAAAAGTGTCTTAGAAAATTTAAATCAATATATTGTTTTCTGTGAGTGAGTAAACAAGATGATTTTCACATCATTCTGATGCAAAAACTCTAGACTTCAAGATATGTTCTCAATAGTCCTGTGAACAAATATTCTGTATGTGTTTTATGGCCTTATTTCAGTGACTTAAAAATTTTAGTTTTTCACTAAGCACGCAGAACGTTGTGTTCTCAAAAACACAATCACGTACATACAAGCTGCTCACATATTATTGTAGCCCAGTTTGTGCTGATTATGGTGCTACTAAACTTAGTCATTAAAATGTTTATTAGCAACTGAAAAAAGCACAAATGTCAGGACATGTCAAAACTTCTCCAGGGCCCAAAACACCCTCAGACCCCAGAGGGTTAAACATGGTCTGCTGCTTGACCTTCGACCAAACACAGGCCTAGTCCACTGACCCAGACTCACACTGCTCTACACAGACTCCTCTCATCCAGATCAACTCTGACAGAGAGGAACGGCGACATCTCTGGAGGTCCCTGAGGCTTGACCTTTGACCTTTCCTATCTGGGGCTTAAACCCTGATTTACAGTCACAGTTCAGCCCTCATGACTGACCCCATACTCAGAGACCTCATAAAGAGACAGAGTAGAGAGGCTAAACTGCTCATTTTCAGTTACACAGGTTCATTGCTTGCTACACACAGAAATAAACAAATAAAAAAGAAACATATTTTACATTGCTGCCATCTCTTGTATGATTCAGCTCGGAGTACAGAGCCAATGGGAGGAATACGTTCATTGAATATGTGCCACCTCATTCAGTCAAAACTAAAAATGCAGCAATGCAGACTAAAGGCCTGCACAGGGCTTTCTCTCGCCATGGTTTGGGGGGCTGGGCAAAGGAATCACGGACTGACTGAGGTGGAGATGTGCCAGATGGGCAGATGTTGGCTAAAGGGGAGCAGCAACGGAAATCCCCCCTAATCCAGGCTAGTGTGCCAACCTGAGGCCATGCTATCATGCATACACACCTACTGTCACATGCTCACAAATAAATCACTGCATGCGTGCATCTTACTAACTGACATTATTTAATGATTTCTGAACTCTTTTAATGCTATAGATTTGTCTTTTTGTGTTTAAAACCAAAATGTATTGAAGTGTCAATGACATGATGCTCATTATTGTTCTTCATTTTTTCAAAAGTACATTAAAAATACAATTCTTATATACAATAACTTTCAACTAGCTTTGTATTGTTACAATGGCAATAGTATAAGTATACTTCTTGTCCATGTTTCCTGAACCCAGATATCTCAGTTGATTTGTCAGTTAAACGTTTGACAGTGTTAGAGATTTTGTGAAAAACACAAGTTGTGCTTCCGCATTCTTGTATCCCCATTTGGATCAAGCCCAGTGCATTATGGATGCTGAAGTTTCTCTACCTTTTTGCCAAAAGGGAATGCCACAGCCCTTTTTATCCATTTTCTCCAATTTCTTCCATTTAATCTAAACAAATTATTGAAAAAAAAAAAACTTAAGTAGTTTGGCATAAATATGTATTATTAATATTTATTAAAATATTTGTACAAAAATACTTCAGTACTTATTAATATTTGAACAAACACCAAATCAAAAACATGGGGTGCAACCAACATGCATAAAACCAAAAACTTAAAAAAAGAAAATTATATCATAGACCCCCATTACTGTCAAGATCGAAAAGTTTCTTAAAATATCAGATAATTTGTATAATATCATGTGGCATGGCCACCTAAAAATGTATATTTATGAGTTAGTAATAATATTCATGATTAAGATGTCTCAGAGTGTATGGAAAATATATTGTTATGTTTTATGGTCACACAACATGACATTTTAAAGTCATAAAAACAGTTTTAAAAGTTTTTCAAAACCATATCAAATCAACATGAATACAAATAGTAAGAACTTGGCCATGTGTTTCAAACTACATTTATCTTTTTCTGCATCATGGACACTTTCATTTGTCATTTACAGAGAAGTATGCCCAGATTTTCACAAGTCACTCCTCTAGTCCATATGAATAAAGAAAAAACATCTTCTTATCATATAATTATGTGCTTAAAGAAAACACATTACCATGTAATATAAATCAGCTACTTAACATAATTACCTCAATAAATTTCAAAGCATTTGTCTGATAACGGAACGAATAAGGCATAGTGAATGGCACGTGTGTGTTTGTGAGTGTGTGTGGTTTTATACAGATGTCAGAATGATGCATCATCCATCTCCCCACTAAAAAGAGTCTCCACAGATAGAAAGAGCCAGTGAAGCCACACACACAACATATGGACACACAAGAGCACATACGTTTTATTTCCCTTTTTTCTCAAGCCTTTCATCACAGTCTCCATATGTAACTAATTCAAAGTATCATCGCTGTGCAGTTTTCTCTCTCACTTTCTCTCACTCCATCCCTCTGAAGTGGAAAATCTGAAGTAATTGCTTTCTGAATTAAAGAGTGAAGTCTGAGAGAAATACAAGCCGTCATTTATTTTTGCTTTCTCTCTCTTCCTCTCAAGTACAGAGAGAGAATTGTGTGAATGTACTTCGGTCTGACTGCGCCGCTGGATGTACCTCGCTCGCACTCTTACCTCAGAATAAACGTTTCTGCATGCGTGTGCGTCGCGTAAAATCTCACCCCTTGCCCTGAGTCTCAGTCACACAGATGCAGTACACACACACACACACACACATACACACACACGGTTAGCGGCGGCGGAGCTCTCCAGGTCCTCGCTGGCAGCTCAGAACAGAAAACTCGTTTGGAAACATGTAATTGGATGGCTTGTGGATGGCTGTCGAGGAAACGATTGTGTGGGAGCGTAATTGAACGCATCGCTACGGCTGACACAACAAGGCATCAAGTTCAGGGTGCTAACTTCACCTGCACCTCCAGGGACCAATCATATCTCTGAATAAAACTAGATTCTGCACTCAGTGAGAGAGAAACGATTGTGAGAGAGAATGATTAGGTCTCCAGATGATGATGATTCTTGAGATGAGGGGGCATTTCTCACATGTGAATTATCAGACTACTTTTTTTTTTCAAGTAAAGTAATATGAGTAAAGTAATGTGTTACTTGATATATACAATATTCAGGGTAAAAACTTACATTTCAGTCTGTTCCTCACATAAAGCCATTGTGTGGCTTCAAAGACTCAAGTATATCGTGTATGAGTCATATGGACTATTTTTATGATACTTTTATGTAACTTTTTTGTGTCCTTTTTGAAGCTTGAAAACCTTAGTCCCCATTCATTGTAAATGCAATGAAAAGAGCAACCAGCAGGCTACACTTCTTCAAAAATCCATTTGATGGTAGGCTATATATGCTTTCATATATGCACACTTGTGCTACCAGGCTGTCATTTTTATTTGAAAATCAGTTTACACTACCATTGAAAAGTTTGGGGTCAGTAAGATTTTTGAATGTCTTTTTTATGCTCATACATCAAATCAAAAATACAGCAAAAACAGTAATACTTGTGAAACATTATTACAATTTAAAATAACTGTTGTCTATTTTAATATATTTTAAAAAGTAATTTATTCCTGTGATGGCAAAACTGAATTTTCGGTGTCACATGATCCTTCAGAAATCATTCTAATATGCTGATTTGCTGCTCAAGCAACATTCTTAACTATTATCAATGTTGAAAACAGTTGATGTATGTTACCATGATACATTTTTTCAGTTAAAAAAACAGCATTTACTGTCAATTTAAAGTGCTCTTGCTGAATAAAAGTATTAATTAAATAAACAAATCCATGTGTGATCCATTTGGGTTCCATGTTCGAAATGGCATAAGGGTGAGTAAATAATGATTTTGGGGGAACTTTAATCTTTTAATGTGTTATTTTCAAGTAAAAATGTCACAATGAATTAATAATTACTTTTTATAATGAGAACTGCAATATTGTTTAAATATTGTTACTTTTAGAAGTAACATCCCACAATGCATAACACATACATGCCATTTCAGATTCATTTGATTTCCTGGTGACCAAACCCATGACTTCAGTGTTTAAAGCACCAACCTCTACTATTTCAGTTTTAAGTCATCATAACTCATCTGGCACACACGTCCATGCAAAAGAACAACTGCTGCCGCTTTACTCATTTTTTTACTTGGTTACTAACTTAAGAAAATATTTAACATAGCAGTTTATGTATCGTTCTTAAAGAAAGAAACAGTAAGGCTGTTTGCTGTATAAAATATACCATTTTATGGCACAAAAAAGGAAGTTGCTGGGAAATGAAATTGATGGCCTGCCATGCTTGCGGTAAGATCGCCTTGTACTCTGCTTGTGTCCAGCTGGTCAGTATGTGGTGAGAGACATACGAACCGCTCGCTTCTAATCTGAGCATCTGAACACAAACACCACAAGATGAGTCCAAAACTGCTCTGGTTTCATGTTGCTTCCGTTTCCTTGCAAACTTACCATGGACCAGAAAGAAAGGCCTTAACAACAGCGCATACAAACCACAATTACAATCTAGGAGATCTACATATTCAGGATGCAAAAACGAAGCCAGTTTTGTGGTTGGGAAAGAAAGAGGAAGACAGAAAGAGAGAGCAAGGATGGGATGATAAGGACAGATTTTTAGAGTGATGAGGAGTGTGATCATTCCGGTCTTATCTTGACCTGTCACATCACACAAGAGACTGATGCAGTGCTTGGCCATGTCCATATGCCAGCGAGAGCAAGAGAAGGATGGCTTCTCTTATCAGCTCTATCTTCAAACAGCATGTGGTGTGTGTTTGTGTGCTTGTTTGAAAGAAAGCGTGTGTGCTGTATCATCATGCAGTCCTTGTGCTTGTATGATAACACACTCACTCCAAGGGTTCATGCTGTTTGGAGTTATTGTGTGTCATTGTGTGTTTAATGATGCAGTGAAAGTCAAGTAGATAGTCAGGACAGACAGTCTTTAATCAGAGTCAGAACCCATTGACATCATGAACACCGATATGGAAACTGATAGAACTAGTGTTTTTAAGCACATCTATACTAACAGAAAATATATTGATGGTTTTTGTTTTTTCTTCCTTTGTTATTTTTTCATCTATATGCTAGTAATTGATATGAAACTGCGCATTTAAGCCAATAACAGTATATGAATATACATACTGCCATTCAAAAGTTTGGGGTCAGTAAGATTTTTCAAATGCTTTTGAAGTAAGCCTCTCATGCTCACCAACACTCCATTTATTTGATAAAAATATAGTAATATTGTAAATTATTAGTACAAATAATAAATGTAAGTTATTCCTGTGATTCATAGCTGAATTTTCAGCATCATTACTCCAGTATTCAGTGTCACATGATCCATCAGAAATCATTCTAATATGCTGATTTGATGCTCAAGAGACATTATTATATTTATTATTATTATTCATACTATTAATATAATGTTGTTATAAATAACAGTTGTGCTGCTTAATATATTTGTGGACACCATTTTCCAGGATCCTTATACATCTATTTTCAATTATGTATACATCTTTACTGTCTATTCTGATCAATTTAATTATTTTGAATTCCAAGCATTAATAAGCTAAACTAAATATTATAAATATGAACTAAATATAAACTAAATATTTATTTCCACCAAATAAATAAATAAATAGTCTGTGATTTAGGGTGAAATTTTGTGGACTTCTGCAGCATGGATTTAAACATGTTAAACCATATTAAATCAATCAGACAGTCTTATTGGTAGCTTAAGGCATTGTCAGAGTAGCCAAAATATTTAATAAAAGAAAACGCAAAGGGTGAGGAGTGTGTAGAACTGTATGAATGATGCTGCTCCAGTTCTGCAGAAATCTGTGAATGACTCTGTGGAGTTCAGCAGGCACAGATTCTGTGTGGGCCTGAGGAGACTAAAAAATTTACGCTCACAACACTTTAACTAACGCTCGCAATGGCATTACTGGTACACAATAATTGGTTTAGATGTGATATAACTGACCCGTATTCCATTTTTAGCACCCTCTTCCTCAAGCTCAGCTATTCTACCACAATACCAGCAGCGCATCAAAGAGAAGCCCTGCAATTTCCAGACAATCACTTTTCCTCTTAGCCTAGAAACCGAGAGCATGTTTTCCAGCACAGGTCTTTGTTCGGTTTGTGCACTGATCTAATGCATTGTTCCTGCGGAGGGTGGAGTGCAGGGTGAATAGTCCGATGAGGATGTTCCCACATATACAGACGCACACAGGAGATTGAGATGTATCTTCACATGCACACGTCACGTCACGTATGTGGCACTTTAGAACAGAGTCTAATTCAGGGCTGTGGAGGAAGGGGAGGAGAGAAGGATGGAGGGCCGGGGTTTCATTGAATTCATTGGGTTTGAATGACTTCATAACGTCTCAATTACACACATCCCAAAATTTCAGACCTGCTTTCACGCTAAATTCAAAGCGGCGTACTTGTAAGCGTGTGAGAGTTTTAGGGTGTGGTGGAAGACATCCTGAGAGAGACTGTTGATGCAAGACTTTTCTGTTTGTTGCGAGGGGAGGTGTGTGTCTGGTGCCCCCTGGTGGCCAGGGTGAAAACCTCAGCATCGTAAATATCACAAAATCGGTTTGTTCATCAAACAGCTGGTTTTGATACACAGCTGCAAAAGACTGTTTGTGTTATTTTAACGAGACACTTATGTGAAGTGATAAACTAGGTATTGATGTGATATTTTTATACGCAAACTGGTTTTAGGTGCTGAGCTGTTGATTTTGTTTGTCTGGCTAAGATTAATTGTGTGAAAAGATGTCCACCTTGTGACTCCCACAGCTTATCTTTCCCATGACTCCCTGCTCTGGTCTCTGTGGGGGATGGCCCGGCCCCTCCCTCGCTTTGCCCAGCCTTTCTCTTGTATTAATGGAGCCGGTTTACTTCTCCATCTCAGGGTCAGGGTGGGAGTGAGTATATGTGTGTGTTTTCTACATAAGGTGTCTGTATGCTGGAAATAGAACTCAAATGTGTTACGGTAGCTTGGCATGATAAGTTTAAGTATAAGACAATATCCCACTGGTCAACACACACACATGCACACAAGAGTCTGCAGACTCTATTGAATTACAGTATGTCAGCGTTGTCATGACTACAGCAGCATGAGAGGGAATACCCACAGAGCTTCTCAGAAGATACTGGAATTACACTGTCATAGGTCATATCCATGACGACACCCTTGATTTAGCACCAATCTCATCCCCATTAGCTGACTGAAACAATGGCGTGGTCACTGTACGCCGTCTGTTCCGACGCTCACACACAAAGAACTCCTGCTCCCTAACCTATAGTTCAAATAAACAACAAACACTAGACTGTTTGATTTACAGAGGTTCAGTTCCATTAATCTGTATTCACAGTTAACAAA
Organism: Sinocyclocheilus anophthalmus; assembly: GCA_018155175.1. Lineage (NCBI taxonomy): Eukaryota > Metazoa > Chordata > Actinopteri > Cypriniformes > Cyprinidae > Sinocyclocheilus > Sinocyclocheilus anophthalmus. Next base: position 395,877 of record JADLZN010009383.1, on the reverse strand, counting down.
GCTAGTTATATGCACACACTTTCTCTCTTACTGTGTACAAACTGTGCAAACTGTGTACAATTCCCATCTTAACAAAGCACTTTTATTTGCAGTCTATACAGTATATACTGCATACACTTGGAAGTCTATGTGGAAAGGTAATGGAGGGTTTAAAAGCATAAATGTGAAACTTTATTATTATTATTATTATTTATTTTATTACTAACTGTACTAATTGTATCTTTTATTGTTTTGTTATTTGCTTTATTAAAATTGTTACTATATAACTAATTAAAAGTCGTACATTGAATAATATAAATATATATGTATATAGATATATATATCATATATATCTATATATAATAGTTTATAGATTTAGAAATATAATAAGCTTGTATTTATGTATTTTAAAAGCTAATATAACTAGTTTAATACACAGTTACAATATAATAATAATAGTTATTTATTTTATATATTTAATTATACATAAAATATGTATATGTTTATTACGTTATGGTTTAAAATATTTTACGAGCTTTATATATTTTACTATTTGTTTATTGCATCTGTATATTGTACTCTGAAAGTATCCTTTCAAATTACTTGTTTTTACCAGCTTTACATGTTCATAGGCATGATTATTAAATTAGCCTTGTATAACTTTTATTCTCTATTTTCAAAACAGTGCATTTTAATGTTTTTATTTGTAATAGTGTTTCTATTAAAATGTTCACTGCAAAATCAATTTTAGTTTAGTTTTTTTTTTCGAGAAAGGCTAAAAAATTTCTGTGGTCATAAGCGGTAGTCTCCAGAAATTTTCTTTTAATAATTGTTTTGTGACATTAAATATTAATAAAAGAGTAAGCTGAGTCAGGTAAAGAAAGAGTGAAAAAAGAAGTGGTAGGACAGAAAGAGAAGAGCTTGAGAAAAAGAAAGAAGAGAAGAAGAATAGGATTCCTGTAGGGATAAAAAGGCAAGGGAAACGTCTCTCTCAGCACGGATAAATATTTGGGATAAGCCTGGTTTTCTCATGTAAAGTGGGTCCAAGCCCTGAATCCAGAGTCGCCACAAACACACGTTTTGGCCTATTTAATACATTGAGAGCGTGCAGATACTCTTTCTCTCTCTCTACTATCCTATCACTCTCTGTCTCGCTCCCTGGTCGATTCCTACTCACTCTTACACATCACAAACAATGGCACACACCCATGTGTGAAATGAGCTTCGTACGGACACACACACACACACACACAGCACTTCACAATGCATGTGCTGTCATCCTAATCCAGCCTTAGAGAGCGGTCTGGAACGGACTCTTGTTCAGGACTCCAGAGGAAGGGGAGGAGAAGAACTGAGTTCATTGACAACAGTTGCATTTGAGTGAGGATTTGGTTGATGATTTTATAAGGAATGCTCGAGTGAGCAGCAATGGACCCCCGGCCCCTCCTTCTCCTCATCTCTGGTCATTTACTCTGCTGGGGGTGTTTGTCCTCAAAAAGCCCCCCTCCAGAAACTTTATTTTTCTGTCCAAGTATAATAGACAGAACCCCTTCTGCCTTCCTCCACACACAAGCACACACTCCTGTTTCGCTCCTTTCACATATACACAATTACACTCCTCCTCCATGATCTTTTATGAGTAGGATTTGTATGATAAGTCATGTCTCAGGCTATTTGCATCCTCATAAACTCATAAATAGCATCATAAATTCCATCTCAGTAGCAGATGATTATTTACAGAAGCACGTCACGACAAAGTGACAGCTGGAAAGCAGGATCTACACCAGCATAGAGAGACCTTTTCATCTGCAAATAACAGAACAATTAACATTATACATTTATGTACATCATTCTGTCAAAATTGCATTTATGCAAACTGAAGAAAAAATGTTTTTATTAAATGGTCAAATTAACAAAATTAACTATTTAATGCTTTCATATTTGACTATTTTGCAATTAACTTAAAATATATGGTATTTTATAGTTTTTAAACTATACTGTACCATAGTACAGTTGTACAGTAGTGCATTTTTGCACTAATTAATGGCCTGGGCTGTTGTTTCATGGTAGAAAAATTAACAGAAATGGAACATCAAACTACTAGCACTTCTGTGAGGGGAATAGGCAAGGCAAGGCAAGTTTATTATAGCACATTTCATACACAATGGTAATTCAAAGTGCTTTACATGAAAGAAAAGAAAATATTAACAATAAAAATTATCACAACAATAAAACAAGGAATTAAAAAATGTATTAAAAATTCATTAATTTAAATGAATGAATTTAAATATTTATAATTTCTATATAATTATATACATAAAATACAGTGCAATCAGTTCGGACATTGCACAGTGCTCATTCAGTAAATGCACAGCTAAACAGATTAGTTTTGAGTCTGCATTTAAATGTGGCTAATGTTTTAGCATATCTGATCTCTTCTGGAAGCTGATTCCAACTGCGGGTGGTATAATAACTAAAAGCACATTCCCCTTTTTTGTGTGAACCCTTGGTATTTCTAGCTGACTCGATCCTAATGATCTGAGTGATCTGTTAGGCTTATATTCAGTGAGCATAATTGCAATGTATTTAGGTCCTAGGCCATATGATTTATAAACGAGTAAAAGTACTTTAAAATCAATCCAAAATATAACTGGAAGCCAGTGTAAGGACCTGAGGACTGGTGTAATATGCTCAGATTTTCAGAATCCTGGCAGCAGCGTTCTGGATGAGCTGCAGCTGTCTAATGGTCTTCTTGTGAAGGCTGGTGAGAAGACCATTACAATAGTCCACCCTGCTGGTGATAAAGGCATGAAAACGTTTCTCCAAGTCTTGACTGGAAACAAAAAATCTAATTCTTGAAATGTTTTTGAGATGATAGTATGCTGAATTAGTTACAGCTTTGACATGACTACTGAAACTAAGTCTGTCTCCAGAATCACACCAAGATTCCTGATTTTTAGTTTGACCCCTAGAGTCAAGGTATGCATTTACCTTGAGAACTTCATCTTTGTTTCTAATGCAATGACTTCAGTTTTCTCTTTGTTTTACTGAAGAAAGTTCTGGCACATCCAACTCTTAATTTCATCAATGCATTGGCAGAGGGAGTCAATGGGGCTGTAGTCATTTGGTGATAAGGTTAGGTAAATCTGGGTATCATCTGCATTGCTGTGATAGGCGATTTGGTTATTTCTCATTATTTGACTTAGTGGGATCATTTACAGGCTAAACAAGAGCGGTGCAAGACTTGAGTCTTGTGGGACTCCGCATGTAATGGACGTCCACTTAGACTTATGTTCTCTTATACTCACATAATAACCTCTATCCCTTTTAAGTATGACCTGAACCATTTGATTACATCTCAGAAAGCCCGACCCAGTTTTCCAGTCTCTCTAGAAGTATGTTATGATAAACAGTGTCAAACGCAACACTGAGATCTAGTAGTACACTCTTAAAAATAAAGGTGCTTAAAAGGTTCTTCACAGCGATGCCATAGAAGAACCATTTTTTGTTCCACAAAGAACCATTCAGTCAAAAGTTCTCTAAAGAACCATCGCTTTCTTACCTTTTTATAATCTGAAACCTCTTGTCTCCACAAAGACCCCTGTTAGGGGGGGGGGGGGGGTGAAACAGAAGTTCTTCTTGATTTAAAGGTTCTTTATGGCCCATTAGACAAAAAGTTCTTCTATGCAATTTGGAAGCACCTTTATTTTTAAGAGTGTACCAGCACTGATATTTTGCCAGAATCAGAATTTAAGCGAATATCATTTATTATCTTAATGAGCTGTGATGCGGTCGGAAACCAGATTGAAAATTGTCCAGGTATCCATTTGAGTTTAAGTATTTGTTCAGCTGATTAAAGATTACCTTTTCAATAATCTTTCCTATAAAAGGAAGTTTTGATATTGGTTTATAATTGCTCAAAATGGTGTTATCAAGATGCTCTTTTTCAGAAGGGGCTTAACAACTGCAATTTTCAGGGAGTTTGGAAAAGTCCCAGAGAGAAGTAATGAGGGAATCACTTCCAGAAGAGATCAATTATGCCTACGCTAGCCACATTTAATGCAGACTTCAAAACTCATCTGTTTAGCTGTGCATTTATTGAATGAGCACTGTGCAATGTCCGAACTGATTGCACTATATTTTATGTATAATCATTTTCTATTCTTAACTGTTTTAAATTAATTAAATTAATTCATTTAAATTCATTCATTTTTAAATTAATTTTCCAAAGTTTTTAAATTCCTTTTTTTTATTGTTGTGATTATTTTTTTATTGCTTAGTTTATTTTCTTCATGTAAGCACTTTGATTACCATTGTTTATGAAATGTGCTATAATAAACTTGCCTTGCCTTGCCTATTCCCCTCACAGAAGTGCTAGTAGTTTGATGTTCCATTTCTGTTAATTTTTCTACCATGAAACAACAGCCCAGGCCATTAATTAGTGCAAAAATGCACTACTGTACAACTGTACTATGGTACAGTACAGTTTAAAAAGTATGAAATATACCATATATTTGAAGTTAATTGCAAAATAGTCAAATATGAAAGCATTAAATAGTTAATTTTGTTAATTTAACCATTTAATAAAAACATTTTTTCTTTCTTTCATTTTTGCATAAATGTAATTTTTGACGAGTGAAAGAGATATAGCCTCCATAAATAGCACACTTGTGTTTTTGTTAATGCATCTCTTTCTGACAGAGACCGATCTAGATTCAGTGGTAGCAGAGATCAATGTATCAAAGAAAATACAGAAGTGATCAGATAGTGCTACATCCTTAATAACAATGGATGAAATGTTTAGACCTCTGCTGATGATTAAATCTAGAGTATGTCCACGATTGTGTGTGGGTCCATGCACATGCTGAATCAGGTCAAAAGTGTTTAAAACAGTTATAATTTATTTTGTAGTTTTGTTTTCTGCATTATCTATGTGATTATTAAAATCCCCTGCAATAGCAAAACTGTCAAACTCTGAGGAAATCATTGATAGAATTTCTGTGAACTCTTCAACAATGGCTGGAGAGTATTTTGGAGGCCTGTGAATAATGATAAACAGAATGCGTGGAGCTCCTTTCAACACAATCCCTAGATATTCTAAAGACAAGTACTGACCAAATGACACTTGCTTGCTTGATAGACACTTAAATAGAGCGCTACACCCCATTCTCCTAACAGTCCTGCGACACTCATGAAAGTCAGTTTAGGAGGGCTGTTTTCATTGGAGACCGCTGCACTGCAGCTGGCTTCTACCATGTTGCGTTTAGAAACTATAATCCAGGTTGTTTTGTGTTATTAATTCATTGTATCGAAATGAATTAATTTTTTTAGTGAGCGGAATTTTTAAAATTTTGTCTCAACAGCAATTTTAGTTTGATGCATAATAGGCCGCAGATTAGATGAGTCAGCCATATGGTTTGAGAAGGCCTTGGACTTTCTATCATGTGATAAAACAGAAATAGAGAAAGCTACAAGCATATACTGGGTTCCCGCTTGTTCTGTAAACGTTTGTGAATGTTGCTGCTATTATAGCTGGGACCCGACTCATATCACTGAGAGCTGTTATCAGTTGGTTTTGGTTCACCTACAGCAGATGGAGGATTTGGGCCCTGGTGTTGTGGCAGCGGCCGGAGAGCTTTCACAGGAGGAGGAGGACGAGCTGGACCTGGCTTCAGTGGTAGTGGGGCCCGCCATTTTTTTTGTTGATATCTGGGGGCTTGCAGCAAAAGAGTGGGAGAGTTTGGTCCCAGCATAATCCAGTTCCTCCATTTTCTGTGAGAAGCTTAGAAGTGGAGATGCTGGAGAGAGGGATAATGTGTCTGGTGAGTGGGGCTGTGGCTCTGGTGTTTCCGGTGACGAATATCATTCTTCTCCACATGGATGATGATTCGATTTGCAGTCTTGTGCTTCATTAGAATTTTCCGAAGTTCCTTGTTCACATCATAAACTGTTGCTTGAGGAATGCAGCATGTTGTTGTATTTCTGCTACTGATGTTTCTGATAATGGAGTCGCCCACTATCAGAGTCCTGGGCTCGGCTGCGCTCTGAGCAGCGCTGTCTGCTCGACCTTAAGCACCTGTTAGTAGCGATGCTAGCTGCTGGCTGATCCGATCCATGTTTAATCACATTTGGGGATTCCTCACCCGCATTCATTAATGCTTCAAATCTGTTATCAAGATGTATAGGGGGTGGTAGAATACCAGTATTCACAAGCCTTGTCATAGCCGTATCTGGGGTAGAGGATGCTACGGCAGCAATACGAGAAACAATCTGATGTCTCTACTGCCTTTGGGTCTCGCTCCCTGTTTGTGCCATCGATTAGTGTGTCGATCAGTTTCGGCTTGTTCCTCTACACTTGGTATAAATTGTTGAGATTGACTAGGTTCATGAGACTCATCGGCTGTATGCTGATGGGGTCCGTGATGATGGTCTGCTGAGTGTTCTGCCTGTTTTGGAAGTCCAGCAAGTAACTTTGTTTCAAGAACTGCAATCCTTTGTAGAAGTTTGCAGCAGTTCATGCAGCAAGTAGATTCAACAGGAGGAATTTTCTTTCTCTTCTGTTTGAATGTGGGCAGCTGTGTTTTCCCTTCTACGGAATGTAAGCTGCTGGCAGTGGGAGGCAAAGTCTTCTTTTTCGTGGTATTATTCCAGTCCCAAAGAGATTTTAGTTTTAGTGTTTGTGCCAAAAATGTGTTGTTTGAGCACTGTGCTGATCTGCTGAAGTAAAAATCTTAGAAAAATCAGAGAAAAGTACAGAAATAGGTAGCAAAGTGCAGAGCAGTAAGCAAGAACATCCGAACGGTAGCAAAGCCGGAAACAGTCAACAACGGAAACAATGGGTGCTGTCAGAATAAAGGAATAGTTCACCAAAAAATGAACATTTACTGAACATTTTGAAAGATTTAGCATCATATCACTTGCTCACAAATGGATCCTCTGCAATGAATGGGTGCTGTCAGAATTACGCGTCCAAACAGCTGATAAAAACAACACAACACCAGTCCATCAATTAACATCTTGTGAAGTGAAACGATGCATGATTGTTGTGAGTCCCCTATCCTTAATATTGTTTTCTCCAGTTAAAAGGCTGTCTTGCCTGAATCAGGAGAGAAATGTGCACAGATCAAGCACCGTTTACTAACCAAAACAGTTCTAAACAAATGTGCATTTCATAAACATACATTTCTGCATGATCCATACCATAGCTTACTCTGTGGGATAGACAAGCAAACTACTGAGGGAAAAGGACTGTTCTACTTTTTTTCCCTCTATCACCCTTGACCATGTACCATGTTTTCAAACTTTATTCATTGTTTCTGCTTTGTATTCATGTACGGTAGAGTAAAACTTCTATGTATATTCACTTCCTTATCTATTCTATTACATATACTTCAACATTCATGCATGCAGCCCACTCCTATCTCTCGCTAACATACATTCTGGGCTTCATTAATATTCGACAGATACGATCCTGCATGCAACTTTGCTTGGTTATTTTTTTGAGTTATTAGGGTGGGGGCTAATTGTGCTTATTATGCATGAGAATGGGACAGAATAATTAAAATAAACAAGAATCAGGTCAGAGGTCTGAATTGTGGTAGTGCACAGTATTTTAATACTTTTTTTTTGAGGTGTTTATCTCATATTTTCACCTGAATTGTGAAAGCCGTGCGTGTGTATGCAGGAAAACATTCCTCATTATTTGGAAATATTCAGCATTAATTTTCTGTGTTACAAAGCAAACAACTGGTGGAACTGAAAGAGCTATGAAAGAAGTTAATAATCTATCAGCTCGGGGTAAAACACTGCAAGCATACTGACTACACATTCCAAACATATGCACAGAAAAATGTCTTTGATTTATTTCTATATTTTCGGTTACAAATTGTGCAAAGGTATGTAAATAAGTCCTTAGTTCATTTATTAAAGGAATAGTTCACCCAAAAATGAAAATTTGCAGAAAATTTACCAACCAAGTAGATTGTTTTTTTTTTTTATCTGAACCGATTTGGAGAAATTAAGCATTACACAACTTGCTCACCAATGGATTCTCTGCAGTTCAGAATGAGAGTACAAACAGTTTATAAAATAATCCACAAGTAATCAACATGACTCCTGTCTTGTGAAGTGAGAAGCTGCATGTTTGTAAGAAACAAATCCAACATTAAAGAGCAGGTCATATGGGTTTTTGAAAAATATCTCTTTATAACATAGCTACCCTTACGGGGTCATAGATGCGATTTCAAGTTTTCCTTTCTCTGTGGAGTGTTACAAGCTGTTCGTGAATAGATAAGATCCCTAAAGTTGCAAAGACTAAAGTCTCAAACCCAAAGAGAAAAGTTAAGACTGGTCCACGCCCTCCTAAAACGCCTCGTTTAAACACGCCCCCACATGTCTACATCACGATGTGGCAAGATTTGCATAACGCCACCCAAATGTTCACGCAAAGAAAGAAGGCGTAACTTTATTGTCGCTGCCACCGCCGCCGCCATGTTGTGAAGACACTGTATGTTTCGTTGCGAAAGCGAAAATACTTTGTTTGGCTTTCCAAAAGATTACACGACTAGAAATCAGTGGTTAAGTTGTATTTACAACACTGTTCCAGAACAGTTCAACCCAAATATTCAGATGTGTCCAGCGCATTTTATGGAGGACTGTTTCCTGATCCTGTTAGAGTAGACTACAATGCCGGCTGTTCTGACTCACAGATTGTAAGTACGTTTTCATATTTAAAGGATTTGCCACTGATGATTCAAATGTGAGTTTTGAGCAGTGTAGAGTAGCACTTGTTGTTTGTTATTTCTCCGATCACAAATGCAGACATGGTTTTATGTTTATGCAGCGCGATGCAACGCAACGCATAAAAAGACAGTAAGGCAATTAAAATCCATATTATTGCCCCCACTGGATGCAACAAATGCCTTGTTTATAATGGGTTTTAATGTTTTTGTCTCATCGCTCCGGCCGGACAGGGCATCACAATATGGTAAGGGGCGTAACATTTCCGTCACACGCTTGAGGTATTCGGCCAATCACAACGCAACCTCGCTTTTCAGACCGATGAGCTTTGTAAAAATCTACGTGTTTCAGAAAGGCGGGGCATAGAGGAGAAACAATAATGTACAGTATGTGGAAAATAATGTGTTTTTTTAACCTTAAACCACATAAACACATTTCATTACACCAAATACACAAAATAATGTTCTTTTTAGCATACGATCATATCACCCCTTTAAATGAAAACAATCTGCAAAGTTGTTAATCAAACGTGCCGATAACTAAAGATATGGTCCTCTCAAAAGAGAGAGTCTTTCTGAATCGCTTTAAACGTAGTCGTCATTTTTCGAATTTGTTGCCTGTTACCGTATAACTCACTGGTAACACATTTGCATAATACCCCCGCAGGCTGCCCGCATCCTTGACCTGCCCACAAACACTTCCGCTAGTTAGTGTGTTTACATCATGTGGAGAAGACGCTGTGTTCAAGGATAGCACAGAAATTCAATTAGAACCTTTTGTTGTGTGCATGTCATTTTACCAGACTGCTTCTCTATTCTGGGCGTTTATCTTCGTAGCTTTCTAATCTTCTTTTTGGACGAATAAGCTCTCCGAACCACAACCTTTAAGTATGATTGATACGTTATGTTTACCTTTTCATGGGATGATGAAATACAATTTTTTTGCTAAATGTATGTACAGTATACAGTAGATTGTTTTAAGTGTTCACAGTTTAGCAGCTAAACTTTAGCTGTGGTCACGATTCGCTTGCCTAAGTGTATATGTATTTTATGTCATTACTTAAAGAAAAGATTGGAGAACTATATTATTGTATTATGTAAAGGTGCTTTGTTGATGGTAGCGCTCATGGACTCCTCTCTGTGCCAATCACAACAGGCTTGGCCAGCTGACCAATCAGAGCAGAGTAGGCTTATGGAAAGGAGGGGTTTGCTCCGAACTTGCTTGAAACGAACCATTTAGAAATCATTGGCAAATGACTCTAATAATAAATATATATTCTGAGAAAATTACAATGTTTTATGACCTTAGATGCATTTAAACCTCTTGTAGAGGACTCCAACACAATATTAGGACTGTAATGTCAGGCCAGCAGAGGGAGCCCTCGCCCGAGTATTGACTGTCATACTGCCTCGTTGGTGACTTCCTGTTTGGCAGCCATAAAGCATGGCTTGCCCAAACACTCTCTGCGAAGTATTGCTATTCTCACTGCCTTACTGAGCATTCTATTACCATTGCCTGTTGATATTGTGTATGACTTCTTGCCTGTTTGATTATACTTCTGATTATTGGATTTTCCCTCTGTTTTGGCTGCCAACTGGACTGATTGACTTGGTTTAGATTACAGCCTTTTTCTGATGCTGATTCTGGATTGCCCTTTAAATAAACTTCTGCATATGGATTCTCACTCGGCTTTAGCCTCCTCGTTACAGAATACTTCGCCACCCATGAATCCAGCGGAAGTTTCGGAGCTACAAGCGGCGTTCGCCTATCAAAGCGAGGTACTCAAAGGCTACCAAAAACAACTTGAAAGCCTGCAGTCAGCCAATGAATATTTGACACATTATATTCGTTCACTTCCTCCACCCATGCCACAAACGGTAAGACTTGCTATGCCTGATAAATTTGATGGTTCAGCGGATAAATGTAGAGGTTTTATCCGACAAGTAGAAATTTATTTTGACCACCAGAAAGACAAGTTTGCTTCTGATAACCAGAAATGTGCTTGTTTGATGACACTCCTTACGGGAAGAGCGATTACCTGGGCTGCTGCTGTTTGGGAGTCGGATTCTATAATTCGTACCTCTTATGAATACTTTAAACAACAGCTACGTGATGTGTTTGAATATCCCACGGGGCAGATATATTTCGACGCAATTACTTTCTATGTCTCAAGGAAATCATTCGGCAGCAGACTACGCAGTGGAGTACAGAACGCTGGCAGCACAGAGTGGATGGAATGATGTCTTGCTGAAAGCAGTTTTCCAGCGAAGCCTAACTCAGGAACTTCAAGCAGAACTGACCTGCAAGGGTGAGACTTCAACTTTCTCTGAGTTTGTGAATTTAGCCATAAGGATTGATAACCTAATGACGAATGCTCCTAAGAGAAAACCTGCTTATGGGTCGTTGTCAAGCATATCAACTCTAGCCCAGTCACACTCAGTTCCCCTGGCCATCAATCAGGAACCTATGCAACTGGGTCTCAAGGCTCTCTGAGGAGGAGAGAGTTCGACGACGGCTGCACAACTTGTGTTTCTATTGTGGTGAGGCCAGACATCATAGGCTGAAGTGCCCACACAAGACTCGGACGTTCTCCAATCCCACACCCCGGGTAAATATTGATCAGTTCTTTCTCCTGCCATTTAAAACACTCACCATTCCTGTTCAACTGGCTTCTGATTCGAACGATTTTTGTGGTCAGCCCTATCGACTCTGGGTGCCTTAAAACCCTTTGACGCTTACGATCACACCGGTGTGATCAGTCTTGGCTGGTCCCTGAAGCGTACGATCACACCGGTGTGATTAGAACGTTCAGTGCGTCACGTCATCAACTGCTGAATTTAAATCCGCTTTCGCGCTCTGGCTAGCTCGAGCCAGATCGCACACGCAGAGCGCTTGTCATATTATCACAAATATAATATACAGGGTTTTCAACCATATAATGCTTATTTTAGGTTTCAGACATTTAAATACACATAAGTGGGTACGTGAAAGTATTCAGACCCCCTTAAAGTTTTCACTCTTTGTTATTTTGCAGCCATTTGCTAAAATCATTTGTTAATTTTTTTTTCTCATTAATGTACGGACAGCACCCCATATTGACATAAAAACAAAGAATTGTTGACATTTTTTGCAGATTTATTAAAAGAGAAAAACTGAAATATCACATGGTCCTAATTCAGACCCTTTGCTCAGTATTTAGTACAAGCACCCTTTTGATCTAATACAGCCAGAGTCTTTTTAGGAAAGATGCGACAAGTTTTTCACACCTGGAGTTGGGGATCCTCGGCCATTCCTCCTTGCAGATCCTCTCCAGTCTGTCAGGTTGGATGGTAAGCTTTGGTGGACAGCCATTTTTAGGTCTCTCCAGAGCTGCTCAATTGGGTTTAAGTCAGAGCTCTGGCTGGGCCATTCAAGAACATCCCAAAGTTGTTGTGAAGCCACTCTTTCGTTATTTTAGCTGTGTGCTTAGGTCATTGTCTTGTTGGAAGTTAAACCTTCGGCCCAGTCTGAGGTCCTGAGCACTCTGGAGAAGGGTTTTCGTCCAGGATATCCCTGTACTTGGCCGTATTCATCTTTCCCTTGATTGCAACCAGTCGTTCTGTCCCTGGAGCTGAAAAACACCCCCACAGCATGATGCTGCCACACCATGCTTCACTGTTGGGACTGTATTGGTCAGGTGATGAGCAGTGCCTGGTTTTCACCACACATACCGCTTAGAATTAAGCCCAAAAAGTTCTATCTTGGTCACATCAGACCAGAGAATCTTATTTCTCAACATCGTGAGTCCTTCGGGTGTTTTTTAGCAAACTCCATGCGGGTTTTCATGTGTCTTGCACTGATGAGAGGCTTCCGTCGGGCCACTCTGCATAAAGCCCCGACTGGTGGAGGGCTGCAGTGATGTTGACTTTCTACAACTTTCTCCCATCTCCCGACTGCATCATCTCTGGAGCTCAGCCACAGTGATCCTTGGGTTCTTCTTTACCTCTCTCACCACGGCTCTTCTCCCCCGATAGCTCAGTTTGGCCGGGTGGCCAGCTCTAGGAAGGGTTCTGGTCCTCCCAAACGTCTTCCATTTAAGGATTAGGGAGGCCACTGTGCTCTTAGGAACCTTAAGGCAGCAGAAATACATTTTGTAACTTTGGCCAGATCTGTGCCTTGCCACAATTCTGGCTCTGAGCTCTTCAGGCAGTTCCTTTGACCTCAGGATTCTCATTTGCTCTGACATGCACTGTGAGCTGTAGGTCTTATATAGACAGGTGTGTGGCTTTCCTATTCAAGTCCAATCATTATAATCAAACACAGCTGGACTCAAATTACGGTGTAGAACCATCTCAAGGATGATCTAAGAAATGGACATCACCTGAGTTAAATATATGAGTGTCACAGCAAAGGTTCTGAATACTTGGACCATGTGATATTTCAGTTTTTCTTTTTTAATAAATCTCAACAATTCAACAATTTTTGTGTTTTTCTGTCAATATGGGGTGCTGGTGTGTACATTAATGAGGAAAAAAATTAACTTAAATATTTTAGCAAATGGCTGCAATATAACAAAGTGAAAATTTTAAGGGGGTCTGAATACTTTCCGTACCCACTGTAAGTACTAGCAAAACCATACATCTATCCCGGCGATTCCCGGCGATCGCATTTCCTTTACGGGGAAGTCGTGGCCTAATGTTTAGAGAGTCGGACTCGTAACCCAAAGGTTTGTGGGTTCGAGTCTCGTACCGGCATGGATTGTAGGTGGGGGGAGTGAATGCAGCGCTCGTCACTTCCACCTCTACCACGACGAGGTCCGAGCAAGGCATCCGAACCCCCAACTGCTCCCCGGTCTCGCAGCATAAATGGCTGGCCCACTGCTTCCGGTGTGTGTTCACTGTTTGTGGTGTTCACATGCTGTGTGTGTGCACTTTCTGGTTAAATGCAGACCAACCTGTCACGTCACTTTCAACTTTCACTATAATTTGTAAAATACACGCTGATGTTTATGGAAACGGCAATAATGATCCTTAAAAATATAATCTGACGACATGTTTTGATTGATATCATATACAGATTGTGTAGGTAACTATAACGTTTACTCTGCTCTTCTCCCAGTTTACCGGAAACCTAATTTTACGTGTTTCGGGAGGAGAGGATGAGTTTGTGTGTTGTAAACCCCACAGCTCGGATGCAGCGCGAGCTAACATGGCGGCGCCCATCACACGGTATAGATCAAATAACACGGTCGATATAAAAGTGTTTAAACTACCAAATAGATTTACTTGTACATATTTCAGAATCGTAATATCAGATATTTCATAATATAGTGAGCATGTTTGTGAATATTTTGAATAAAACCGGAAAAACTAAATAAAAGTGATGCATGTGTCACACAGATCTATTGTGGCTGTGTTGTCACATGACAAGCATGACGCGTCGCCATGGAAACAATAAGATACATTTTAAAATAACGGTCGCCTAAAAAAAACTCACTCTGGGGGCTCAGCTAGAATATTTTAAACTCACGTGCGAAAGGGTTTAACTCATCACAAGACATCGTCATCATATACAACATCCCACTCAACTATGTACCACCTATCAAATCGAGCATTGATAATTCCACACCATTGGAGATGCATAACGGACAGAACTCACCCATCACCTCTAGTCGCCTGTTTTCCATCAAGAGGCTAATCTCATTTTTTAACGCTCTCCGAGAAATGAAATCATCTAGGCTTTCCTGGCTAATCAGTTCATTACCCCGTTTTTTCTGGGGCATCAGGGTTAGTGTAAACCCGTGGTCAATTTTGCTTAACCGCATTGTTATTCACTCTGACATTCCCCTCAGTGCCTGTCTACCAGTGGTGAAAGCCCTGTCATGAACAAACCACTAATTCCCAAACTGTTACCACGAACTAATGTCTGAGGTATTTAGCAAGGTGAGGGCCACCCAATTACCACCTCACCGTCCCTGGGATTGTGCTGTCGATCTCCTTTCCAATGCCATGCCACCCAAAAGTAAAGTGTACCCTTTAACCCATGACGAAACCCAAGCTATGGAGAGTTACATTGAAGAAGCCTTAAACAATGGATTTATCCGCCATTCAACTTCTGCAGCCGCTGCAGGTTTCTTCTTTGTAGTCAAAAAGGACGGTGGACTTCGTCCTTGTATCGACTATAGAGGTTTGAATAATGTAACAGTCAAGTTCCGCTACCCACTCCCTCTGGTTCCAGCAGCCCTTGAACAACTCGGAGAGGCAAAGATTTTTACTAAATTGGATTTAAGAAGTGCATACAACCTGATCCGGATCCGCGAAGGGGATGAGTGGAAGACAGCTTTTCTCACCACTAGGGGGCACTACGAGTACCTCGTTATGCCATATGGGCTAGCCAATGCTCCAGTTGTGTTCCAGTCATTCATTAATGAGATACTTCATGATCTGTTAAATCAATATGTGACGGCTTATATCGACGACATCTTGATCTATTCCAAGTCAGAAGCAGAGCACATCCAACACGTCAAGATGATTCTTTCACGTCTCCTCGAGAATCAACTCTTTGTCAAGGCAGAGAAATGTGAGTTCCACGTTTCACAAACAACATTTCTGGGGTATAACATCAGCCATCAAGGGGTAGAAATGGATGAATCCAAAGTCAAGGCAGTCAGCGAATGGCCACAACCAACTACCGTCAAGGAACTGCAGAGGTTCTTAGGATTTGCTAACTTTTACAGACGCTTCATCCGTGGCTACAGCTCCATTGCCTCTCCTCTGACTTCTCTCCTCAAGGGTAAACCGTCCAAACTGAAGTGGACAGAAGATGCAGCCAAGGCCTTCAATAGCCTCAAGGTTAGCTTCACAACAGCACCCATATTACGACATCCAGACCCTAATCTCCCCTTTGTGGTTGAAGTGAACGCATCTGACAGTCATGGACAACCTGGTAAATTATATCCATGTGCTTTCTTTTCAAGAAAACTCACGCAGGCAGAACGTAATTATGATGTGGGCAATAAGCCGAGACAGCATGCTATGTTATTGTATATAAACCTTCAGATCTCACCATACATTTCTGTGGACACGTATGACGGCATTCCGCCTCGTGTAGCATGCGAGCAATTTGGATCATAATTTGCTGATGTGATGTGACATGCTACATATATAAAAAAAACTACTTCAAAGACTATCACCTCAAATCTCCCTCGCTTTTTTAGTTCCAGTCTTGTAACATCCGTCTGCGATCCTTTAAGTAATATTAAAACATGAAGAATTTCTACAACATATAATGTGCATTATAGCATGTCCTGGCATTTTAATGCAAATAGGGTCATCTTAACATCTACAGTAAATAGCCGATCAGACGGAAAGCGTATAAATCGGAGGTTATTTTTCATAGCATAAGGGAGATGAACCAAATCCATTTGCTGTCAGTCATTATAAAGTATCCACACATAAAAACAGTGATGGAGAATCAGTTTAAAACATCATATAACGCAATAAAAGGCATAAAGTATATAATCCCTCAGTGTGATGCTGCTCTCTTAAAATACATTAAATTGATAAATTAAAAATGTAAATATGTATTACTTATAAATGCATGTTGTGGGTGAGGACTTACATTGAAGGACAATTCACTGATGATTAAATGCTCTCATTTTTTCAATCATCTCGAGTCATTCATTTAATAAGAAACTACAGAACTTATGCAGGAAAGACAAACATGAACATTTCTCCTATTAGAGATTTAACTAGGACTGTAGAGCTGAAAATGGCACAGTTCAGGCTCTACAAGAACCTTTCAAAGTGTGTTGGCATTGCATCTTGAGGTTTATGCTTGTGCTTGCATGGCTTACCTTCAAGCATGGCCTTTTACAAAATAATAAGATGTACTACACTGAATAAAATGATAGGTACACACAAACATTTATTTAAAAAATCAATTTTTTTACATATATGGTACCATTCCCAAAAACACACACACCACACAGCATACACCGACTGTCAACACAACTAATGCTCACTACCAAAATTTGCGTTGCCACTGATTTGTGCTGGCACATATTAATAAAATACAAAGTGCATAAATAACGGTTTGTTTTACGCATTTTTCATTAGGTGGTAGAAAAAGATGTGACCATTACAATTCTCTAACACATCAATAAAAATACTGTAACTATTTGTATATCTATTAATCTAAAATTATTTCTACAGGCTTGTAGCAGTTCATCAGCATACAATGAGCACAGCTGTGGATAATTCACTATGCCAAGACACTCTGTCTGGATTTGGTGAACGATAAGAAACCCAGCATGGATTTTTTTTAATGACAGTTTTTTGTTTACACTTTACATTACAGTGTTAATGTTACAGTCAAATTACTGTTACAAAATGAACAAGATATATATTTAATATGTAATAATTATTTTGGGGTTTATTTTGTAAATTCATATCGCTGTTGCNCGTCCTGGTCCCTTTGCAGAAAAACAGACCCAAGCATGTTGTTTCCACCCCCATGCTTCACAGTAGGGTATGGTGTTCTTTGGATGCAACTCAGCCTTCTTTCTCCTCCAAACACGACAAGTGAGTTTTTACCAAAAAGTTCTAGTTTGGTTTCATCTGACCATAGACATTCTCCCAATCCTCTTCTGGATAATCCAAATGATCTCTAGCAAACTTCAGACGGGCCTGAACATGTACTGGCTTAAGCAGGGAGACACGTCTGGCACTGCATGATTTGAGTCCCTGGCAGCGCAGTGTGATACTGATGGTAGCCTTTGTTACTTTGGTCCCAGCTCTCTGCAGGTCATTCACTAGGTCCCCCCATGTGGTTCTGGGATTTTTGCTCACAGTTCTTGTGATCATTTTGACCCCACGGGGGGAGATCTTGCGTGGAGCCCCAGATCAAGGGAGATTATCAATGGTCTTGTATGTCTTCCATTTTCTAATAATTGCTCCACAGTTGATTTCTTCACACCAAGCTGCTTACCTATTGCAGATTCAGTTTTCCCAGCCTGGTGCAGGCCTACAATTTTTTTTTTCTGGTGTCCTTTGACAGCTCTTTGGTCTTGGCCATGGTGGAGTGGAGTGTGACTGTTTGAGGTTGTGGAAAGGTGTCTTTTATACTGATAACAAGTACAAACAGATGCCATTAATACAGGTAAACGAGTGGAGGACAGAGGAGCCTATTAAAGAAGAAGTTACAGGTCTGTGAGAGCCAGAAATTTTGCTTGTTTGTAGGTGACCAAATACTTTTTTTACCGAGGAATTTACCAATTAATCTTTAAAAATCCTACAATGTGATTTTCTGAGTTTTTTTTTCTAATTTTGTCTCTCATAATTGAGGTATACCCATGATGAAAATTACAGGCCTCTCTCATCTTTTTAAGTGGGAGAACTTGCACAATTGGTGGCTGACTAAATACTTTTTTGCCCCACTGTATATATTGTGTGTTTGATTGATCCAGACGCTACAGTGTGATTTTTTTTCCCCTGATCGAGTTGATTAACCTCGTGCTGTTCTTAAATGGTTCAGATTTTGAAGTGGAAGAAGTAAAGAAACTTCCCAAGCCTCGTCATCCAACTCCCGCTGGAACGCGCCGTGTCTCCCCAGCTCACCCCACGCCAAGAACCTCCACATACCTCGCCAACGGCTCCTACCACCTGCCCAACCCCAAATTCCCCGCTGTCCTCCGAAGCTCCACCCTAGTTATCAGCCCAGTATGGCCGGCCGCTCACCAGTCAAGTCCGCCGGCCGCGGCTCTCTCCAGCCCACCGGCCATTCCGATGTCAGGCCCGCCGGCCGCTACGAAGTCAGCACGCCGGGGGCGGTCTCCTCTGCCTGCCGGCCAGCGTGGATTTTTTTGGGGGGGGGGGGGGGTAAGGTAGTAGGGCCCTCCAGCCGTACGAGGCCGGGGAAGGGGCTGGGCCGTGGACTCGAGGCTGCTTTGCCATGGCCTCCGAAAATACCTGCTGGCCCGCCTCTGAACTACCTGCTCACCTGGCCTCATGAACTAACCTGCGCCACCGTGGCCACATGGGGATGCCACATCACGCCATGGCTCCCGAGCTCCCCGGAGACGCCATGGCCGCCGGAGGTCACTGCTCTGCCCGGCCTCCAGTCGCCTGATCCACCAGGCCCTTGCGTCTGCCTGCTCCACCATGGCCTCCGAGTCTGCCTGCTCCACCATTGCCTAGTCTGCCTGCTCCACCATGGCTCTCCCCCATACTGCCAAGTCAGCCATGGCACCGAACGGCCAGATCCGCCATGGGGTCGGGAACGGGCGAGGCCTGGAGGCCTTCCGTTGCTTAAAAAACCACCTGTTCCTAGAGGCATCCAGGCGCCCCACCCCCCCCTTCCGTTGAATGTTATCCGGTCGCGGGGACGCGCCTCCGGCAGGGGGAGTCATGTCAGACTTTGTTTGTGTGTGTTTTGTCCCCATTGTCCCTCCTCCTGCCCGTTTTGGTTAGTTTCCTGTTCCTGTCCTTATTATGTTGATTTAATTCCAGGTGTTCTCCATTTATTTCCATTGATCCCAGGTGTGTCAAGTCATCTCCTCATCTTGTCATGTGTTTAAATAGTGTTCCCTGTCTTTAGTTCAGCGTCCGGTATTGTTCATGTCTACATGTGCTACGGGAGTTTTTCGTGTTTCCTTAATGTTATTAAACTTCTCTGGATTGATGTACTCCTTGTCTCCCTCCGTTTCTTGCGCCGCACTCCACTCAGTAGTGCAACTGTGACAGAAGGTCAGGAAATTTTCAGGAAATTTTCATTTTTGGGTGAATCATTCATTTAAATCCTGCATTGTAGCTCTCTCTTTTTCTTCATAGATCTGGAGCTTAGAGCTTGTTTTGCAACTACAATGGACTGTGCCAATCATTAGGACCGAAGAATACCGGTCCCTTTCTATATCCCTCCTATACTTTACAGGAATGCGAACCTGTGAAATTGTATTAGAAACGATCAGAGCTGTGGGACCAAGACCAGCTTCATTGTTTATATTGCTGTGTGCACTGAATACAGTACGAGGTCTCTGGAATGGAATGAGATTATTGTGAATAATGAAACTGTAGTAGGTTGATGGCGTGGGCTCTGGTGTTTGGTAGCTGCGGATCTTCTCTTTATTAATTCTGTTCTGGTTGAACAGAGACACAAGAGTGATTTGCCACCCTGGAGCCAAGCGCTGTAATGTGATTTGAGCACGGTAGCATACAGATGCTAAATTATGTACACACACACACACACACACAAAGTTATTAGTTTTGTTCCCTGGCAACCTAATTTTATATGCATGTGTGCTGGAAATGTCCTGTAGGTGCACTTAGAGAGTTTGCTCATGTAAGCATTCATTCATCCGCTCAGGGCCACACAGAATTACCGGCCACAGAACTCCACAGATTTCTGCTGAATTGAAACATCCATCATATACAAATTTCTAGACATCATTCATCCATTGCGCATTCATTTATGAAACATTTTGGCTAATTTGATTATGCTTTCTAACTAGTGCACCACCAGGTGCGGACTGGCCATCGGGTGCACCGGGACGATTCCAGGTGGCCTGGTGACTGATTTGGATTTTTTAATTTTTTAATTTTATCTATTTTATTTAATTTTTTGCCTTCCCAGTGTACCAAAGTAATAATTTCCGATTTTGTCATTCACTAATAAATCACGAATCGGTTAGTCTTGACTGGCAGCGCCGGGCTTCACGTCTGTTCCGCGCTTCAGGCAAACGGTTTCGAACAGAGTCAATATGTGGGACTCGAGGAAGGAGAGGAAGCAGACAGAAGAAGGACTTCAAGTGCAGGTCAGTTTCATCTGTAATATGCTACTGTAGTTTTGTCTTTATTAACCTAGTCGAGTAGCCTATTAAACTGCTAGCACCTTTTGGGCTATCAGGAGCACCCCATTATTATCATCAGTCAGAGTACTGTGCTAAAGGACATCATTATCGATTGGAAAGTTACATTAATAAATTTAGCAGACAGATATTCACATGAATTTATTGTATAGGAAGGGAGGGATCTATAGCAGACAGCAACACAAAAATATGAGTCAGCCCAAAAATGCAATAGTGTGTTCAGTATTAGGAATTTTCAGTGAAATAATTTTGGCATTTAGGCACTTTAGAAAATTTGTTTTAATATATTTGTATGAATTGTTTGTTACATATTGGGTATTTAAGTCATTTTAAGAGAAATAACAACATTATGTGCAAACAAATTGTATTGAAGTGGTTGTGTTGCAACAAGGTGGACACAGTTCTGTTAATAGACCTGGTAAAGAAGTGACAGGTACAAGAAAAAGGGAGAGAGAGATATTGGAGAAAATGAAAAGGAAAAGGGAAGTGAAGGTGCACTTCAAGAAAGAACCTTTAATTATTTTCCACGGCCCTGACTAATGGTTTAGACCTTTTTATGTGATGGTCATACAAATAGGCTAGGGTTGTCCGTGTTTAAGAATTCGTTGTGGGTGTATGTGATGGCCTGAGAGTTCCACAGAGTTTCCCACAAATTCAAAACACAATTCTGTAATTTCCCACCTTGGACCTGCTAATACTTAATATTTTACACTCACACTTACTCACTCATTCAATCCTCCTTGACTGACTTGATTCACACACACTGATTCATTCATATACTCACAAATTCAGTCATTATATCTCTCTTTCTCTAGCTCAAAAAATCTTATTTAATTCAAAACAAACAAATACATTTAATAATATTTTAAATGTATTTTTTTAAACCTTAACCAGCAGTGTTAAAGTGACAGTTCACCCAGAAATGAATATTCTCTCATTATTTACTCATCCCGTGGAGTTCATCTCGTGGATTCAATGGTCTGATCACAGCAGTTCTCCAATTTTACAGAAAATCTCACTGTTAAAAGTAGCTTGCATTTTATGCTTTCCCTTACAGAGCCCCACATATGACTTGCAGGAGGAAAATTAGCTAGATATAATGGCCATGAACTAAAAAAATTTCCCACAACTTACTAATTCTCTCAGTTAAGGTCATTTTTGGCCATCTAAATTAAAATGAGGGAACAAATTAACAACCTGGCATCAACCTGGCAACAATTTAACCAAAAGGAGGAACAAATTAATAAAACATGGTCACAAATGAATGAATTGTGGGAACAAATTCTTAATTCGTGGTCATGATATATACAGAGTTCTGCCATGAAGCTCTAGATGGCGCAGTCCGATAGGTCTAACTCAATCTGACCTAATGACATCATTATCACATGGCACAGCTGATTGGTTCTCTCCTGTATCGGTAGCCAATGAGCTCGCTGCTCAACATTCAAATATATGATTAGTGCTTGCTGTAACAGTTGCAGCTTGCTTCAGAAACACTCCACCTTCCTCAGCTCCACCTGCACCTGTAAAGATCTGCTACGAGGTGATTCGTGTATGCTATGGGGGGGTATTGCATGTATGTTATATTTGCAGCAGCAGTATTTCTTACATGCTCACAGCAGCATGTATTGGCAGGAGCAAGTATCCGTACTTGCTCTGCCACAGCAGCAGCGTAGCTGATATATTCCGCCAAGACCAAATACATTAACATTGTCATGTACATTACCATGCCAGTCCCTCCGAGAGTTGTCATGACAGAACAATTTTTTCCCGCATGTGATATAATTAGCTCCATAGTTCCTCAAACTAAATTGTTGTATGATTTCAGAAGACTTGAAATAGAGTACATGGGCCACCTTTATGGTGCTTGTTTTTGGTTATTTTTTGGAGCTTAAGCCAAGGTTATTAAGAACTATTGTTGTTTAGATCAGTGTGAAGATTCCTCAGGAATATCGTCTATGTTCCACATAAGAACGAAAGTCATTAGTAACGACATGAGGGTGAGTAAATGATGATTTTCATCATTTTTGGGTGAACTATCCCTTTAACACTATCTCAT
Organism: Sinocyclocheilus anophthalmus; assembly: GCA_018155175.1. NCBI lineage: Eukaryota > Metazoa > Chordata > Actinopteri > Cypriniformes > Cyprinidae > Sinocyclocheilus > Sinocyclocheilus anophthalmus. The sequence goes on along the minus strand of JADLZN010009383.1, from coordinate 373,258 downwards.
TTTATCATTTCTAACTAACCAAAAAATTCTGAATCTGCCATGATGTAATGACAGGAAGTTAGAAATTAGGGTTAATTAGTCATCAGATCCATCACTTTATTAGTAGAGTCACTACAACCTCAGAATAAGATACACATTATCAGTATTAATTATTACGTCAGACGCGTGGTCATTAAGCTAACGAGCTGAGATTCTGGACTAGAATTAACGAAGACGCCGTACATAATTAACAGTCAAAGTCTTCCTCTGTGCTATTAAAAACCAATTTGCACTGCGGCTGCACCCTACTAATGCCTGCAAGAGGAATTACACTCTCACCACATCTGGCACAGATCATTTTCTTTCCAGGTTGCTATCTGTCCTCCCTCTTCCTCCATCTCTCTTTCTATTTCTTACACTCCTCCTCAGTTCCTCTCTTTTGTCTTTCTCTTTGGACTACTCTGTTTATACCTTTCTTGCAAGCCTCTCTTCCCTTCTGGATAAAAGGCATCATTAAAATCATAGCATTTGAATAAGCCACAAACCACATACCACAAGCCTCTGCAGAGATAGAAAATATGAGAGAGATTGAGGAATGAAGAAAGGGAGGGGGGAAGATGAGGAGTTGAGAAAGCAGGTGTTTTCTGATTGTTTTGCTCTTGAAATCTGGCTGAACTCATTTCCTGTGTCCATCCCCTGATGACTGGCTGATTATCACAGGAAGATGTAGCTCACCTTATCAGGTGGCCCTTATCAGGTGTCTTGAAGTACTTCCGTTTGAGTTGGATAATTGCCCACCAAAATGGGCTAAAAAATTGCTTTCATAACTCTTTTTCTTAACACATTTAAATGCACAAATGCACTTTGTAATAATGTCAAATTATGGCCTGGTTTCACAGACAGGGCTTAGACTAAGCCAGGATTAGGCCATAGTTCAATTATGGCATTTAAGTAATTATTATAAACATTACTGTGTGCATCTTGAGATAAAACAAAGGCACTGATATATTTTAAGATCAGTCGGTACAAGTTTCTTTCAGTTGAAATAGCTCAGACTTACGTTTTACTCTGGGACTAGGCTTAAGCCTTATCTATGAAACCAGGGGTAAAAGTTTTACTTTAAAGCACATTTTAATTCATTGTTTTAATAATCTCGTATTTTACTTATTTTACTTATTATTGACATTCTAAAGCACATGAAAAGGATTTGATTGTAAGGATTTAAATGGACTAAATGGACTGTATTAAAAAAAAACGTAGTTACCACTTGTAGTACACTTGAACACATCTTTCATACCCCTTGTCCAAATACCCACACTTGCGGTCTTGGCCACTTGAGAGCGCGTGCACGCGACAGGAAGTAAGTGTGCAAGTATGTCCCATGTCTTCAAAATGCCAAAGTGCAGTCCCCTTAATGGATACTAAATCCACACTATCTCGAATACCGCTCCAGAGCGCTATTCAAGGCTAAGTGTATCCCATCATGCATCATGTTCTGGAAATAAATCGTGAGACTTTTTGCCGAGATCTCGCGAGAGGTCACGGAAACCTTTCCAATGCAAGTTAAATATTAATATAATAATTATATATTACAAATAATTTGGTAGAAAAACAGTGTTTTTACTTTTATTGGTGCAAAGATGAGTTGTGGTGATATTTATTTTGTACAACATTGCAACTGCTTTATATCACTTAATTAGAAGCACCACAAATTAAAATTATGTCATGTTATATGGACTACTGAACAGACATTTAGAAGTTGATTTTAAATGCAAAATATTTCAAATTAAAATTAAAATAAAGCTGTGTAAACACTTGCATTTTTACAACACTATAAGTGTGTCCCATCAGGTAATGAAAAGTTCGACACACACTTGTGGTCTTCACACCCACTTGAAAACTTCGACCAAATACAGGAAATACGTCATTTAAGTAATCAAGTGGTCAAGTGCAAAGACTGCAAGTGTGGGTATTTGGACAAAGCCATACACTAGTGGGTTCAAGTGTACTACAAGTGGTATCTAAATATTTTTTTTAAATACAGAGATAGTGTGTTAAAAGCACATTTTAGTTCATATTCATGGTGTCCCAAAATAGCACATTTGAGTACATAGATGTTCTTAAGATTATCTTAAGAAGTACTAAAGTATATTTTTAGTATATTAAGTACAAAATTAGTGCGTGAAAATAGAGCACTATTATGGAAGTGCACTTTTTGTTTCTTTTCTTTTTTTGCCTGGGATGACATACAAGTTTAAATAGAAATTACTTGATAATATATTTTAGTTTACAGTAAATGCTTATCAGCATACTTCAACCATATTTCAGAAGTAAATTACAAATAAAAATGACTTAAATCCTTGTTGACTAATTAACCTGCAATTACATTTCCAAAAACATTACACTCAGTTTGCAAAAATATACATTCTTCTAAAGTATATTACTTCTGTAATAAGTACTCATTTGAATGTACTGTATGAGTGTACTTTTTTTTTCAAGATAAAGGCTCTTATCTTTATTTAGACATATGATTTTCATCTAGCAGATTATAAAACGAGATAAAAAAATCCATTATTTTACAGATATGACCTGAGTCACAGAGACATGATGAAACACCCAACCACATAGGAACACCCCAGCACCAGCACAGCATCCAGTTGACTACCACTTACAAACCTTAGCAACAAGATAACTGTTAGGTATTGGTATGGTATTGGTGGTTTAATGGATACGGTGTGGATGTATTAAGTCCCCCGCGGTATGTGAAACAGATGAACTGTGCCTTCTGCTGTCTGTCTGTCAGTGTCAGCTCTGTGTAGTGTCAGTGATTGTGTTTGCTGAGTGAAGGTGAGAGCAGGGGTACAGTCTCTGGCATGACGCCATGTTTATGCTAAACTTCAGCACTGTCGTGCATCACCACAGAGAAGAAGATGGCCTGTTCATCCTGACACAAACAGGACATTAATCACACACACACACAGAGAGAGATAAGCACTAATGTACACTGTGTATCTATATCAAAAGCAGGACTTAAACTGGTCCTTTAAAACCGAACACAGATAATATATGATTCTACAATCATGTCCAATGTCCAAAGAGACACCTGTGCTGTTCTAGACAGTGCTTAATTATAAAAATCTTTGTTTAATTCACACAAAAAATAAAATAGTATAAGGACTTATGTTAAATGTTTGGACTTCTCCACAGTCTTTTTTTTTTCTCTGTTCCGTGTCAAACATTGATGTCTGCTTCCTGTTAGTGGCACCAGAAAGACAACAGGAGTCTGACAGAGTGACCTAAACTCAGTGAGGAGAAACTCTCATGCAGGTACTGTATGTTGGACACAGACACAAACAGGACATGCCACTGCAGCATTGTTGGATGTATGTGCATGGACAACCCCAGACAAACACGCACACATACAGTGGGGAAAATATTTATTTGATCCCCTGCTGATTTTGTAAGTTTGCCCACTTACAAAGAAATTAAGGGTCTGTCATTTTTATGGTAGGTTTATTTTAACGTATAGAGACAGAATACCAACCAAAAAATCCAGAAAAAACACATTATATAAAGGTTAGAAATTGATTTGCATTTCAGTGAGTGAAATAAGTATTTGAACCCCAAGCAAAACATGACTTAGTACTTGGTGCAGAAACTCTTGTTGGCAAGCAGAGGTAAGACGTTTCTTGTAGTTGGTCACCAGGTTTGCACACATCTCAGGAGGGATTTTGATCCACTCCACTTTACAGATTCTCTCTAAATCCTTAAGGTTTCTTGGCTGTTGTTTGGCAACTCAAAGTTTCAGCTCCCTCCACAGATTTTCTATAGGATTGAGGTCTGGAGACTGGTTAGGCCACTCCATGACCTTAATGTGCTTCTTCTTGAGCCACTCCTTTGTTGCCTTGGCGGTATGTTTCGGGTCATTGTCATGCTGGAAGACCCATCCATGACCCATCTTCAGTGTTCTGGCTGAGGGAAGGAGGTTCTCGTCCAAGATTTTACAGTACATGGCCTCGTCCATTTGCCCCTCAATGCGGTGAAGTCGTCCTGTACCCTTAGCAGAAAAACAGCCCCAAAACATAATGTTTCCACCTCCGTGCTTGACTGTAGGGATGTGTTCTTGGGGTCATAGTCAGCATTTCTCTCCCTCCAAACACAGCGAGACGAGTTAAAGAGCTTAATTTTGGTCTCATCTGACCACAGCACTTTCTCCCAAGCCTTCTCTGAATCATTTAGATGTTCTTTGGCAAACTTTAAACGGGCCTTCTTGAGCAGGGGGACCTTGCGAGCGCTGCAGGATTTCAGTCCATTGCAGCGTAGTGTGTTACCAATGTTTTGCTTGGTGACTGTGGTCCCAACTGCCTTAAGATCATTAACAAGCTCCTCCCGTGTAGTTCGGGGCTGATCCTTACACCATGAGCAAGATCTTGCACGGAGCTCAAGACCAAGGCCGATTGATGGTTGTTTTGTATTTCTTCCATTTCCGAATAATCGCACCAGTAGTTGTCTCCTTCTCACCAAGCTTCTTGCTGATGGTCTTGTAGCCCATTCAAGCCTTGTGCAGATCTACAGTCTTGACGCTGACATCTTTTGACAGCTCTCTGGTCTTGCCCATGGTGGTGGGAGAGGTTGGAATGGAAGATACCGATTGTGTGGACAGGTGTCTTTTATACACCTAACGAGCTGACATTAGGAGTAACTTCTTAAAGTGGCAGGACAAATCTGTGTTCCACATGGGCACATAACCAATCTGTGGGAGCTAGAGTTCTTGCTGGTTGGTACACTCTAAAAAATATTGTTTGGACACAACAACAAAAAATTTACGCAACAGTTTGCATCAATTTTTTTGAGTTAAAAACTCAACTTCTTCTGAAATTAAGTTCAACAAATAAACTATATTGTGCTATATATACACACGTAGAAAATTGTGTTAAAACTAACAATTATTAAGCTGAATACTCATAAAAATTAAGTTGTTCTAAGTTGTTTTTTCACATTGTTTTAAATTTGATTCAATCATGGACACTGGTTACAAAAACTACTAAAATATAATTTTTTGATGAAATGACACTTAATGCTGCGAGAAAACCAATCTTTTAGCAACGAAATGCCTTCTGATTGAAACAGCATGTCAGACATCATCTAGAGAGTCTGTTCTCAACCTAAGCAAACACTCTACTCTTCAGCACAATGGTAATCTCATAAAAACCACCAACATAACAAAAACACTTTTAAATACTAATATAACCAAACACTGAACATTAATAAATCTTCTCCTGTTCTGAATATGAGTTTATTTCTACATTACTGCTCATTATTCAGTCACATGCAAAGCATGCTGGGAACCTGAAACGTGAACTTGAAAAAATTGAAGTTATGGAGCTAATTACATTGAGTTAGTACAACTTAAATAATGTTTTAAACAAACTAACACAGATATTTAAGTTGAAGTTACACACAGTATTACGTGGATGTAACTATCAACATTGAGATATCAGGACAACTCATTAAAAATTTTTAAAACTTAAAATGTTTAATTAAATCAATAAATTGGAATTTTTAACTTGCACTAATGCATTAAATTAAGTAGCGGCAACAGATCCACTGAATTATTTTTTAGAGTGTAGGGGATCAAATACTTATTTCACTCACAGAAATGCAAATCAATCTCTAACCTTTTATATAATGTGTTTTTCTGGATATTTTTGGTTGGTATTCTGTCTCTATACATTAAAATAAACCTACCATAAAAATTACAGACCCTTCATTTTTGTAAGTGGGCAAACTTACAAAATCAGCAGGGGATCAAATAAATATTTTCCCCACTGTAGTAATTACACCTTAAATAAAGTGTAACCAAAACATTATATTGTTACAAACATATATTATACAAATGTATATTGTTTTTACAAATAGTGTTACCAAAAGAAAGTTTTGTCAGATAAAGCTCACTTCTGGTTACAGAAATATTATTTGTAAAATATATATTTTGAAATATTTTTGTCTCCAAAATATGGTTACGTAGGTTCACTCACACACACACACACACACACACACACACACACACACACACACACACACACACACAGAAGCTCTACCTGGGTAACAGCAGTAAGTCTCTCTTCCACAGAAATACATATGCTGTAAAATATTATGTCTGCTGCTGCACAGATGTTCACATGACTCTGAACACACTACATGCCTTTGAACACAAACACAGTGCTGGGGTCAGACAGGCTCATCTACAGTAAGGCTTTTGTGGTAAACCGGGAAAGTGTTTATGAGCCGGCCATGACAGCTGAACCTGCGAGCCATGTTTCTTTATTTTAAGCTGTGTGAAAAGTAACTAACCATTCTCTCTGCGACTTTTTTTCTCGCTCTGTCTTTTTCACATTCTCTCTCTTTCCCTCACTTTCCTATTCATCCCTCTCTGTCAAATTTTTTTTATTTTGATTTGTGCATGACCTTGGCGGGCTTCACTTCGTGACTTCATTCTGGACTGTGTGAACTGTAAAGGAGGTTTGTTTTGGTAACTGAGTAGATCTTATTGTTGTATCCACCTACAGTACTTGCTGCCAGTGAACCAGATGCAGACACTGAGGGGTAAAACTCATTAAAAAGTAAGAGAAAGCATGACCATTTACCTTGAGTTTACCTCTGAGTAAACAGATTAGGGATTCATCTTCCATTCATTGACGGTTTTAGTGCTGATTGCGCTATTATCAGACTTTGAGTTGAACACAGACACTCATATTTGAAAAAGAAAGCAAAAGGCCTCCTTTGTTAGCAAATTATGAGCTGCTTAAGGAAGTAGCTTTGTTGCCTGATAATTAGAGACGAGGAAGAAGAATAGATAAGAGAGTGGTCATGAAAAGGAGTTATAGCGTTCACAGGGGAGTCAGCCTTTGCCTTCTGTCATCATCATCATTATAAGTGTCCATTTCTCCCACCAAGCAAAGCATGTAAAGCACAATCACTATATTCTTAATTATTTTCAGCATTTTATCTAAAAGTTTCTGTCCCTCATTATTAACCACCATCTATCAGCAGTTATGTATTTGATCTCAGTGAACCCAGAAGCTGTCAATATACTAATCCTTTCATCATTGATGATATACATAAATAAACTGAATAAATTTCATTTTAAAATACATTAAAATATAATGCAATTTTAATAATTCAAAATATTATTGTTTTTACTGTATTTTTGATCAAATAAACGCAGCTTTGGTGAGAATAAGAGACTTATTTCAAAAACATTTTTTAAATATATTATCGACCCAAACTTTTGAATGGTGTATATTTAGAGAAGAAAAGTGGGTAACAATATATATAGACCAATTCTCACTATTAACTAGATGCTTATTAGCATGCCTATTATTAACATATTGGCTGTTTATTAGTATAAAGCACACTGCATGACCATATTCTACATCCCTAATCCATACCCAATACCTAAATTAACAACTACCCTACTAACTATTAATAAGCAGCAAATAAAGAGTTTATTGAGGCTAAAGTCATAGTCAATGGTTTGTTAATAGCAAGAATTGGACCTTAAGATAAAGTGTGACCGAAAAGCATTACAGAAGAAAAAAATAGATTTAAAGATTTTTTTATCTATGGCACACAGGCATTTAGTTACTTTATTTTTGTGATATTTGTGTTGATATTATGTTTACAATATTTATCTTCTATTAAAAAAAGCAGACCTACTTTTTTCCATATGATTGAGTTTTAATTAAAAAAAAAAAATTCTGCACATCTACCCATGTTTAAATTTGTTATTTGTTATCAGTATCTGCCAAACTTTCCATATTGCTGCTGCCGTTGGGCTCACCAATAAGGATTTTGTCTCAGGTCATATACATGTAAGTGATGGCTTGTTCCTGAGCAATGCATTTAACCCCAGTAAGTTTTGAAATAAGTATTGTACTCCAAATCACTTGAATAAAAGACAAATAATCAAAATGACAAGTAACTAACAGGAATGTCAGGCAGTCTTTCTAATACACATAGTCTCCAGCTTCTTGAATGACCTTCATCTGCACATTTCTGATCTGGACCTCCAAAGTGGCCATATTTGGAGTATTCACAGTGTGGCTGTGTATGTTAGATTTGTCAGGGGATCACCTTTCCCTCCACATCTAAGAGCCCGTCTGAGAGTGCGTGGGTTATGGGGCACAATTTGGCACAGAAATCAAAATCTCCAACCAAACACATGTGTGTGCATGTGTGAGCGTAGGCCGTTTTTAACAGGCTTTTAAGCTCTTCTCTTCCGTTGGTGGACCACAGTGGATAATGTCACATGTAACCCTGGTTGCCGTGGTGACTGACCCCTCAGTCATTAGATTGATATTTGGCGTGGGCTGTATGGATGTGCGCAGTCTTTTTTTTTTTTTTGATTCTATGAAAAAAAAAAACTACCCCCTGCCGCCCATATCGCTACTCTTTTCATTCTCAGCCAGAATAGCTGCAAATACTGTTATGATTGGCAGGGTCTTTTCAAGTGTGGGCAAACATGATGAATTCTCTCTTTCTCACTCTTGCTCTATCGCGCTCTTCTTTTTTAATATAGTAGCCCCAGCAGAACTGTAGAGACAATGTAATTTTTTGCAGTCTATATATGGCTCATGCTTATGCCTGGCTGACCCAGATATGGTGATTTTTTGAAAAATAATTCAATCAAGAACAGATCATGCATTACAAATAAATAGAAATGGAAAAGAAAAAACACTCTAAAATAAGATTGAAAATAAATACTGTTACTGTAGTTTTTCTAGTTAATGTCAGGGTTGGGGATGAAGGGATGGCGCAAGGACTCATTGCAGGAAGATAAGGGCTTTATTAGCACAAATAAAACAAACCAAACCAAAACTACCCCGTAGGGGAAAACAGGCTGGCAACCAGGCTTGGCAAGGTGGGACAGGATAAGGTAGGGATGGCTGACGTTTCGAAAAGGGTGTCGAGATCCCGAAGCGCAGATGTTTCGAAACACTGCTCTGAAGTGTGATTCAAAACACCCATGTCACGTGACTAAGGTGAATCAAAGCATCGGGGTGTTTCACAAGTGATCGACAGGGTTGGGAACAAGCCACACAATCGCACATTTGTCTTAACCTAACTCCCGCAAAGTATAAAAGTGGAGTTAATGCAGCAGAACAATTAATATATTTAAATAAAAAATCTTTATATGTAAAAAATGGCAGGCGTTGTGGCTTGATGTCTTTTATTAATGTAAATTTTTTTATGACCAAAATAACACATTCACAAAGAGTTCATTCAGTTGTCGGAGAGATGTTACAACATATTACAAGAACAGAACAATAAAAACACACCTTTCAAATATTTATTACAATTATATACATGCTTCACCCGGGATTTGAACCTGAAGTGACAGATTCTGACAATATGCCAGTCGTGCACACTAACCACTCCCCCAACCCACAGGGTGGAACAATGAGCACAACATATACATTATAATTCGTCAATTTGCTTAACTGATTTGTTGTCAATGCTGTTTCAGAGCAATAGTTGAAAATGACCACTAGGTGTCACCGTAGAGACAGGTGTCGAATTGTTTCGAAGCCTCGGCACATTTGCTTCGACTGTTTCAGTGTTTAATGAAGCCTCACTCTGCCACCACTAGGATAAGGTGGACAGGACATGACAGGATACATGCAATGACATTCGACGATGAGAATACTCATAAGCCGCGTGTTCACACAACACATGACAACATGAAAGCACGCAGCCAATGAAAAACACAAGCTGCGTGCTACACAGCACAAGACATAACATGACATGAAAGCACGCAGCCGAAAACACGAGCTGCGTGCAACAACACAAGACAACAGTAAAGCACAAGGCCGAACACAAACCGCGTGCTACACAAAACACAATCCACGTGGACAGAAGAGCGTACGGCCCGAGCAAACTCGAGACCACACACTCCCACAACAAGACAGAACATGAAGTGCGAGTGTCCGAACCCCGACACGAAACCGAAACTCAACAAGACGTGAATGCCGGGATCCAAACACCACGCTCCAACATGAAACAAGAAAACAGGGCATGCAGACGAGAGCACACGGCTCGAGCACACTCAAAGCCGAGCACTCACACAAAAACAGGACATGACGGGAGTGTCAGTGCTGAAAAATAAATTTTAACAAATGTACAACTCACTGACCAATTGGAACTCAAAAAGTTCCAGGTTTTCCACTTTGTGGTGGTGTTCGTGTGTGTTAAACTCATAAATACAGTCATTGACTTGAATGCACCATAACAGTTATCTGGATTAATAAATTTTTATGCATTCAAACAGGCCTACACTTGTCCCACTTGCCCAGTATGGACTGGGACACACATAATACGGTTGCAGTGTTGAACTGTTTTCCAGTTTTATTTATATTTGACATTACCTAAATTAATTAAACTGAGCATTGCATGCTGGTCCATCATGCTGGTCTCATGCTGTGACCCCGTACATATCCTCTTCTGCAGGAGAGCAGCACGCAAAACACAATATAATGTTAGTGACCAGCATTGGTGACATGCTGATCTTCTCAGCACGGAAATGAGAGGAAGTGTTGTAGGTAAGACACAGAGAGAGAGAGAGACAGAAAGACAGAGAATAATAGAACAGAATAGAGATATTAGGATATTAGCACATAAAAAACATCCAAGAAACACTTTAAATGCTAAACACCCAATCATGATAAAACGCTCAGACTGTGTGTGTGATGTGAAGAAACCTGAAGTAGGAGGGATGCAGTTGAGAAAGTGAGGAAGAGTTGAGCTGTGGCACCTGGGATATGATCAGTTCACACGTTCAGTAAATGAGAAGTGAAAGAGGGTTCATTCAGTTCACAGAGAGGAAAAATCTCTCTCCCGTGAGTGAGACAGGAAGCAGAAGTGATAGAGACGCAGGGCAGGCTGGGATTATTTGGCTATACGCTTTTATTACAAGGGATATCGGTGTGTGATAGAGATGGAGAAAATGAAAAGGGAAGGATTTATGGATGTGTTTACAAATTGTAGGCAGGCTTCATCAAAATGATCAAATGTGAATTTGTTCTCCATAGAAACAGAATTTTTTTCATCATCTTCAGAGTTGACAGACACATATTAAAATTGTATTGCTCAAACTTTGCTCTTTGACCCCTACTGCATCATATTTGAAATGCAAATTTCTGTTCTAAATGATCAACATTATCAAACTTTTGTTAAACCCTATTACACACACACAATCTACTACGCTCTCTACATGTCACATTATATATATTATATATATATATAGATAGATATATATAGATAGATATATATATATATAATCATTTAATATGTAAATAAGTATCACTATATCTCTCAGTCATCAATGTATTGCTTTGCCTTACATTTTGCCCCCAACATAAAAAACTACGGCGCTCTGGTCATAAAACTAAGCACTGAAATATCATCTTAAGACATACTGTTATAAAGATAGTGTGGATTTACTTACATGCTATCAAAATTTCATCTGTATGGCCATACAAACATCAGCATCTGCACCAAAATACACAATACAATACACAATATACAATAAACTGTTCAATTAAAAAAAATAGATTTTTCTGACTTTTATTTCCTATATCAGTCTTTACAAGGTTAAAATCTGTTTCAGGCCATCGATGGTTTATTTTTTTTTTTTTTTTGCTTGATGAAAACACCTCAGTGAATTATGATTTCTACATCATACATTCATTAGTTCAATCAACTGTTTGTTTCAATGAAATAATTTTTTTTTACTTTTATTTCTATGTCAGTCTTTATCAGGGTTAGCATTGTGTTCAGCTCTACGTTTTTTTTGTTTTTTGATGAACACAATAATATATTTATACTTATACTTTAATATATTTATACATCCATAAATTCATATAATTCAATAAACTGTTAGATAAAAAAAAAAGATTTTTATGACTTATTTCCTGTCACACTTTACAGGGTTTCAGACAATCTAAATGTTGCTGTTGTTGTTGTTGTTGTTGTTTTTTTGTTGTTGTTTTTTTATTGATGAACACGCCGTAACTCGATGTATTTATACACACATTCATAAAATCATATAGTTCAATATACTGTTCAATTTCAAAAAATTTGATTTTTCTGACTTTATTTCGTATATGTCAGGCGTTCTAAAGCTTTTTTTTTTTTTTTTTGATGACACGCAGTAACACAATAATGTATTTTAACATAGAATCATAAAATCAGAGACCTTGAAAATGTACTAAACTGCAGTTCTTCAAACTTTCCAACCCCATTACTTCTATATGGTCAGGGTTGGCTTTAACTTAGTGGACAGCCGTTTAGTTGAGTGTCTTTTCTTTTGCACCAAGGCCATTGGTAACTATGGCAACCTCACCCTCTCATTGTCACCAGGACTTAAGGCTGGAAAACAATGTACGCTTTTATAAAAGGTGTTTGTGTGCGTGTGTGTGTGAGTGTGTCAGTGATAGATGAAGTGCAGCGTGCTCTGCAGATATATGACTCTGTGTCTGACTGCACTACAGACCTGCCACTGTTTCAGCTGCAAACATTTCACTCCCAACTTCCTACAGACAGCGAGAGGGAAAAAGAGAAAAGAGAGGAACAGGCAGGGAGGAAGAGAAAGAGACAGATTGGGCAGGAGTGCTTTTAAAACTAACACGACACAAAGAGCTAATTCAGAAGCCGGCCTGCACCTGCCTCCATACACTGTACAGACGCACACGCTCTCACAGTAAAACTTTACACAGACAAGAATGCCTTGTCATTGCATCTTTGTGTTTTCATGCTCAAATGGGCACATTAGCCACAATGCTTTGCTTCTTGAATCGAACGAGCATACTAAAAACTAACCCGAGAAAGTAAACTTTGAAAGAACTTTATTGTACACGTAAATGGGAGGCAACATGAAATACTTTTGGGAAGTTGCTGTTCTGCAATGTTAAACTCTAAAACTATTTTAAAGCATTTTTTGTCTCTCAATTAATACATCACTTTAAAAATTCCACCTATTTCAATTTAAAAACAAAAGTTCAGTTGCTGTCTTAAATTTTACAGTATAATCAACTTAAAATTAATTACATTAAATCGACTCCAAAATCAAGTTTAATTTGATGAGTTCATGTAAATACATAAGTTGTCATGACTTTCTGATCATACCATTTTTTTACAGTGAATGCCATAAGCTGCATGCAAAATATTTTCTAAATCATATAATAGACAATAATTATTAAATGAGCTAATAAATGTATTACATAAATATATTCAGTCATTAAATTATTATGATTATTATTATATTATTATTATTATTATTATATATTTTGTTCAATTAATACATTGATTTTAATATAAAGCCATAAGCGGCATCAAAATAATTAATGGAATTATAAACGATTATATGAGTTAAATGCGTTAATATCAATCTAATAATTACTTCAAAATTATCATAAAATAATAAAAGCATTATATTATTATTATTATTATTATTGCTCTAAAACTATTCTAAATCATTTTGGCTATTTTCAATTATTGTTGTCTCATTAATACATGCCATACCATGCAGCAAAATATTTAGAATTGTATAATGGATAATACGTATTAAAATTTCTTTAAATACATGACTTTATGATAATTTAATTAAAGTTATATATTATTATTAATATCCATTTGTTACATACAAATCAATTATTATATATGCCATGAACTCTAATGCAAACTAATTATCCAATTATATAATAATTAAAGATGAACTAATACATTAATTTAATAAATTACTTCATTAGTTTAACACAAAATAATAAGGTATTATTATTTTATCATTAAAGATTTGTTAATTAATACATTGAAGTAATTCAGTTAATAAATACATTTTTAAATGGCAAATATCTTCATATAATACGGTAATTATTTTATACACAGCTTTTATGACATATTAATTGAAAGACATTAATTGAATATTATGGGTAAAAAAGATACATTTTAAAAAAGATAAATGAAAACGATCAGTTACAGGACAAGGGCAGTTACTTTCCCTTGAACATTCAGGCAAATGAACACAAACATTGATGTATATAGACTCCTTAGTTTCCAAATGTGTATTTCATTGACATTGCATCATTCCCACTGTGGATTTGCATTTCTCAAGACACTAAACAAACCAAATGAGCATGTCAACTTTTCCACACAACAAACACACACCCTCTTCTAATCTATACACACTTTGTCATCCCTCACAAACACTGCAGTAGCACATTTTCACACTAACAAGAGGCCAGAGGTCTGTTTGTGGGCCAGTTTACAGGGTGGAGGAGTCTAAGAAGACTCTTTTAAGAGCAAGAGAAAGAAAACGAGGGCAGCCAACAGGATGGGGGCCGACACCACCCTGTGTGCCAGGCCGTTTGGCAGCTGATGTGCCCTTTTCAGGTGGCATCTGTAGTAAAACTCCAACCATACAGTCCTGTGCTGCTGTCACAATACAGCGTGTCTGGTGTGGCATGATGACACTTCAAACTTACAGCTATGAGCTCTGTGGAGACACACAGCGCCATCCTCTGGTAGCATTTAACACCACACAGTTATCATCATGAGACGGAGATCTAAAAATGTGAAAACTGACTGATTACTGTTATGGTGTTGTTTGTACAGGCCATTTGCTGAAAGATGTGAGGTCCTACAAGAAAGAAGACCTCATCTCAACCCTGCACTGGGAAAACAAAATCCTGCTTCAGGTTGTTGGGCTTATGGACCATTTGACTTGACACACAGAAGCACATTACAGAATGGTGAGAGTCGAACAAGAGGTCGGTTGTTGTGCCCTCTCGCTGTATGCTCTTATCGACACTGCTACGAGAACACACACACAACACACAGCATTCGGTCCTGTTTACCTTGTGTGTTTCTGAGGATTTATTTAGACTCTAGATGTTTTTAGCTTAGCCAAGCAAACCACTGGTATTTCCTCCACATCTCGCTGCCATACACAAGCCCCTGTGTGTGTATTTATGTTAAAGACATGCTGTAGTTAACTCTCTGTGGGTCATCTGGCTTCTGTAGAACGATTCTGCCGCTTACGAGCGCATTCATTAGAATCAGATACACAGAGTCACTCTTGTTCATCATGTGTGATACAGAACTGGTGTCAGTTTACCATAGGTACAAAGAATGTGATGCAAGATGACAGTAGTCTGAACAAAAACAACAAAAAAGGTATTTGTCAAGTAACCTAAAAACTAAGTAGCTATATTTTAAAAAAACTCTTAAGGTAACTTCACATTTTCCCCTATATTTGATCACACATATAATAATCATAAAATAATATAATATATAATAATAATAATGTTCTAATATTAGTTTTATTATTAACAACGCCCCTTAGCTGTTATAATTCACTGTAAACCACGGCTTCACGGTGCTTATTGCTTTTATAAAACGGTTATTCCGTATATGTAGTTAGGTTTCACAAAATAAAACACAGCAAATAGTGTAATGATATTAATAAAAACATTATTCTTCCACCAAACAATGTAGTTCCTCAGAAACTGTTGTGGTTCCAACAAAGTGGTTGCCGAGCATCACACAGAAGTAAACAAAGGTGTACCTTTGTAGAGTAATTTACAACAGCTTAGAACACGGCTCAACCAATCAGAATCAAAGACCGGAACTATCCATTTTATAATAAATTATATTTACATTTACAATTAATTAATTAAGATTTTTTTACTAAATTTGTAATAATTTCTATATCTATTATCTATGAAAAGAATTCTTTTCATTCATCTTGTATGTGGCAGTTTATGATTCAATAGTAGTCGTATCTACAAATAATTGGACATTTAACTATATTAAAAATTTTAAAAACTTTTGCAGTTTAGCATGTCAACGGTACAACATTGTTTTGTCATGATGTTACAATAAATTAAAACATACAAAATGATCTGTTATGACAATTGCTGATAATTAGCTTCAGATTAAAAAATAAAAATAAAAAATAGTAATATTAATAAATTAATAAGACTACCTCATATTTTTTTAAACAGCATATTTGGTTCATTTGAGCCCTACTGATGGTGTTGTGGTGGTATATGAGCCAATCAACATTGAGAAACACTGGTCTATGTCTGCCTGAGTCAATTTTGTGTCTATTATAAAATATAAATAGACTTTTGCTGGAGTAATGTGAGCACAGAACATGACAGGAATAGTGACCAGTGTATAAAAGGTCCTTTATCTCAATAACTTAAACTGAGAGGGAAATGGGAAGCAGAGCAGAAACAAAGAAAAGAGAGAGAGACAATGTATTGTAAATGAGAAGCACAGAGTATATCTACCTCCATCTGTCTCTGTCACCACTCTGCAAGAAGAGGGGAGCGCAGCCTCTTTCACAGGCTTTTTTTCCCTTCTCGCCTGTTCCTGTCTAAGTCTCACACTCCTCTCATTTCTCATGTCTTTTGCTCTGTCACCAAGGTGCAGGAGCCTGAGGTGAACTCATAATGAGCTTGTGAAACTCACTTTTCCTATTGTTTTCTTGGATTAACGCACACACTCAGAGTCTGTGCTTCAGTTGGGTTTCCTCTCAATGTACAGACAACAGCAGCCTTGATCTTTGCTCGGCTGTAGCAGCACAGTGACAGCATGTCACAGATAGATGTAAGACCCACTAATGATGCCAGCGCTCATGTGCACATACATATGAATAATGGATTTCCTTACCATATTGCTATTGGAACGCACTGTCAAATGATAACTACAATATTATATACTATAGTATGTTTTATATAGAACACATTTTATATTATGGATTATTCTCAGGAAATCGTGCCATTTGTGTCCCAAGTGTGTACATCAAATATTTGTTTTGTTCCTAACTAAATAATGGTTTAAAAGCATTTTGTTACTTGAAATAAAGCTGAAATAAAATATAATTTTAATATTAGATGAAGCTGAAGTTGGAGTACTAAAAAAATATTTTTTTTAAATAAACAACAACAATAATTACAAGTATTTAGAAATTTAAAAAACAAAACTGCAATAGCCTAAGACTGTCACGTTCGCTACTGTGAGGGAGCGAGGAATGAGGAGACGTGGAGTAAACTTCAAACGAACAGACTTTAAAGGGGTCATATGATGCAATTTAAAATGTTCCTTTCTCTTTGGAGTGTTTACAAGCTCTTGGTGCATAAAGAAGATCGTAAAGTTGCAAAGACTAAAGTCTCAAAACCAAAGAGATATTCTTTATAAAAGTTAAGAGTTAACCACGCCTACCTAAAACGGCTCGTTCTAACACGCCCCCACATGTCTACGTCACGATCTGGGAAGATTTGCATAACGCCGCCCAAATGTTCACGCAAAGAAAGAAGGCGTAACTTTTATTCTCTCTGTATTTTGTTGACGCTGCAGCCATGTTGTGAAGACGCTGTGTGCTTTGTTGTGAAGCGAAACTACTTTGTTTGGTCTTCCAAAAGAGACGATATCTGCTTCGTCATGCCTGGAACTGATCCGTGCTGGTCGCTGGAGGAAATACATCAACTTCACCGTGGCCCAAAGCGGATCCCTCTCAGCTCACTCTATCCTGGCCTCAGCACATGCTAAGCCGGGGCTTCCCCTCACGGTAGGCCGCTGTGTTTTTCGTTGCCACTGATGATTCAAACGCGAGTTTTGGGCAGTAGAGTAGCGCTTGTTGTTTGTCATTTCTCCGATCACAAGTGCAGACATAGTTTTATGTTTACGCGCGCGATGCAATTCAACGCAACGCAACGCAACTCAACGCGTAAAAAGACAGTATAAGTCATTATAATCAGTCAAATTGTTTCCCACGGGATTGCACCAAATGCCAACATTTCGGCTCACGCTTGAGGTATTCGGCCATCACAACGCACTAGATAGCTGGCCAGCACAGCACACCTTGCTTTTTCAGACCGATGAGCTTTGTAAAAATCGATGCGTTTAAAAAAGGCGGGGCATAGAGGAGAAACAATAATGTACAGTATGTGGAAAATAATGTGTTTTTTTTACTTTAAACCACATAAACACATTGCATTATACACCAAATACACCAAATCATGTTCTTTTTAGCAGCATCATATGACCCCTTTAATTAACATCAAAGGAACCAGGAACACACACATAGTGGGGAAAGATGACATTCAATACCGGACAGCAAACTCAAAACAGGAAACACTATAAATACACAGGACTTGACGAGGGGATAACGAGACACACCTGGAACTAATGAGCAATAAAACACATGGGAAAACTAGGTCAGGGCAGGCACATGGAGAGGGAAAAACACACAGATAGCGTCCAGGGGCGTGACAATAACAGTTATTAAAAATTAAACTAAAATTAAAACAAAGTGTAATAATAAATGCTAATTCGAAATATTAATAAAAACTATGTTTATTACTACTATTATTAAGTAAACATATTCATTCCTACGATAACACTTTTAACATTTTAAGGTCTATTATCATGTATTCATAAAGAAGGCTACAGCTCACTGGGTAATTTAACATTACAAATCTACTACAATAATAGCTGTACGTATGCTTCATGTAAAAAAAAAAAGTTTCAGTAGTACTAATCGTGATTAGAAAGAAAAAAATACTACCACTACTAAAGTGTGTCTGTTCTTTCTAAATCCCATAAATACAAAACGTGTATGTTCAATAAGGTCCAGGAATGCCATGAATGAATGAATAATAACATTTTATCGACATATTTAGATGCTTTACGAATCTGCTGCTAAATCGGACTTTCCTTAAAATATATGGCGCAGGGCCGATTGAATGTTTTCTGAATGTATCTACTCCATCTAGGTGAAAGAATCAACACGCTGGGATGTCCATGGCTGAACAAATATTAATCTAACGGTAACACAGGAACAGTAGCATCTCTCGCTAGATTACTGAGTGAAATGCCTGTATAGGGCCCCCAGCTCAATATACTTTTTAAATATAAATAATTATATGTAAATTAGAATCCATACTAATGATTAACGAACCTGACGAACGAGCTGGCAAAAGGTCTGAAAGTGTTCGCGGTTCAGTGTGATTCCTTCGGAGAGTTCGTATAAACGTGTCTTTAATTCAATAAAAGATATGCGAAATAGACTAATAGCTATGTAGTCTATTTTATAAAAACATACCTAATTTAAAAGCCATATTTCTCAGAATACCACATATTTATGGGGAAACGCAGAGAGCCTCGTTAGATTTGTGGTGTGTTTGGAACGGCTTGTTTAGGTCAGAATTTAGAGTAGGCCTAGATATTAATATGGGGGAGGGGGGTGGGGGGGGGAAATAACACTGGATCGTTCAGATTTACAATTTCCGATGATCAGTAATGTCATGATGCAAGTACATCAATGCAATAATGAAAAATCCAAAAACGATCAGTGAGTCACCAATCACTAATCCCCTTTCAACACTAGGTGGCGCAGTAATACAGGCAGCATGACACATGTCTCCTGTGGTAGGCTATAAGGAATTATGGCGAAAACCCCCCGGGGAAACAAAAAAAAGCCACAAAAAAAATAAATAAAAAATATCCCTAAAGAGAGCAAGACCAAAGACCAACTGATCTGATAGTTACTTGTGCAAGAAAGAAGAAAAAACTTAAAAAGAAAGAAAGAAAGAAAGATCATAATAATTGGTGGATGCCTGCCACGGACCCCCTAGTGGTTAGGACCCTGATGATTCGTTCATTCATTACATTCAGAAAGACATTTATGAACAGCAGCTCGTTTGTAATGATGCTCAATAGTCCTCAAGTGGCATTTCGTCGAAATGTTTTGCAGTTTTGGTTATTGCTGAATAATTATTTGTTGTTAAAATGTTTTCGAAAGCTGCAAGTTGAATTAGAAAAGAAAAGAAAAGAAAAGAAAGAATAAAGGCATAACGTGAACACTGCTGGAACAGAAAACGGTAGAAGTGTGAAGTAACTGAAGAATAAAACAATTTAGAGGCTTCTAAATTTCGATCAACATTTATGTTCTTGAAATTGGGACATTCAAGCTCCCAATATAGCTATAGCTTTATAGCTCCAAAACATAAAGACGAATTTAAAATGGGAACTGATTACTAGATAGGTTGCAAAGCACAAATTATGTTATATAATTCTGTTTGTAGCTAAAATTAGTTTGCAACTGTCAAAAATAATATCATTACTTCACATCACAACTCATCTTAAAATCATGAATTAATATTTAATTAATGAAACAAATTTTTTTGTAACGTATTACAGTATTTTTTAGAGAATTATTTAATGAAACGATTAAATATAGATATAGATATATAAATTGTACACATTTATTTGTAAAGTCAGTCATATAACAATAAATTGTCATATAATTTGTTAAAATAATAGGTTAATAATTATCATAATTTTATACGATTAAAATTAACGTTTCGGAAAATACCTGGTTATCTAATTAAATTCTGTGATGATGGTCATTTACATTTTTGTAGTCAAAAATTTAACTTTGTAGTGGTGTAACTATCATAAATTATTGTATTCAGCAATTCCTACAATTTGTTCAAATGCGTTTTTATGATGTGGTTTTTCAAATGAACTGTGATTTCAGGAAGACGGAAACAGACTCATGCTTTAAACCTGTCTGTTGATAATATAAATACAAACATCAATTTTTATTTTGAAGAATTATTTTCGAATATATATATATATTATTATATATAATATATATATATATACCCACACACACACACACGACACACACATTCGGTCTTCTTCATTTTAACAAGCCTTTAGTCTGTCTGTTTATGAATGACTTTAATCATCGCTCTGCAATCCTAGTCTATACGCCACGCCTACTTCGAGGAGCTTGTGATCTATTGGCTGAAAGAGACAAGAATACCAGATTAGACACCGTATTCGCCGCACTTGGCTGTGTATATATGACCAAACTTCTCTCACAAAAAGCAGCCACTTGTTGCTTTTAACCTGACCGGTCAGAAATTGCATTGTGCGTTACTGTGAGAGCGTGGGCTCCAGAGACAAACATTTGCCTTAAAGGCACTGGAGATATGAACACCATCGACGCGCAGATCCATAACAATAGTACCGCTGCTGTCAACCCTCTCCAGCAACTGCAAAAAAGCGCGCACGAGACACCGGATATGGCCGTGTATTGTGACAACTTCAGTGTTTACCACCAACAGAGTCTACCTGCGGCGCAGAGGCCAGCGGGCTACGGCCTGGGGGACTACGCGACCCCAAACCCATACCTGTGGCTCAATGGACCCAGTGTTAACTCCTCTTCGTCTTACATACATGGCAACAACAGCCCGTCGTTCATCCCTCCGGCTTATGGCTCTCAGAGGCAATATCTCACCAACTCCTCCGGGTTCGCCGGTCCGGACCTGGGCTGGCTCTCTATCGCGAGCCAAGAGGAACTGTTGAAGCTCGTGCGCCCGCCTTACTCGTACTCAGCTCTGATAGCCATGGCAATACAGAACGCGCACGAGAAGAAGTTAACTTTGAGCCAGATATATCAATATGTGGCGGATAATTTCCCGTTTTATAAGAAGAGTAAGGCGGGATGGCAGAACTCCATTAGGCACAACCTTTCACTGAATGACTGCTTTAAAAAAGTGCCGCGGGACGAAGACGACCCAGGTGAGTGACGCTCGTGCACCTTTGCATAAGGGTCAGTGACGTGACGCTTATTTTTGTATCGATCTATTAAGTACAGTTCATAAATAAATGACTTGAGATCACAAATTACTTGAACGTCTTATTTGTGAATAACTACGAAATTGCAATGCAAGATTCTTGGAGAAAAAAGAGAAATGTTTACATACTGTATTTGCAATAAAAATGGAAATAATGTTATAAATGTGTGTTGTAAATGTTATAAATGAATGTTATAAATATTTAAAATATCTATATTAGTGCCTAAATATTTACAAATATTTTGTCTGTCGAATAAAATTCATCCATTCTATTTTAACATGACAAAAAAGAAGACCCCTTTAGACCCTTATGACTGATCATTACATTTTTGTAAATGTACAAAGTATAGGCTATAACAAACAAAAGTAGGCTATAATATATGATATAATATTATTTTGTAATTTTTAGTAAAAGGCACATTTTGACTAAGTGAAAGCCTTAAAAAAACGTCTTTTCATAATTAGTAGCTATAGCCTATATAAAAAAGTGATATTAGAACAAAGACGCATCTGTTCTTTAATATTATTTTAAAGATAATGAAAACTAAGTCGTTGGTGAAGGCGCAGGTAAAGTAGGCTATTTTATTTGTTTTTGATGGTTACTACACTTGACATTTTTAAATCATTAAATCATCAAATCTAAATTTTATGATACAAACAAAAAATGACAAACTTTTTCAAAAAATATACAATTGCATATAGCCTAGGCTACATGAACATAGCCTAATACAGATTTCTTATTCATCACACAGTCTTATTTCTCACTGACCCAATAGTGCAATTTACGAACAATTTCGTTCAGAGATTTAAATTCATCGAATTTCCCTGTAAATAACTTTTGCATTGAAAGTTGCTAGCTTTGGGTTCTAATACCAACTCTCCGTATTGTTTGAAGGCAAAGGAAACTACTGGACTCTAGACCCCAACTGTGAAAAGATGTTTGACAACGGCAACTTTCGTAGAAAAAGGAAGCGCAGGTCTGACTCCAGCACAGGTGTTGCCAGCAACACAAAACCGGAGGAGGACCGACAGCTCGCAGGGATCAAATCCACCGACAGCCCTCACCTCACCGGACCCGCATCTCCTGACACTGACGCGGCCAATGATAGCCACAAGGGCGCGTCTCCTGCGGGCCTCGCCAGCGCTCCGTGCTTCAACAACTTCTTCAACAGTATGTCAGCCTTAAGCTCGTCTTCCGCTCCGACTAGCAGACAGGGCTCTCTGGGGCTGGTAAACGAACTCTCCAGCCGAAATATCAGCGCATTGAGCCCGTACCACGCCAGCTCAGCGCCTGACGCAGGTGGAGCGGCTGAGCTGCAGGACAGCGTGCATGTCAACCGTGGAATGTACTATAACTCTTTTACCGGCGGCCAGAGTGCGCAGTTCAACGGACACTTCTACAACAGCTTCAGCGTGAACAGTCTCATTTACCCTCGAGACGGAACGGAGTTATGAATCTGTCATATTCGTGAATACCTACGACGCGTTTCTAAAAAGAAAAAAAAAACAAAGAAGTATTTCAGCACTATATATGCGCTGCTGAAATGTGACAGGCATTATAAACAGATAACATTCATTTAAACGCGACATTTACGCACTGACAGCCACCAAATGAGTGAAATCTGGTGTAAAACACTGGTTAAAACATTTTATTCTGTGAAAAATCTACTAGTTATGCATTGGATTCTTTTATGTCTTATTTTAACAGATTTCCATATTGTGTGCCAGTTTTTTTGATTATGCACTAATTTAAATGGATTTATCATTTTAGTTTGAATTTATAATAGTCTTAAACAGTAGTTTGATGGAGGGATTGCCTTGGTATCCATGATTGCCAAGATTCAGTATTGTTCAATATCGAAAAACGTTCTCTGTGTCTCCTTTTTTTCCTTTCTATTGTGTATTATTTGTAAATGCAGTTGTTTTGTTATATACACTTGTTTTTAACTATTTATATTAAGTTATGTATCTTGCAGTTTGTCCTTTAAGCAGAAAAATATGTGGTCTGGTAAGCTATGAACGGTTAAAATGAAACTTTTACCTGCAAAGTAAGGTAATAAGTGAATTATCGATTGTCATCATGCCACTAACTCACTTGATTTTTAAATGATATTTCAGAGGTGATGATCTTTACACTGATAAAAGTCACTACATTTGTTATTTTTCGCGCAGTTTCTGCAAAATATAAATTTTTAAAGAAAATAAAGAATTCCAAATCCGAATCTCAAATCTTTTTTAATTTATTTATGCTTTTTTCCCCCTTGAACAACTCCTGAACATATGGCCTGTAAAAGTCAACTGTGCACATTAGATCTAAACTAAAGCCAAAGATTGCACTTTTAATGACAAACACAGATTTAATTCAAGCATTAAAATTACTAAGAAAAAAATTGTATATAAAAAAAAGCATCAAAAAGCAAATGTGGAACATTTTGTAATTTAAAAACTGTATTTAAATATAAAACTTTAAGCAAATGACTCAGCATATAGGCTACATATATATAAATCACACCAAAATATAATTTATAAGTTTTGTTAATTTTCAATTAGACACGTGATGCATATGGGCACTGACTCTAAACAGCTGCAAGTTTAGATTTTTATTGCAGCATAAACATTAGCCGAGAACTGGATTAAAACAATGACTACCAAAACTCCTATTGTGAATTATTCTATAGAATACTGACAACAATGTCTTTTTCTTTTAGGTGATATTACAAAACAAATTTCTTACCCATGCTTTTCACAAGAGCTGAGTAATTCAAAACAAAATAAGCAAACATGTCTGCGTTCTGTAACCTTCATGACTAAATATTCCTGACTTTAACACAGACAGTTGCACAATGTACATTTTCAAATCTCCGAGACTGAGTAACATCAGCATCATCATACCGACAGTTCTGTGCAGAGCTCATGTGTATTTCAAGATGGTGTTTCTGCGGCAATACAGTATGAGAAGAAACCAGAAAGATAACACAGACGACAAAGCTGAGGTTTCTGTCTTATTACCCAGTGCCACACAAACAATATCATTATTGTTCTGTGTATGCCAGAACAGCTCTTACTGTGTGCTTGTGTGTTAAATTACCAAATTTGATTACATACATCTCTCCAAGTATAAAATAATTTTTGCTATTGATATCTTTAAGAATTTTAAAGTCTTTAATCTACAAAGAGCACACGTATAGAACAACTTTTGATGGCATTAAAGCGCACTGAAGTGAGATGAATTAAAAGGGGTTGCCCGCCTCCTTTTGTCCTCTCTTCATTACAGCTGTCTGAGTAAAAGCGGGACAGACCCAAGTGCTTGTTTAGAGATTAAAAGGAGAAAAAATCTCCCATTGAGAAATTCCCTCAGTAAGCAGGGCAGTGCCACCCAGGAGGAGAGAGGTGTGGCTTTGGGTGGAGCCCAGCAACTTCAGGTTCAGAGAAGAACGAAACAGAAATGTGAAGCACAAATTAAATAGACTGTTTCTAAATTCTAAATTCTGATGTACACATATATATTATATATATTATATTATATGTTTATTTAGATATTATATACTAAGTAACGACAATTTAGCACATGTTGTCAATCACTAATCAGAGTGGTCTTTGGCGCCTCAGATGAAGCCACAGTAATTATTAGAGTTTGGAGGGGGCAGGAGCTTATTTAGCATCTTCTGAGTCACCATATTTACTCAGCCACCACGCAAGGTGGCTTTTTACACTGAGCACTTTACCCTACTGCCAAATATGACGTTGTCAGTTAGTCGGGGGCTGACGCTCTGTGCTTAGTAAATGCCTGGGACATCAGGCAATCAACCGGCCCCCGCCTGCACCCAGCCCTTTGCACTCATCTCTGTTTGTTTGCCTGATAAGCATCTTTGTTCATCAGCCCAAGATAGGCATGTACTCCTGGAATATGTGAAAAACAGAGTCCTATCAGAGACTACTTGCTTCTGGATGACCCTAATGCTAGGTTGGTGTTTTTTTTTTTTTTGGTTGGGGGGTACATATGCCCAATAGTTTAATTTTATTATTTACTATTTATTTACCCCACAAGCACAAAAGTGGCTGTGAATGACATCTGCAATTGTCAAAGATTGGGCACAAAACATGGGCCGGTTCTTCACGTGTCTTCTTGAGTTTTCTTCTCCTTAAGAGCATTAACATGAAAGCGAGGGGATGTTTGTGCAGCAAAAAAAAAAAGATAGTGGCCACAAATACAGAATGATACAATAAATTAATATATAATAATTGTGTTTCTACTTTGTAAATGTGGTACAAGTTAACTAATGAAATGAGGGGAATTTATCAGTACAACCAGGAAGTAACTAAAATAAAGGAAGAATTAATAAAACATTACCATGATCAAATGAATGAGCGTGGGGAATTATTATTATTAAAATATAGGAAAAATTAATAAACATGACCACGATCAAATGAATAAGCTGTGGGAATTTTTATTATTTTGTACACACGTCATGTGTGTGACACCATATAATTCCACTGTCTTTTCTATTCAAGTCCAGATCAATTTAAAATTAACCAAAAAATGGTTGTCTAGTCATAACTGTCTAGTTTTAAAAATCACACAATCATAGAGTAATTTTAGCATTATGAATGTGACATTTGCAGTCAAAACCTAAAATATAAATTGTCTGAGAACATATTACCAATGTACTGATTCATCTGTTTATATTTTCCTAAACCCCTGATGATCAGAAGAAAAAAACAGGCTACTGTACATGTGTTTTCTATTAGATGAGAGAGAGAGATACATGCGGTGAAAAATAAATAAACAAATAAATAAATACATCTGTGAACTCATAAGCACAAACCAGAACCAATCATTTCCATTGAACACCATTTTTTACAGGATGTGATGTCTGTAGGTTATATGAGTTAAGATCACTTTTTGTTTATTTATACAAATGTGAAATGTATAACTTAAGCTTCTGACAATATATTATCATCAGGCAATAGCCTGAATCATTTCATTATTCCATTTTGCCTAACTAGACTCATTCATTCATTAACCTGACAATCAAATAAAAAGTATTTGTGACGTTACGTAAGTCAAAAGCTGCATTTCCCAGTGCCTGAGGCCTAGATATTAAAATGAAAGACAACTAATGTGCATCTTAGACAAAATAGTTTTTTTTTGTTCAAATACTTTTCCGTGGTTGTTGTTTTAGTTCATACTAGCACACTTGTAACGATGTTTCTGTGAGGACGGATGAGACTCTGACATGTTCTCTTCTACTCCCTGTGCACTTGTGATCAAGGTCCATGTTTAAGAGTGTAGGATGTCTGACCCTGTGTGTCTGTGTATGTGCTGAGCTGCGGTGTTTCTCTAGTCTACTGTAAACGAGCTGCTACATGTCTGGGAGGTGAGAAATATGAGGGCTTTAGAGTGAATGATTAAGGACTGTAATTAAAGTATTACATCGCTTTCCTAGTGCTAAGCTGAGAGAAACAGCCCACCTCAGCTCTCCTCTAACACACTGTCTGGATCTGAGACAAACCTTCACACACTA
This sequence comes from Sinocyclocheilus anophthalmus, assembly GCA_018155175.1. Taxonomy (NCBI): domain Eukaryota; kingdom Metazoa; phylum Chordata; class Actinopteri; order Cypriniformes; family Cyprinidae; genus Sinocyclocheilus; species Sinocyclocheilus anophthalmus. The sequence continues at coordinate 346,041 of JADLZN010009383.1, read as the reverse complement.
TCAGTTTTTCAGGTTTCAGGTCACTGAGGTCACTGCAGGTTATTGAAACTGTATTTTAGGCAAAAATATGTTTTTATGACACTGAATATCTGAAATGAAACAAAACAGTGTTGGCAAACATCAATTATGATTGATATTTCACCAGAACAATGGCTACAGTGTGAGTCGTTTCAAAGATGAACTCTCACCAGTGTCCATATCCTTTAGTAAACAGCATCACAAGGAGGGTTTGCTCACAGATGAGCTGTTTTTATCATTTTTCAGACTGTGTATTTTGAAGTTTAAGTGTAAAAGGGCCCCCTCCTGATAGAGAAGAAAAGGGAAAATAGCTCTCAGCAGGAAGCAGTTAAGTGCATGTGTGTGAAGGAGTGTGTATGTCTGTCCCGTAGGTGTGTGTATCAACGGGGCCTCAGTTAAGTGGTTGCGTTACCTCTCATGTGGAGCAGGCGAGTCGGGGGCGAGTCAGGGCGGGTCAGCGGTGGCTAAGGTGTCCATCATTATTTTTACGCCTGTCGGATCCCATGAGGTCGCCCAGGAAATGGTCAGTGCACAGGCTTCAGGGTGGGGGGTCAGGGGGTGGAGTCAGACACACTCAGCGGCTCTTCGGCACAGAGGATTATGACCAACAAAGCAGATCCCACACCTGCATCACCATCTCTGGGGGAAAATGAACATTACGTGAACCCTTTTTTGTTCCTCTTTTACACCTGACCAGCCCAACAGGAAAATATAACTTTCATAAAGAGTTTTTTGCAGGATTCATTTATTGTTGCAAATTTGAGATATAAAGTCACATGATGCATGCATTCCCAATTAGGAGATATAGGGCCCTATCATACACCCGGCGCAATGCGGCGCAAGGCGCAGAGCAAGTGTTTTTGCTAGTTTCAGCCCGACGCAGTTCTCATTTTCCCATCCTGCGCCGTGTTGTTTTAATAGGAAATGCATTTGTGCCCATTTGTGCGCCCATGGGTGTGCTTGTCTAAAAAAGAGGTGTGTTCAGGCGCATTACTGACACGTTGCTATTTTGAGGCAACTGAAAATTGACTGCGCCATAGACCAACTGAAACCTGGTCTAAAGTCTGGCGCAATATTTCTTCTTTGTTATTTTAAAGGGGTCATATGATGCGATTTCAAGTTTTCCTTTCTCTTTGGAGTGTACAAGCTCTTGGTGCATAAAGAAGATCTGTAAAGTTGCAAAGACTAAAGTCTCAAAATCCAAAGAGATATTCTTTATAAAAAAAAATAAGAGTCAACCACGCCTACCTAAAACATCTCGTTCTAACACACCCGCACATATCTACCTCACTTTGTGGGAAGATTTGCATAACACCGCCGTGTTCACGCAAAGAAAGAAGGCGAAACTTTTATTCTTGCTGTAGTATTGTTGCCGCCACCACCACCATGTCGTGAAGACGCTGTATGCTTCGTTGTGAAATCGCCTTCGTTCATGCCTAGAGCGATCCGTGCTGGTTGCGAGGAAATACAACACCTTTGTGCTGTGGATGCGGATCGGAATTCACGCAAGCCACGTGAACGAAGCGGCGTCCAGCCGGGGGTGTAAAATATTGTTGCGCAAGACTACCGGACGTTCTCAAGCCCGCACCGCATCTGCTACTCTAGCCCTCCGGCCGGTTCCTCACGCCTATCCCCGGCCCCTGTCCTGCTCACTCGAGCCGCCCGTGGGTGCCGCTGTGGTTCCGTGGTGAAAGCGAAACGACGTTGTTTTGGCCTAACCAAAATGGACACGACAGAAAATACAGCGCGTAAAAGACAGTAATATAATCCATAATTATGTCCCCACTGGATTCAACAAATACCTCGTTTAAAATGGGTTTTAATGTTTTTGTCTAGTCGCTCCAGCCTGACAGGGCATCACAATATGGTAAGGGACGTAACATTTCTGTCACATGCTTGAGGTATTCGGCCAATAACGCACTGGATAGCTGGCCAAATCACAGCACACCTCGCTTTTCAAACTGATGAGCTTTGTAAAAATCGACACATTTCAGAAAGACGGGGCATAGAGGAGAAACAATAATTGTACAGTATGTGGAAAATAATGGTTTTTTTTAACCTTAAAGGATAAGCACAATTTCATTACACCCAAAATACACAAATAATGTTCTTTTAGCAACAAGTAACATGACCCCCTTTAAAGCGCGCCGTTAGTATATATGGTCTATATACTATTACACACACAGGATGAGGATGCGACAGGCAGATACACAAACATTTTTTAAATGAAAATTAAATTCCGCAATATAAATAGGAACCCTGCCATGGATGCGATGAGCAATCTGGGTTTAAAAAGGGGATGGGAGAGATGAGACTCTGTGACTTGGTTTTATTGCACGTTACGCCAAAAAAAACACCCATATCATTAAGAGAATAGGGACACCCGTTTAGGACATGCCCCAGTGTGCTGCCGACCTTTCCCTTTCGATACTCACTCGTTACGCGTCTTGCATATGACGCATAGGGGAAAAAAAGCCTTTGCTCCTCGAACTGAAGCCTTGGCAGCATGCAGTGAAACTGCGTACGGCCATTGGTTTGTGCAGGCTTAAAAATTAAACCAAGACTCGCCTTCAAGATGGAATCAGGACCTTCACACAGCTGACTGCTCTCCGCCGCTCCGAGCGACGCAGAGTTCCGGTTCAGTTCCCCTGCGACCATCCGGCGATTTCTAAAAAGAGCCTTTCTAAAAGAGCAAATTGAGTTGTTGCAAATGCCACGCAGGTACTGCGGTTCGGGCGGGTCCCCCCGCAACGCGATGATGGCACACAGGAAGTGCGTTTCTGCTTGGGAAATACCATGCGGAGCTGCGGCTCACGCGGCGGATTTGCTCCCATTGACGAGAGCTCAGTCCACCTCTCTCGCTCATTGATCGCTTTGCTTTCAGAGAGCCCCTCACGACCTCCTGTTTGCCCCAACCTTTTCTACCGGTCTGAAAAAATCCCTCTGCCGGTGCGAGCGACATGGTCTCATTTGGGGGAAGTGAGGACGAGCTTCTTGATGACATGATGTCATTGGCAGCATCGGACGCAGAGGAGTTGTTTGGCTGTGTGAATGACCCCACCCCCTCGCCATCGTCCGCGTCCAGCGCCACTAAAGATGGGATGGATGCCGAGCTTCTCCGTATCTTCTCCAAAGCGGTTGAAGAGCTGGGTTTAGAATGGTCTCCGCCAGAGGAGCACTCTCGCAGCCGTCTGGATGAATGGTTACTGCAGGGGTGCCGCCAGGCCCCTCGTCAGCGTGCTTCTCCGTTTTTCCCGGACGCCCACGACGAGCTCACCAGATCGTGGCACGCTCCATACTCCACCGCCTCCGTACTGCCTCTTCATCCACCCTCACCTCCATCGACGGCGCTGAAGAAAAAGGGTACAATAAGCCACCTCCCCTAGATGAGTCAGTGGCCGCGCATCTCTGCCCGCCCACGGCCATCGGCTGGAGAGCGAAGGCCGCTCACCCGTCCAAGCCGTGTAGGACCACTTCAGCCCTTGCTGGACGTGCCTACACCTCAGCTGGATAGGCGGCTTCGGCGCTTCATTCTATGGCAGTCCTCCAGGTCTTCCATGCCAAAATCCTCACATCCTCCGATGAGTCTGGCCTGGACCCCACTACCCTCAGGGATCTGAGGAGCGCAACCAACCTGGCTCTGCCCGCCACCAAGACCACCACCCAGGCGATTGGGAGATCGATGGCCAGCCTTGTGGTGCTCGAGCGCCATTTACCAGGCAAATTGAACCAGGGAGCAGACATGTTATCAAGGAGCAATGTCCCCTCAGGGGAGTGTACGCTCCATCCGCAGACGGTTCAGAAAATCTGGGAGATCTTCGGCGAGGCCGAAGTGACCTCTTCGCCTCAGAAGACAACTCTCACTGCCAAATTTATTTCTCAAAAACCAGGGCCCACGATTGGCCAAACCTCCTTCTTTATGCTTTTCCCCCAACCGCCCTGATCTGACAGGTAATCAGGCGAGTAAGGGAACAGAAACATAAGGTTCTCCTGGTGGCCCCCTTTGGATGAACCAGCTGTGGCTATCGGAGCTGGCTCAGCTATGGCCCCTTGGCCTGTTCCACTGAGACAGGATCTCCTCTCTCAAGCGAACGGGACTGTGGCAAGGGGGGCGTGGTTCAGCGAAGTCTGCAGCAGGAGGAGAGAGCGGTCGGAGACGAGCGATGAGTAAGTAGGTCAAGTGCAAAATGATGAACACAGTGTCTGATTGCAGTAATTAGCCTGGAGAGACCAGATAAAAAAAAGACAGACTGGAGAACGTGGTAGAGAGAGAGACTGGGACTCGTGGCCATCACTTAGCCGGAGGAGGAGAACCGAATGAACTGATTTTATGCCCTGGGCCGATTGAGGACGTGCTGACTTCGCCCGTTTGTGTTTTGTTGAACTTTAAAAAAAGCAATAAAAGAGCCACGAGTCTCCAAACCGCCTACCTGAGTCACTTCCTTCTTCCCACTACGAACTTTGTTACACTGGTGCCCGAAACCCGGGAAGGAAGTGATAACGCCGCTGCCATCATGTCATCTCCGTCAAGTTCGCCGTTTGCGGAGGTCATCCACTCGCTCGCGGGCCTCCACCAAGAGCACCATCAAGCGCTGCTGGACATGAGGGAGGATCAGGAACGTCGATTCCAGGCCCTCGTCCAGACGCAGCAGGAGGACCGCGAGCTGTTCCGGAGCTGAATAGACCGGGAGGTTCGGGCTGGGGAAAGTCCATCTGCCCTGGCCCTGCCAGCCCACTGCCCTTGAACAAACTGAGCCCTCAGGATGATCCGGAAGGCCTTCATCGACCTCTTTGAGAGGACCGCCAAGGCATGTGGGTGGCCCCGGACAAACTGGCCAGTGCGCCTCATCCCGCTTCTGTCAGGGGAGGCCCATATGGCTGCGCAGCAGCTGCCAGTTCAGAACCTCCTGGTCTACAAAGACCTCAAGCGCGCCATCCTCCAGCGGGTCAGCGGAACCGGCCGAAACAACAGCCGTCAGAGGTTTCCGATCACTGGAGATGGGGGGAACACGGCCGGTCACCTTCTTGATGGTCAGCAGCTCCGGACACGTGCCCCGGCAAATGGCTGTCTGCGGGGGAAGCGATGTCGACCAGTATCATCGACGCGTCCGCGTATGGTGATGGAGCAGTCAGCGCGCGGTTACCGACGAACACCGCGCCAGTGGGTCCAGAGCTGCACGGCCGGCGTTCGCTGGGACTGGACATTCAAAATGGAGGGGACACAGATGGGGGCAGCCGGGTGGGCGGGAACCCTGCCCTCTGTCATATCTCTCCCCCCCTCTCTCATACAACAACCGGTCCTCTCACTAGGTCACGGGGGAATCTTCCACCGACGAGCTTCAGCCCGGTGGAGGGGCAGTCCGGCATTTCGGGGAGCGGCGTCGCGGGACTGACGGCCACATCTTACAGGGGGCCCTCAGTCCCTCTGCTCCTCCAGGCCAATTGCTTTGATACGCTTCCTCCCACCAGGGCGCCAGGGAGGTCTGTGCGGGCATGTTGGCGTTGCGGGACCACTAGTGATCGGGTACGGTGATGGAGGTGGGGACACTCGATCCGGGTCCGGGAGCCCCACAAGGCTGCCCGGTCCGCCGAGCAGTACCAAATACCTGTGGGGGGAGGGGGGAAAGGGGATAAGGGGGGCGGTTACATATGGGCGTCTGGTGGGACAGGAGTAACCAGACCTTGATCCATCAAAGCCTAATTTAGCCGGTGGCATTGGATAAGAGCTGCGTGGTTCGGGTGCGGTGTGTACATGGGGATGTGGTGAGGTATCCTATAGTGCTCCTAGCTATCCAGTACCGGGGTGAAAAGCATAACGTGGAGGTCGCGGTTAACCCGCACCTTAGGCATCCGCTAATTCTGGGAACCAACTGGCCAGCTTTTAATCACTTATTGAGGTATTTGTACGCGGATGTCTCTTGGGGAAAGGAGAAGCAAGGAGGGGAGACGGCCATGCAGGCAGGGGAGGCGGTACCGCGACCACTTGAGCCTGCGACAGGGGAACCGAGCGCTGCCGAGAGGCTAATCCTCCCGGAGAGTGATGATTTTCCCCTGGAGCAGTCTCGGGATGAGACGCTGAAAAATGCGTTTGAACAGGTCTGCTCCATCGACGGACAGCCCCTCCAGCCGGCACAGCCCCCTTCTTATCCTTATTTTGCTATTTTAAAAGACAGGTTGTATCGAGTGACCCAAGACACTCAGACAAAAAAAGATACAACCCAATTGTTGGTACAAAAAAAAAGCCGTCGGGAAATGCTTTTCCAAGCGGCTCATTGTAATCCTATGGCGGGACATTTGGGACAGGCAGCAACTTTGAACCGTTTAATGGTCCAATTCTTTTGGCCGGGCATTCACGAGAATGTGCGCAGGTGGTGCGCGGCTTGTCGTGAATGTCAGTTAGTGAATCCCCGGCCTCCCCAAAAGCGTTGTTGCGCCCTCTTCCTCTTATGCAGGTCCCCTTCGAGAGAATTGGTATGGACCTCATCGGGCCATTAGAACGGTCGGCACAGGGCCATCGCTTTTTTCATTAGTCCTCGTGGATTATGCAACGCGATACCCTGAGGCAGTGGCGCTCCGCAGCATTTCCGCGAAAAGTGTGGCGGAGGCCGTGTTTCATCTTATCTCCTGGGTGGGAATCCCGAAAGAGATTCTCACCGACCAAGGCACGGCTTTTATGTCACGGACTCTCCGTGAACTTTACGGACTCTTGGGCATTAAATTGATTCGCACCAGTGTTTATCACCCACAAACAGACGGTCTGGTGGAACAATTCAATCGCACGTTGAAGACCATGATTCGGAAGTTCGTCCATGAAGACGCCAAGAATTGGGATAAATGGCTGGAAACCCTATTATTCACTGTGCGCGAGGTCCCGCAAGCCTCCACGGGGTTTTCCCCCTTTAAGCTCCTTTTTGGGTGCAAGCCCCACTGGGTTTTGGACGTCCTGAGAGAGGCTTGGGAGGAGGGACCTTCGGATAGCAAAAACTAAATTCAGCATGTGCTGGACCTGAGAACAAAACTCCACACACTGGGGCAGCTTTCTGTGGAGAATTTGTTACAGGCCCAGGACAAGCAGAGCCGGCTGTATAATCGGGGAACCAGAGTACGCAATTTTGCACTGGGAGATAAAGTGCTTGTATTACTCCCTACCTTTAGTTCTAAATTACTCGCCAAGTGGCAAGGATCCTTTGAGGTCACACGGCAGGTGGGAGATCTTAATTATGAGGTAATTCTATCTGACAGGAGTGGGGCACGTCAAATTTACCATCTTAACCTCCTTAAAAAGTGGAGCGAGGTGGAACCGGTGATGCTGGCGACGGCAGTGAGTGGAGTGGAAGATCTCGGGCCAGAGGTGACCAATAAGATCCAATCCCTCGCTCTGGCCCCAGGGGGGATCACCTTTCGCCCTCCCAGCTCACTGATGTAGCGAGATTGCAAGCCGAGTTTGCAGACATGTTCTCACCCCTGCCCGGTCGAACGAATCTCATCCAGCACCATATTGAGACTGACCGGGCGTGGTAGTGCGCAGCCGGCCGTATCGATTACCTGAACACAAAAAGAAAGTGGTTCAGGCAGAATTAGAGGCGATGTTAGAGATGGGGGTAGTAGAAGAATCCCACATCGATTGGGCGAGCTCGATAGTTTTGGTACCTAAAACGGACGGCTCGGTTCGGTTCTGTGTGGATTATCGCAAGGTGAATGCGGTGTCGAAATTCGACGCCTATCTAATGCCGCGGGTTGACGATTTGCTGGATCGGCTGGGTGCAGCTCGCTTTTATTCGACACTGGACTTAACCAAGGGATATTGGCAGATCCCCTTCCACTTGGGCGATGGCAGGGGAGTCCAAAATTACATTAGACAGGCCGGCAATTGCGACCTGTTCGAGGCCCAAGACCAAAAAGGAGGTGAGGCAGTTCTTGGGGCTGGCGGGATATTATAGGAGGTTTATCCCTAATTATTCGGACCTTACCAGCCCGCTGACTGACCTCACTAAAAAGGAAGCACCAGATACGGTTTAGTGGACGGAGCTGTGTCAGCAGGCTTTCACCCAGGTAAAGGCTGCCCTGTGTGGGGGGCCTCTCTTACACTCTCCTGACTTTTCTCTCCCTTTCTTGTTGCAGACAGACGCGTCGGATAGGGGGCTGGGGGCCGTCCTGGCCCAGGAGATAGAAGGTGAGGAACGGCCGGTGCTGTACATCAGTCGAAAACTCTCTAAGAGAGAGACGATGTACAGCACCATTGAGAAGGAATGCTTGGCGATCCGATGGGCTGTCCTCACCCTCTGCTATTATCTCCTGGGTCGGGAGTTCACCCTCTGTTCGGACCACACGCCCCTGCAGTGGCTCCACCGCATGAAGGATACCAACTCGCGGATCACCCGTTGGTATCTGGCATTACAACCCTTTAAATTCAAGGTGGTCCACAGGCCGGATGCACGGATGGCTGTAGCCGACTTTCTCTCCAGAAATTGGGGGGGGGGGCTGCAGACCAGAGGGCTCCCCAGCCTGATTCGGGCATTGGGGTATGTGGTGAAGGGGGCGTGGTTCAGCGAACCATGCTGCAGCGGTGATTGAGAGAGGGAGGAAGACAAGGCGGTGAGTAAGTAGGTCAGTGTCAAAAGGCTAGAACACTTGGTTCTGATTGCAGTAATTAGCCTGGAGGTACCCGGATAAAGCAGACGTGAGACCGTGGTGAGGGAGGAGACTGAGGGACTCGGTGGCCATCCCGTAGCCGGAGGAGCGGAACCGACTGAACTGAGTGTATGCCTGCGGCCAGATTGAGAACGCGCTGGAAGCGACCCCGTTTGTGTTTGTGGAACTGTCAGTAAGATAAAGAAATAAAAGAGCCACGCCCGCTCCAAAAACGATACATGACGTCACTACCTGTTGTGGTTCCAAACGAACTTTGTTACCGGGAAATTAGCATCCTCGGCACGACCTATGGCCCTGACAACCTGGGCCGCTCAAGGAGATGCCCGTTGTGCCACAGAGGAGTCTTCTTAAACACACCAATTTCGGTAGTGGGCTAGATGATCGTACATGCGAGAGCCTCTAGCCTTAAATGGTTGTCTGTTTTCTCCCCCCGCACAAGCAGCCGCCTGTGTCTCGTAAACCACGCAAGACCCTCACTCGAATTGGCTGGATGTTGTCATTTCTACAAGGGCTGCTGAATAAGGGTCGTGCACCATCCACGATCAAAGTCTATGTAGCGGCTACGAGAGGGTCATCGGAGGGCAGAAATCGCTGGGTCATCCGTTCCTGAGGGGGCTAGGAGGCGGAATCCGCCGTCCCCTACCGTCCTTCATGGGACCGCACCACTGGGCTGAGGCCTTGAAGCGGCCCGCTTATCGCAGCCGCTACATGGTCTGCCAACATTAGCGTCGCTATCGTGAAGACTGCCTGCTCATAGCATGCATCAGTAAAGCGAATAGGCGGCTGCAGGCGCTCTCGATTAGCCCTGTCTGCCTGGAATCGGGCTAACGACTCTACAAGTGCGTCCTGAAACAAGCGACGGTTACGTACCTAAGGTGCTCTCCACTCCGTTCACAGGTCATTATGCTCTCCGCGCTTCCTCCCTCTGAAGAAGACAGAGAGCTATCTCTGCTCTGCCCCGTCAGAGCTTTGAGAATCTATATTGAGCGTTATAGGCGATCGGAACAACTCTTTGTCAGCTTCGGTAAACTGCACCAAGGGGTTTCCAGTTATGAAGCAAAGACTCTCTAGATGGATAGCAGACGTCATCTCACTAGCATACTCTTCCTTGGGCCTCCAACGCCCCATTGGAGTACGGGCCCACTGGCGAGAGCCACACCTCCGTACGGTGTGTCCATTGCGGATATCGTGAGGGGCCGGTGGGCCTCGCCGTCCAATCACAAAGGTTTTATTAAACTTACAGGCCAGGGTCCTTCCGACTTGAGGTGGGCACGCACTGCGTAAACAGGATATGGCAGAGAGACATGGCCGATCAACGCCCAAGTATCTGGCATTGTTCCCTGAGTTAGCTTTCGACCCCGGGGTGTCGAGTTACGGGGAAATACTCTGGAAACAATTAACCAGGCCGGGATGTGACCTGAGATACAAATGGACGAGTACTGCGAGTGCTTGCCGTGTCTATGTAGCTGCATGACTCAGTCGGCTTCAGTCAAAGTAAACCTGAGAATCTGTTGGCGGCGCCCGCTTATGTAGCCAGATTCCCCGCCCATTCTGGCGGGCTGACAGGCTTCGTCGCCACATGCTCGTGCAGCTCCGCTGCCGAGCCATTGGTTCGTTGTTTAAGCACTGCACCAACCAATGGCCGTGCAGTTTCACTGCGTGAATGAAAAGGCTTCAGTTCAGGAGAAAAAAGGCTTTTCCCATATGCGTCTTAAGCAAGACGCAGTACTCGTTCCCGTATCTCAGGGAACTGAGGTTACGTTAGTAACCGAGTTCGTTTCCTGTTGTTAAACTAGCAAAAGTGGATTTGGCACGCCCTGAGTGCACCTGCGCCATGCGCTTTAGACCATGCACTGAGATCGTTAAAATAGGGCCCATAGACACACTGCCAAAAAAATATAGTCACATTTTAAAATATAAAATTACATTACCAGAGTCACAAATCAGAGATATTGTCAGACTGTGATAAAAAAAAATATTGTGAGACATACAGTTTGAAAAATAAAGTCACATTGTGAGATATAAAGTCACAACTGAGAGGTATAGTTACAATGAAGGATAAAAAGTCACATTATGAGATATAAAGGTAACACTGTGAAATATAAAGTCGCAACTGGAAGATACTGTATAGTCAAACTGCAAGATTAAAAGTCACATTATAAGATATAAAGTCGCAATTTAGAGATATAGTCAGACTGCATGAAAAAAGTAACAATAGACAATAGAAGATGAAGAATGTACACCTTAAAAGAAAAAATACTCTAATATAATGATTATCACATGTATATAAAGCCAGGAATTAAACAGATTTAAAAGATAACAAGTAGTCATGACAGCAGATTGACTGTAAATTCATGAATGTTTTTCCATTGTAGTTTTTTGTCAACAAATGAAGTGTCATGTTATGTCATGTAAACTGTAAAATCATTATTATATCAACCTGTAAGCATTCCGATGCACCGCCCGTGGTACACTTGGTACCGTGGTAGGAATGCTAAGGGGTTAGCACACATCTTTAAAATCACACGCAATGAGTAACTACAACCACCATTCTGAAAGCTCATAATGCCAATAAACGGATACTAATTACTGTCTCTTAGTCCTCCTGGGGTCCAGATAATTATGAAACTGTACTGCCATAACACTGGAATCAGTACAGAACAGTACTGAAGTAACAGTGTATAACACAGAGATGGAAAGCTGCTCTGTAAAAAGGTTTCTAGTGTTTTATTCTAATGTTTTATTCAATTCAAATATTGTTCATGTGACTTAATCAACCTGATACACCAAAGAAAGTAATGATGACTGCACAGTTTATTGTTTTTGGAGATATATCTGAATGCTGCAGGCAGGCCCAAGGCAGAGAGAGGGTTAGATAAGCATATAGTGAGCGAGTGTGAAAGTAAAATGTGAGGGGCTACAAGCGAGTGTGAAAGTAAAATGTGAGGGGCTACAGAGGAATGTGTGTCATTGCCCCGCGTCCCCGTCCCTCTGTTCTTTGCTTTTATTTTTTAATTGGACCCGGATTGCAATTTGCAGCTCTCCGGGGGCCACTCTCCCCACAGCGGTGTAATAAGCTATTAGCCGCTCACCATCTAACGCCTAACACTAATTGTCATGGACAGCCTTTTGTGCAGTACTGGGACAGGGGCCGCTATTGTACAGCCGACCTCCTGCCCTGGGACAACAAGGGCAGCTAGGGGTGCGAGGAGGGAACAGCTTCTCTACATTCACCCTGTTAAAAACAAAACAAACTCTAACACTATACATTTCCTCTCTCTCTCTCTCTGGCAGCCACAAGCTGATCCCCTCACTATTTACTATTATAGTCGGCACGGCTTCACGTAAATAAAACACTAACTAGTGAATTAAACAGGTATGATCTATATGGATATTTATATACTTCAAAGCTTCTATATGAGAAGTGGAGCTGATGGAAGTGGCTGGCGGGATGTGGGAGTTTCCTCCAATTTGGGCACTTTTATGTCCCAGAGAATAATTTTTATTAACAGATTTTATTAAAACGAATGGAATTTTAGTCCATATTCATATAAGTGTTTATATGAAAACACTTTTTAATAATATTATTTATTACGTTTAAATCAATCATCATCTAAAATAAGTTAAATAAGCACAAACTGCTTGAAATTGTGAAAATAATTATTTATAGCATTTTTATTGTTATTTATTACACCTGTGCCACAGTTGTTGGATCATTCCCACCACAACCAACAATTTTGCCCCTAATAAAGTTTTTTCTAAAGTTTTTGAAAACAATGCCATTAATTTCTCCTTGTAAACTATAAAAACGTCTGTAGGCATTTGCAAGTTTCTTTACTAAATGACATTGTCAGCTACTGGCCTGGCATGCATAATGCAACGTTTTTAGTCATTTTCACGGATCCATGTGAACAGGGATTGTTTTGACAACATGTACACAAAACTTTTCAAAAACACAATGAGGAAAACTTTTCCATTTTCGGAGTCGACACACTCACCATTTTGTAAACAGACGTCGAATGTACCTGGACAGAGCTTAATATGAAGTATTAGACATGTGATGTGTAACAGTTCTAGTCAAGCTGCAATTTTCAAGTTATGCAAAAAGTGCGAAAATATTGTGTTTAGGATCCATAAAATTACAATGCTATTTTATTATGTTTAAATATCAGTTCCATGACAGCCATTTCCAGATGTGGTGGGAATTTTCATGAAGTCAGAAAAAACGGAAGAAATTACAGAATTCAGGGAGTCTATTTTTTAAAAGTCCATAGGACCAAAAGCACCCTTAGCTAAAGAAATCCCCACATAACCAGTGACCTCACTAATCAACTCAATAGAGTTGGGCTTGTTACTCCAAAAATTACTAATTACCTTTAATTGATTGTAATGGGATTACTTTACTAATTACACAGTCTGAACAGTATCACATCTCTCATTAATTTCCTTTAATTTGATTAATTAACCTTTACTAGATGGACAATAAAGAGACATAAAATTTCATTTCAAGTGATCTTTTATAAACTTCAACCTTGACACAGACATATTCTCTGACAGTGAACACAAGTAATGGTTCTGAATCCAGCATAAGACTAATCATGAGCCCTGTATGTTAAGCATAATAATGGTGTGTGCGTGTGTGTGTAAATGAAAGACACATGTTGTGCAGAGCTGAAGCAGGTGTATAAAGTGGGAGGTCTGTCTGCGGTCAAAGTCCTGGGACACTTGCCAGTGCATGTCTGCCTCTTTGCTCTCACCTTAAATGCCTCAGACATCTTTGCCATCATTGGCACTATCTCTCTTTCCTTCATTCCATCTTTCTAGTCTCTATATTTTTCCAGTGTTGTCCTGTAGAGTCAATTAATAAATCACTCACAGGTGTCACTTCCAGGGGAGTTTCTAGCCGTATCTTTTTGCCCATTTGACATAAGGTCAGAGCTGTTATCTGCAGCTCCATTAGATGCGCTCTTCTAGATCTGTAGTGTCACCCCTTCACCAACCCCTCTAGGCTGAACATCTGGTCAAGCCGGGTTCTCCGAGCCATGGAGAAGAGCTCATTAAGAAGACCGGTGTCCAAGCTGAGCAACAGGCCCACTAATCCAGCCCACTGCCCCTCACAGACAGGTTCATCTGGGGGACGAGTGCAGTCTGCATGAAGGGAGAAACCCAATGGGGGTGGGGGTTAGGGACTATACAGCAACTAAGCGGCAAGAGGGTTTTTTTGGGGGTGGGGGGGGGTGGGGGGGGGTGTTATTCCTTATGCCTGAGTCAATGAACACCTGAAAATGTTTAACACATTAATGAGACACCCTTTTAAAACTAAAATCTCTCATTACGTGCTTTATGAAAACTAAGGAAGCTACCTTGCTGCTTGATTAGTCTATTTGTGTATTTTGTATTTTTCTTATTTCTGTATTTTCCATTTTCATTTTAATTTTAGTTAAAGGGGTCATAGGATGCTACATGCACTTTTACAAGTTGTTTGAACTTAAATGTGTGTTGGCAGTGTGTGTACACAACCACCCTAAAATGATAAAAATGTTTTTTTAAAAAAAATCTGGTTTAATGTTTTCCCCTTTCTCAAATCGAGCCGATCTCGGATGCCTGTCTGTGTGACGTCACACAAACAGGCCCCTCCCACGATTGTTTGATTGACAGTAGCATTTCAGCACAGACTGGACTGGCGTCTTACCTTAGACCCGCCCTGAGTGAGCTGTCATCAGTCTGCCATTGTTTCACCGCTGGAGCAGATGTAGACAAGAATGACTCCTAAGCGATTGAGGTTTCTGTTGTTGGATGTAATAATGAACATAGTAGTTGTCATTTACTCCCGACATCTGATCCACTGAAGAAGCAGAGGATTTATTTTTGTTTTTGAAGGGAATGCGCCCCGATCTACATAAATACGTCTATGTTCACGTGAATCATTCATGATCCAGCCTCACCTACAGAATAAGTGAGTATAAGGTTCTTTTATGAATCTTTGCAAATCGCCTTCCTATAATGTGCTAATTAGCAAGTTTCACGATGAATGCTGCTAAAGTAAACAGTCCCTCAGAGAGGGTCTCGGAAGAGAGGGGCGGGGTCAGCAGAGCTCATTAACAGTTAAAGGAAAATGCTACAAAAACGGCTTGATCTGAAAAAGAGCTGTTTTTGACAGGGTAAAAAAGGTGTTTTTTTACACTACCATTGAGAAGTTTTAACCAAACTATGTTACAGACTTTTCATTAAGACCCTAAAGAATCATATCAACTTGTGGAAAATGGGCATCCTATGACCCCTTTAAGTTAATTTGGGGGGGTTTACAGTTTTTTAATTTTTTATTTTTTAATCACATTATTTTTTTCGCTTTATTTTTGTATATATCTTTACTTTTTTTAATTGTATTATTTTTATTTCAGTAACAAAAATGTTTTTTTTTGTGTTTTTAGTTTTTAGTTAAAGGGTTAGTTCACCCAAAATGAAAATTACCTGTTTTTTACTATGTGCATCCGCATGCGTAAGATGCGAGACAGGCCCCGGGCGACGACCTCTCCCCCTCTGTCTCCTCCGGTCTTCGAGATCTCCACCCGAACCGCTTCGCTCCCCTCCGCGAGACGGAACGTGATGCTGTGATCATCGGAGACTCCATCATCCGGCAAGTCTGTGCTACGTTAGCTGAAGGTAAGGTGCACCCTCACTGTTTCCCTGGTGCTCGTGTTCTCGATGTTTCTGCGCAGATACCCCGCGATCCTGAAGGTTGACGAGAGCATCGGCGCTGTCGTGCTGCACGTGGGCGTGAATGACACCAAGCTGCAGCAGACAGAGACACTGAAGAGGAACTTCAGGAGCCTGATCGAGACGGTGCGCCGCACCTCGCCCGCGACGACGATCATCACGTGTTAGGACCGTTTCCCCCGTATCGACGAGGCACACGAAAGGTTCAGCTAGACTTTTTGCTTTAAATGAATGGTTATTGTCATCGTTTAAAGAACAGAAACTGCTCTTTGTTACTAACTGGAATCTTTTCTGGGAGTGTCCTAGACTTTTTCGCGCTGATGGCCTGCACCCCAACAGAGTCGGAGAGGAACTCCTGTCGGACAACATCTCCAAGACGCTACGCACCATATGACTAGTAAAATCTCAAATAACTGCCCTGATGACTTGTTTTCTACCCGCTTAATGATAGAATACTTGCCGGTACATCTATAAGAACTGTGTCTTGTTCCCCGAATATGAGGTCAATATAAATTTAATGCCGGATCAGAAAAATCGGTGATCGTGATTAAACCAAAAATTAAAAAAAATGAACACAAAAATTTTTAAAGTTTGGGCTCCTCAACATTAGATCACTCTCACCCAAAGCAGTTATTGTAAATGAAATGATCACAGATAATATTTTTGATGTACTCTGCTTGACTGAAATCTGGCTAAAACCAAATTTTTATATTGGTCTAAATGAGTCTACTCCAGTTACTGTTTATAAGCATGAGCCCCGTCAGACTGTTCGTGGCGGCGGTGTTGCAACAATATATATTGATATTCTCAATGTTACTCAGAAGACAGGTTACAGGTTTAACTCATTTGAAATACTTTTGTTTAATGTTACACTGTCAGATATGCAAAGAAATCTATTGTATCTCTTGCTCTGGCTACTGTGTATAGACCACCGGGGCCATATACAGATTTCCTAAAATAATTTTCAGATTTCCTCTCAGACCTTTTGGTTACTGTTGATAAAGCGCTAATATTCGGAGATTTTAATATTTACGTTGATAATACAAATGATGCTTTAGGACTTGCGTTTACTGACCTAATAAACTCTTTGGGAGTCAAGCAAAACGTCACCGGGCCAACTCATCATTTTAATCATACGCTAGAATTAATTATATCGCATGGAATTGATCTAACTGATATAGATATCATACCTCAAAGCAATGATGTTACTGACAATTTCCTTGTATCATGCATAATGCATATTACTGATATTAACTATATGACTCCGCGTTATCATCCGGGCAGAACTACCTGCCACCAAAGACAAATTCACAAATAACCTGCCCGATTTATCTCAACTGCTCTGTGTACCAAGAAGTACACATGAACTAGACGAAATTACTAGCAACATGGGCACTATCTTCTCTGATACATTAGAAGCTGTTGCCCCCATAAAATTGAAAAAGTTTAGAGAAAAACGTACTGCGCAATGGTACAACAGTAACACCCATTCTCTCAAGAAATTAAACTCGTAGTCTTGAGCGCAAATGGTGAAAAACTATCTTGGAAGTTTTTAGAATTGTGTGGAGAAACAGTATGTCCAGCTATAGACAGACTCTAAAAGATGCCAGGGCCTAGCATATCCATAAACTCATAGATAATAACCAAAACAATCCAAGGTTTTTTATTTAGCACAGTGGCTAGATTAACAAATAACCATACGCCACCCGATCTAAATATTCCCTCACCGTTTAATAGTAATGACTTTATGAATTCTTCACTGATGAAATGGATAACATTAGAAATACAATAACTGCAATACTAACTAAAAACTAAAATGACATGACTTGCTTCTTGCCGTCGACAGGCTGAATCGCATTGCTAGTTGTACTTGATCTTGGGCGCGTTCGACTATGATCATTCATACTCATAGATCAATTACAAACTGTACAGATCAAGGGCAGCTTAAGATGGTTTAGATCCTACCTCGTCCCGATCCGCTACCGACCTTGTTAATTTTAAATGGGAAGTCATGAAATATGGGGGTGGTACCTGTTTCTGATGCAGAAAAGATAGTTTATGCATTCATGACCTCTAGACTTGACTATGGTAATGCACTGCTAGGTGGTTGTCCTGCATCTTCAATAAACAAGCTACAGGTGATCCAAAATGCAGCGGCTAGAGTCCTTACCAGGTCAAGAAAATATGATCATATTACCCCAATTTTTTACAGTCTATGCACTGGCTACCTATTAAGTGTTGTATCAGTTACAAAATATTATTATTTACCTACAAGGCCCTTAATGGTTTATCTCCTGCGTACCTAACTAGTCTTCTAACCACGCTACAATCCATCACAACTCCCTAAGGTCGCAAACTCTGGACTTTTGGTAGACCTAGGATAGCAAAGTCCACTACAGGAGGTAGAGCTTTTTCGCCTTTGGCTCCCAAACTCTGGAATAGCCATCCTGATAATGTTCAGGGTTCAGACACACCTCTCCATTTAAATCTAGATTAAAGACACATCTGTTTGGCCAAGCATTCAAATATGCATCTCATAATCTTGTACTGCAGTTGTATCTGATCAAATGCACATTATTATTCTTTAGTTTGGGTTAACATGTCTCTATTTGTTTCTCTGTTTTTGCCACGGGAACTAGGATTTACACAAGCTTCAGTCTGGATCCAGAACACCTGAGAAGAGATGATGCCAACCCCTCAGAGGACCTCAGATGATGCCAACCCTGAAACAACATACAGAACTACCACATTTTGCTATAAGTTTTGCATCACATAATAATTGCTGTTAATATTATTCAACGTCTGTTTTATTACGTCTTAAATTAATTTTCCGTACATTTCTGCCATATGTACATTAATTGACAATCACCACTGATAAGCTACCACTAAATAAATATTTTAGAAACTTAATTTGCTGTAAAGTTGCTTCGCGATGATTTGTATCGTGAAAAGCGCTGTACAAATAAACTTGACTTGACTTGACTCACCCTTGGGGCATCCTAGGTGTATATGACTTTTTTCTTTCAGACGAATCCAGTCAGAGTTTATTAAAATTGTCCCTGGCTCTTCTAGCGTTTCATTGCAGTGGGTGGGTGTTTCTGTTCAACAGTCCAAAAGTAGTCAAATAAAGCTTGTGCATCCATAATAAAACGTGCCACACACAGCTCCGGGGGGTGAATAAAGGCCTCCTGTAGCGAATCTATGCTTTTTTCTAAGAAAAATATCCATATTTCAAACATAATAAACACTTTTCTCTCACTTCCGCTATCTGTCGTACGAGGAAGCCGTTTCAGCAGATGATGTAGGACGTAGGCGCACTGCAAGCGCCTCTGAGATATGCTAGTCTAGCGAGTTTATTCATAGGACCAAAGTTTCCTTACTTTAGCAAAGGAAAACCTGTCTCCTTTTGGCTTATATCGAAATCATCCGACACTTTTCTTTACAAATCCTCGGTTTGTACTTCTAATTCATGACTAGCGTTTTGTTTTGTTCTCTCTCTGCGTTCGTCACTAATCACTTTTCCATTCGTTCGTTCGTCACTAAACACTAAACACTAAACACGCTTCCAAAAGTGTTTATTACGTTTGAAGTATGAATATTTTTCTTACAAAAATGCATGGATTCACTACAGGAGGCCTTTATTCACCCCCCGGAGCCATGTGAGGCACGTTTTATTATGGATGCGCATGCTTTATTTGACGTCTTTTGGACACCCACCCACTGCAATGGTAATGCTTGGAATAGCCAGGACAATTTTTTATATAACTCCGTTTGGATTCGTCTGAAAGAAGAAAGTCATATACTCCTAGGATGCCTCGAGGGGGTTGAGTAAAACACAGGCTAATTTAAATTTTTGGGTGAACTAACCCTTTAACTACAACAATCCTGGTTTACAAATGCAATAATCAAGCTTGAGCTGGGTTTTGCAAAGCCATCCAACAGTCTTCATCTTCATTAGTTGCTAGGTACAACATATGCAGTAAATGGTAAATTATTAGAATAATATGATAACAGATTACAGTTTCCAACATTAAACGTCATATATGTTATAAGAGACTTTTTTTCAACAGCTAAAATAACTGTAAGTGGCTGACACTAGACGTCTTGCTCATTCAAGTAAAAATGGCTGTCTGCTCTTATGTTAAAAAAAATGGTGGACACATTATACAGTAATTGATAATTTGAAGGATTAAATATGACACATAACCCTTTCAGAGCATGCACACAACATCGAGGTCAATTGAAGTCTGTCTTACATGTATATATGCTGTACGAAGCAGAGCTAGAATCACATTATCTAGATCAGTTAGTCCAATTTCAGTCAGACAGAAAATTTTAAATGACATTTTAAAATAACAAATTGTTTTAATTTCAATGTAATCAGTTTTTAAAGTGTATTTAAACATGCAGGGCTCTGTGTATGGTGTAAAACCGTTTTAGACCAGCTTCAAAAGCACCAGTAGCACATCTAATAATCTTAAACAAACTCAAGTGAAAGTAACAAAACCAAGCAAATATTTGGTGACTACAATACTTATTTATTGCTATAAATGGGACCATAAGAAAAGGGTGTTTTATAAACACTGTAAGCATAGCTTCTTTTGTGAAAACCAGACAAATCACACTGACCAGCCAGTCAGTCAGGTCATACTGAACTAGAAGCAGCAGGTTCTATTCAAAGCTATTGAAGGATTAATTCACTTCCAGAATAAAAATTTCCTGTTAATTTATTCACCACCATGTCATCCAAGAAGTTCATGTCTTTCTTTCTTCAGTCGAAAAGAAATAAAGGTTTTTGAGAAAAATA
The DNA here is from genome assembly GCA_018155175.1 of Sinocyclocheilus anophthalmus. Classification (NCBI taxonomy): domain Eukaryota; kingdom Metazoa; phylum Chordata; class Actinopteri; order Cypriniformes; family Cyprinidae; genus Sinocyclocheilus; species Sinocyclocheilus anophthalmus. The sequence continues at coordinate 325,847 of JADLZN010009383.1, read as the reverse complement.
TTCCAGGAACTGCAATTTGGACCTTCAACCCGTTGGCTCTCATTGAAGTTCACTATATGGAGAAAAATCCTGGAATGTTTTCATCAAAAACTTATTTTCTCCAAATAGTGGACTTCAGTGGAACCCATGGTTGAAGTTCCAAATTGCAGTTTCAATGCAGATTCATAGGGCTCTACACGATCCCAGCCAAGGAATAAGGGTCTTATCTAGCCAAATGATCGGTCATTTTCTAAAAAAAAAAAAACAATAAAAATGTATAGACATTTTAACCACAAATGCTCATCTTGCAGTAGCTCTGTGATGCACATGCGCGATTTCACACATTACGTAATCACGTTGGAAAGGTCACGCGTGGTTAGTTCTTCGTCTGTGTACTTCGGTTCGAAAAGGTAGGGCATCCAACATCGTTGTTTTACCTTTTTTTTGTACTGGGTGTTTGACTCTCTTTGCACGTTCGCTTTGTAAAGCCCCACTGGGGCGGTACTTTCGCCTACACAATGTGTGACCTTTCCAATGTGACTGCTGTCATGAGCTACAAGAATGCCTTACTTCAGTATAACTTAGTATGCACATGTAACTGTACAAAAAACACATGTTAAGTTCTTAAATGTCAAGAATATTTTGAATTCCTCAAATAAACATATTTCCCTCCATCTCACCACATATCTTGCTTTATTATCCCTTTTTTCTACAGTGGTGTTGTGTTTTTTAGGCTTTGCTGAATAACCGCCTTGTAATTCCTGAAGGTTAGCTCCCACCAGGTAACCCTGTATGCTTTGGATAGGTCGGCACCCCGGACACTGATTGGTTTAGACAGAGGCAGGCAGGAGGCACGAACATCTGGAGAGGGAAAAGATCCCTTGAGTGTGGTAGCTCCTTCTTTCCTCATGACCAGACATGACCCAGCAGCTCAATCTACAGTAGACGTACCCAGTCTTCCATATACTCCCGCTCGCTCTTTTCCCAGACTAAAATGGGCAAACACCTCAAGCCATTAGGGCCTGGAGATCTCTCTAAAAAATAACTGAGCTGTGGATGGATCTGAAGATATCACAGTTATATTTTAATGAATAAAAGCACCAGAGATTACAACGTTAACTAACTGCACAGTCGTGGCGGTTTTGTCTGTAGAGAAGGGGGTGCTGTGAACTTGGCACCGTACCATGTTATTTTTGTTTAATCTGACCCAGGAGAGAGAGAAAGACAGAAAGAGGGGTGAATGTGCGACACTGTGAGAAAACGAGAGAGGTGGGCACTGGCGAGTTGTTTACAGTTTACACAGGTCCGTGGTATTAATGCATCAAACTCACAGCTTTGTGTTATGGGTAAACACTCTCAGCGGCCATGACACCAGCTCACACACACTGGGATATGCTGACAGTTATTGTTTCAGGGATTGGACTCAGTGTCGTGGAAGAGGCAAACTTCCTGTCAGAGAGCTTCTGCTGAAATTACACCATGCAGTTGCAATACGTCAACAATTGCGAAGGAAGGGCATTGCTCGAATACACTCACTCAGAAGCGAACGAGACTCAATCTGCGGTGGTTGTTGTGAATGAACGTGGTTTCTAAACTTCCTTAATCTGTGAGAATTTGAGTGATAGTGGGCAGGCGGGGGGTTCAGGTGGACGGCTGGGTCATTGGCTTCGCTCTGTTAGTTTTAGAGGGTCGGGAGGAGGGAAGGGTCAAAACCCCTGAGCAGACGGACTGATATTCCTGTCAAAAATTTGAAGCAGTGGCCAAACACAGACTCACAGACACCTTGCTGGAAACTCAGTGGAAACTCTTTCTCATTCTTTCTTTTTACATTTGACCATGTCAACCAAGTGTGCTGCACTAGTCCTCAAAAGTAAAGCCATCGCGTTTCGATCACCCCCAGGTGGCTGGTCCCAGAATAGGTCATAAACCCAGTGTTAATTTTGACAGGCATTTTTGATTTAGTCTTAGTCTTTATCTTGAGACGAAAATGCTTAATAGTCTTAGTCACATTTTAGTTATTTGAGTCTTTCATCGTTTTAGTCGACGAAAAGTCATTGCACTTTTAGTCATTATTTTAGTCAAACTGCAGTTACCAACATTTATTTTGGTAGCTATTTTATATGTAGTTTTCAAACAAAAATAGTCATTAATTCTTCTCTCTTTAGACCAAATCAATTAAGCTAATGAGAAATTTGAATCAAGGATTGAATTTGGAAAAACTTGAATAAATTATGACAATTTTCATTTTTGGGTGAAGTATCCCTTTAATGTAGGGTAAAAGGGAGCAACTATAAAAATAATAGTTGTTCATATATAATATAGATAATATATATAATTTATGAAAAAGAAGCACAATAAGACAAAATACGAAAGAGATACAAATTAAACTCATTTTTCAGATACAGTAGGTTTACTTAACATGTGTACATTTATTTAACATCTTTTGTTGGTTAACATTAATGACACGGATAGGTACTTAATTAATGCTGTCCCTTTAAGACGGAAGGCATGCATGTAATACTGACACACGTTCAGTTTTCACCCACCTGTTTACGTTCACTTAATCCATAACTGACTGTATTTAAGTGAGATACTCTACACGATAGACATTTTGACTGCTGTGTGTGTATTTGAGCACTGAAAACTGATCGCTCGCAGTATATGAGAACTGAAGAATTGGAGCGTGCGCGAGAGAGAGCACTTCTATCAGCGCGATTCCGCCTATCCTTTAAGTTAATTGACAACAAATTGTGACTCCCGGGAAAAACGGGACGTCTGGTCACCTTATCCCTACCCCTTCGGGTGCAGAGGCCATTGTTTTAGATCGCTAGTTCACATTTTGGTAGTCTATCCATCCACTGCGGCTGCCATACTGAGACTAGATATGCAAACGTCTCAGGTTACTTATGTAACCATGGTTCCCTGAGTAGGGAACGAGACACTGCATCCTCTAGGGGTCGCTATGGGAAACCTAGAGGACGCAGTTCGAAGTTCCCATGAAAGGGAACGTCTCAGGTTACTTATGTAATCATGGTTCCCTGAGTAGGGAACGAGACACTGCATCCTCTAGGGGTCGCTATGGGAAACCTAGAGGACGCAGTTCGAAGTTCCCATGAAAGGGAACGCCCCTTATCCGATTGCAATCCAATGACAGGGACGCACATTTTGAAGGACAAGACATTATAGGCTAGGATGTATTTTGAATGTCCGGTAGTCCTCAAATAACATTATAGTCCCGTCTCTCTTGTTAAGAAGACGCGGCATAAATTTCGTCATAATTTTATCATCAGATATTAGTTTTAGCTCGTCAACGTCTCGTCTTAGTCACAGAAAAAATGTTCGTTAACGAATATTTTTCGTCCTCATCTTCGTTGATGAAATTAACACTGCATAAACCCTGCCCTTTTACTTCAAATATTTTGTTTTCAAAGATGGTTACACGATGATGTAAGTTCAATTGTTAATTTTTTTAATAAGTTTGGTTTTAGTTAGTTGTGTGATGCTATCTTTTAGAGAACTACAGACTGATTTCTCTTCTTCCTTTCATTGCAAAAACACTTGAACGAGCTGTGTTCAACCAAGTCCCTGCCTTTCTCACACAGAACAACCTCCTCGACATCAACCAGTCTGGTTTCAGAAGTGGACATTCAACCGAGACTGCCTTGCTCTCAGTTTTTGAAGCCCTAAGACTGGCAAGAGCGGATTCCAAATCTTCAATACTAACCTTGCTGGATCTGTCCGCTGCTTTTGACACGGTTAACCACCAGATCAACCCTATTGGCAAAGGGCATCTCAGGAACCGCACTCCAGTGGTTTGAGTCTTATCTCAGATAGGTCCTTCAAGATATCTTGGAGAGATGAAGTGTCCAAGTCACAACATCTAACTACTAGGGTGCCTCAGGGCTCAGTTCTTGAACCACTTCTCTTCTCTGTCTACATGGCATCACTAGGTTCTGTCGTTCAGAAACATGGCTTTTCTTATCACTGCTATGCTGATGACAATCATCTCTACCTCTCATTCCATCCTGATGAGTCGACGATAGCTGCTCGCATCTCAGATTGTTTAACAGGCATTTCTTGCTGGATGAAGGACCATCACCTTCAACTCAACCTTGCCGATACAGAACTGCTTGTGGTTCCATCAAACCCATCGTTTCATCACAATTTCACCATCCAGTTATAGGCACATCAACCATAACTCCTTCAAAAACAGCCAGAAACCTTGGAGTTATGATTGATGATCAGCTGAATTTCACTGATCTCATTGTTAGAACTGTCCGGTCCTGCAGATTTGCCTTATGCAACATCAAGAAGATCAGGCCCTTTCTTTCGGACCATGCTTCACAACTCCTTGTTCAAGCACTTGTTCTGTCCAGGCTGAACTATTGCAATGCTCTCTTGCAGGTCTTCAGCCAGATCTATCACACTTTACAATTAATCCTAAATTTTAACGAGCCGAAAAGAATGCACGTCACACCTCACGCTACCAATAGCTGCTCGCATAAAATTCAAGACATTAATGTGTGCCTACAGAACCACCACTGTTTCTGCACCCCTTTACCTAAATTTATTACTTCAGAGTTATGTGCCTCTAGAAGCTTGCGTCCTGCAAGTGAACGACGCATTATTGTGCCAACTCAGAGGCACAAAATCACTTTCTCAGACTTTTAAATTAAATGTTCCCTCCTGCTGGAATGACCTGCCCAAATCAATCCGAGCAGCTGAGTCCTTAGCCGTCTTCAAGAATCGGCTAAAAACACTCTCTTCCATCTTATCTTTACCCCCCTCTTAACTTTAGCACTCTCTATTCGAATTCTATTTTTATAAAAATAAAAATAAAAACTTGCCCCTTTTAGACTTTCACTCTATTTATTTACTAACTGCTTGTTTTCTTTAAAAAAAAAAAAACATTCATTCTATCTATTTGTTTTCTTTTATTTATTATACAATTAAATTCTGACTTTACTGACTTCTGATTACAAAAGTCAAAAAGGCCTCTCACACTAGCTGCTCGTATTTTTTCTGTTTCCTATTGTTTATTTATTATATATATATTTTTTTAAACTTGCTACGTGTACTGCGTTAAGCTAACTGAGACTTGTTATAGCACTTGCATATCATTGCTTTTTTGTTGATTTTGATTGCTTCCATTGTCCTCATTTGTAAGTCGCTTTGAACAAATGCATCTGCTAAATGACTAAATGTAAAAAAACGGGAAGTGACATCATGATTGAAATCTGAGATTGACAGCTTCTCTAAGTGAACTGAGGTGCCAACTGACTTTTTTGGGATCTTCAGGAAGAGACTAGAGTTGTATTTACCTAATTTGAACACAATATAATTGATAATAAATAATAATTGACACGGCAATCAGCAGACAACAATTGGAGCTGTACAGGCCCCCTTTTTTTTAAAAAATTTTTTTTTTAAAAAAGGGGCAGGGGCGTGTGCTTGCGATTGACTCTGCGGGACTGTAGGCAGGACGCGGCTCCACTTCGCTCTCTACTGCACAGACTCTGGTCCCAAATCAGCGCAATATGACCGTGCCGTATTGAGACAATGGGGCTTCACTTTTCTATAGTGGAATGAATAGGAGATGCGTCGTCCATCTTTTTTTTACAGTCTATGATGTCAACAAGTAAACATTGCTCACTGGTATCACTGATGCATTTCATCTTTAACTTTTACATCAATTATGGTAAATACACTGTTATGCTACTATAGTACTAGACATACTATAGGTTGAAAAGTGATGCCACTAGTATTGTCACTATACTAAAATTTTAAAAGGCTGTTCACACCAAGAATGATTACTATAAAGGTAACTATATTAGCATCCACACCAGCGGACAATAACATTCTGTTTATTATGAACGCATACAGCAGTTTTGTCATCTGCTGCATCAGATGCTCAGGTTTTTTTAAAAGTTGATCGATTCTGACTGGCTGTCAATGGCTTGGTCATTCATCAGCTGAAAAAAAAATAAATTCAATTGATATTGTTCCTCTGTGTTGTTATCATTATAGTTGTAGTGTGGACTTCCCTACTGTCATAGAATTATAATGATTACCAAAAATGTATAGTTATCGCCCTTGGTGTGAACGTGCCTTAAACGTACAGTTCACCTAAAAGTGAAAATTCTGTCATCATTTACTCACTCACAAGTTTTCCAAATCTGTATGAATTTATTTCTTCTGAGACACAAAAGGAGATATTTTGAATAATATATGCAACCAAACCCATTTACTTCAATAGAATTGTTTTCACTATACTATGGAAGTCAATGAAGTTTCCATCAATTGTTTGGAACAACTTGAACGTGAGTAAATGACAGAATATTCATTTTTGGGTGAAACATCACTTTAAGTAGTCTTAAGTAGTAATATTTCACAGTTCGTTGAATGATATACCATAGGAAAAAAGTTAAATAATTGAACTATTCTATTTAACTATTTGAAAAAAAAATCAATGAAATTTACATTAAAATGTTAGCATGTAGCCTTCACATATTTTTTCAATTAAGTAAACAGTGCTTTAGAATGGTTCATTGAAAAGTTAGTAATAAAACTAAAGAACAACAAATGAAAACATGTTACATGATGTAACAGAAAAAGTGGCAGGTCTAGTCTGCATTTACACACTAAGACTTGCGTATATCTCAATCCCACATTTAAATATGGTTGTCAGTCCCAAAATTTACTTAGCAGCACAAACAAAAAAAATTATAAAATACTTTGTTGGTTATTATGAAAGGATTCGTAAACGTGCATAAATTGAGCTTGTGTGAATTCTGACTAACTGAAACGTGTCAGATTGGCCATTGTGTTCATGTGCTCAATAGACATGACTGTGATTACACAGTGCTCCACACGTAAAAAAAAAAAAAAACTTTGAGGAAGCACGGAAATAAATAGAAAACAACAGAAATAAATAAATTGTGTGTTGCTGCCAAATAAATATTGCACAGATGTTACATTTCAAGCAGTGTTGTATGTTGCTAACATGCTAAAAACATTTAGGATCCTATTTACACCTGTATTCAGCGTTGTCCATTTGTGATTGAATCGACCAAAACATCTTAATACTAGATGTAAACAGGGCCTTAAAGTGACATATGCTAAGGAATGTTATAGGAAATGGAGGTAATGGGCTATGGTGAATGCTGTGTCAATGGGATGTTGATTAGAGAGCAGAGTTTCGTAAAGAGCTACTCAAAATGATTCATAACAAAAAAATGCGTAATTTGTCTATCAGCACTTGACGAAGAACAGCCTATCATTGAACAAATAGGGCTGAGAGCACACATACAGTGCACAGACTGACAGCAAAGAGAGCAGATGACTCTAAACACCAATGACATTGGTGAGAGGCTGGGCTACACAGCAAACCTCAGTGTTGTCCCTCATTTCTATACGTTCATACAGTACAAATTCCACTGTGGCATTCTTATACACTAACGGCGAGGGTGTTTGCTCTGTTTGTTATTCACCTGGATTGGCAAAAGTATCAAAGAGCTGAAATCATATTCACACTTCGCACTTTGATGAGTCCTTAACTTGCTGCAGCGTGTAGAAGACACTGAAAGAAACCTCAATCTTGAAAGAAAAGAAGGGAAACCGTTTTAAGTTTGAGCAAACAAAGCAAATACACAGATGTATGAACATCACACAAACTAGAGTAATAAAAATCTGCTATAAAATCCACAGGTTGAAATGTATTTGTATAAAGACCTATTGAAAACAAGCTAAAATCCCATTTCTGAAGTCTTAGCGCAGCATTAAAAATCTTTCTTCAGCAACCTTTCAAAAGACATGCACACACACACTTAACTCACACATCTCCAGTCTGAGACTTCAAAGGCAGGTGGAGTGAAACCATGAAATTACAGGTAAGGTGTCACTTACCCCTTTGAAACCCAGGGCTCATCTTGTTACTTCAACACGCCCATCTTGCATCGCGACCTGTCTACTATCCCTGGAATTAGAACAAATGAAAAAGAAGAAGGGAAGAGAATGACAGAAGTGGAGGGGAGTGGCAGAGGAGTGAAAAGGAGATTTAACAAGCCATGTTGACAATATGGCAGCCCTATAAAAAAGGGTCTAATTTCTGCAGTAAATTACCTCATATTACACACTCACATTACGCTAATGCATATCACACAAACACTCCACACATCAATACGGTGTTTCTTATGTATATAATATAGATCTATTATGATATAATAATAATTATTTTAGAGCTAACACCTTTCATAATAGTTCATCATGCCGCAAAATACCATGTTATCATAGTTTTTGTACGACAGTATGGCATTTTTATCATGAAGTATCATGAAGTAGTCCTACCATGTACCATGGTTCAGCACCATTATGTATGGGTGTTTCTTTAGGTAAAGACACTTTAAGTTCCCAAGTTTAATTGTTTTTGATAAAAACTAACAAATTTGCTTTTTGTTACATGAAGATTATGAAGATCACATTATCTTATATCTTCTACCAAACTTTTAACAATGACTTCATTTATACTCTACCTTCAGTGTATTCCATTTTTGTTATGTTCCTTGTCGAAACACGGGTGCCCAAACTCGGTCCTGGAGTGCCGATGTCTTGCAGAGTTTAGCTCCAACTTGCCTCAACACACCTGGTGGGAAGATTTTAGTATGCCTAATATGAGCTTGATTATCTGGTTCAGGTGTGTCTAATTGGGGTTAGAGCTAAACTTTGCAGGACACCGGCCCTCCAGGACCGTGTTTGGGCACCCCTGGTCTAAGACTCAGATTTTCAATCTTAAAATACATATATCCATTATAAAAATCTAAATTATTATTGTTTAAATATATGAGAATCTGAATATAGTGAAAAAATCCATATTTATTTTATGAAAACAATTACTATCGATTTTTGTCCCTCGTGTTTAGCATAGTTTGCATATTCACCATTTCCATCATGGTCAACAATACTGACATAACATCGATTTTTCTTTTCTCCAAAAGTTAGTGTACTTGGTTCCCAAAGCAACAACAGTGTCAGTGAATACAACACTTTTAATATTTTAAATCATGCTGTAATGATGTCAAATTCCACAAAAAGTGTGAAAAAAATATTTAGGAAAAAATTTAATGGTAGGTAATTAACTTTAGCAAGACAAATTATATTTCAAAAATGTTTAAAATGTCAATGACATCCACATCCAATCCACTCTTAGACATTATTAGTAGACAAATTTCATAAGCTACTGGGAGTGTTTTGAGAGAATTTCTTTTCTTGCAGGGCCAAAGCTTAAAAAAGCTTAAAAATGCCTATATATTACCTACATCAAGAAACACCCGTATATTAAAGTATTTTCCTCTTATACTATTACTGTATGGTACTACAACAGTATTTTACTAAGACCTGTAACATATTTATATGACCTACTTCATCAACAGTTATGAATCCTTATTTAGAAACATTCACTTGCTGAGTATATGTACATTGACATAATTCATAATCAAAATAAAGAGATCATCCATTTATCAAATCATCCATGACTGACACGGATAAGATAATAGCAGTACACCACACACAGACTCTTATTTAGAAGTCTTATTTCAATGAAGTATTTGCTACACACAGGTATCTCCAAAGATAAACTGAGACAAACCTGTCTGGGTATGACTGTGTTTGCGTTTGTGTCTGTGTATGTGTTTTAAGGTGCTGTGAGTGTGTCAGTACAGAGATTGAATTAAAAACACGTCCATTCCGGGTGCATGCAGCGGCGTAGGTCTGTGGTGGGGAGAAGATGACAGGAGAGTGTTTTATACTCTGCAATAACAGCACTGTGCTCTGTGTGAGCGTGTATGACATTATTATCTTCCCGAACACATGCCAGCCAAACCACTGTCAGACCACTGTATTTTTCTCCACTTCCTCATAAAGCTCATTATCACTCCTTTTCATCACCCTATTTATTGCTCTTTTAGTTATTGTCATATTCTTTTCCTTTTTTTATTTCAATGTCTTGGTACTTTATATAAGGGATTTTCACACTGAGCTTAACCCCAAGTTATTGACGTTCCAAACCCCACTTTCAACCCCTGGAAAAGGAAAGAAGCAGACACCAATCTCTGTACCTTATATTCACATGCTTTGGGCTGTCACAGAAACACCAGGTATACCAAAAAGTCTATTCAGGAAAAACTAGTAAATTTGGCAATATAATATGAGGATGTGTAACGCTAGAACCTTTATGTAAACAGGTTGCATGCAGTATTTGTCCAATCAATAACACTGACATCACAAATATGCAAATATGAATGACAACCCAGGGTTTAGGAATGTACACTGCGGTGTGAAATGTCATCTTATGAACATAAAGGATGTTGATCCCAGGGTAAATTACGTCGGGCTGTCTCTACCCAATACTTTCCTGTCATCTCTCCACTGTCCTGTCTGAATAATAAAGCAATAAAAAGCCCCAAAATACTACCTACTGCAGGTAGGTTTCTTGAAGCATCTTGGAGACGTTGCCACAGTTCTTCTGGATTTAGTCTGTCTCAGTTTGTTCTGTTTCTTCATGTCATTCCAGACAGACTGGATGATGATGAGATCAGATCTCTGTGTGGAGCACTGGCTGTTGTCAGACTCCTTGTGCAAACAAAAATCTCCCTGGATTATTACAATTAATGGCAAAATGAATGTTTGACAAAATAAACTGATATTTCCTACTGACACACTGCAGCAAAAGATAGAAATAACTGACTTAAAAACATTTTATAGCTGCTGAAAATACTAGTGTTCTAAGAATTTTGGCCACTGTATAATTTAAAAAAATATATGGTAACACTTTATTTTAAAGTATCCTTGTTACATGCATGTTACACGCATGTTACATGTACTTGCTATTATAATAACAATAAATTATGCATTACATGCAAGTAACCTTAATCCTAACCCTAACCATAGTTAATTAATATTGCTCAGTACTTGTATAATTACAGTAAATGTATAATTACACTGTAACAAGCACACCTTAAAATAAAGTGTAACCAAAATGTTTATTTTGTTAAGGACAAATGACTGGAAAAGTGTAAAGAACTCAAAAACGTGAAGTGTTTGTCATGTTCTGACCATAAAGAGTAGTTTAAAAACACAATTAATGGTCTGGCTTATACAACTTTCACTTAGGAGCCTCCTAAGCAAAAGAGCAAAAATCTGCCTTTATACTTGAAAAAAAGAAAGATTTTAAATTGACTGTGATAATTATCAATATCGACTGGTATGAATTTTTTATTTTTTTTGCCATATTGCCCAGCCCTACTTACAAGTTGTGTGAAACATGAAACAAGATAACCCAGAACTCTGTTTACCTAGAATGGCCCAGAGTTAACTATTTCAAGTGTGAAAAGCTCTATAGTGTAGTACACTTTATTATATGTGATATATTTATGTCATATAAATATATGTGGTTTTTATATATAATATATACACACTTTTAAGTGCATTATATAATAACTGAGTTACCAGATTCAAATTTTCAGATGGAGAAAAAAGCTGCTTTGAATTTCCAAGGACTCAGTTGCTCATGACAAAAGAGACATTTTTGTGTCTCATGGGAAATGATGCAACGAGGAACCTGAGGTTTTAAAAACAACACAGAGCTCAAATCAAAGCCGCCAGAGAAAGGTTCAAACAAACCTATGCGCCACTGCCGACAGACACACTTTATATAGCCGTTTCCCAGTTGTCTGGGACCGTGTGTGGACATTACGTCATGTAGAGTACAGCTGTCTGTCCAACCCAAATAAATATATTTCAGGTACACAACTGTTTTAATTTATCCTAGGTTTAGAGTATGCTTAAGTAAATATGTGAGTAACTATATACATTATATACCTAACGAGTCTTGACACATGTCCCAAGATACCAATACATCAGTAGAAGACAATTTGTCCCGGGCTGATACATCACAGTCATGTAATGGGGGGAGTAGTGTTCTTAGGGAGTATCTTGGTGGGGGGTGGTGTGTGTGTGTGTGTGTGCAGGTGTTAGAGATGGATGTGTGGCTTCCTGTGGCTGCTGACAGGCTCAAACGAGGCCTGAGCAAAACAGGAACCTCAGGTGTGATTCATGCCATCACAACAATACAGAACAAACATGGACGGTCCTAAATCAACACTAATCAAATATATATGACAGATAATTTAGAGTTAATCATCAATTATAAGACGACTATGCTGTTATGATATACAGGTGCATCTCAATAAATTAGAACGTCGTGGAAAAGTTAATTTATTTCAGGAATTCAACTCAAATTGTGAAACCGTGTATTAAATAAATTCAGTGCACACAGACTGAAGTAGTTAAGTCTTTGGTTCTTTTAATTGTGAGGATTTGGCTCACATTTAACAAAAACCCACCAATCACTATCGCAAACAAATTAGAATATGGTGACATGTCAATCAGCTAATCAACTCAAACACCTGCAAAGGTTTCCTGAGCCTTCAAAATGGTCTCTCAGTTTGGTTCACTAGGCTACACAATCATGGGGAAGACTGCTGATCCGACAGTTGTCCAGAAGACAATCATTGACACCCTTCACAAGGAGGGTAAGCCACAAACATTCATTGCCAAAGAAGCTGGCTGTTTTCAGAGTGCTGTATCCAAGCATGTTAAATGAAAGTTGAGTGGAAGGAAAAAGTGGGAAGAAAAAGATCGATTATGGGGAATGTCAAGCAAAATCGATTCAAGAATTTGAGTGAACTTCATAAGGAATGGACTGAGGCTGGGGTCAAGACATCAAGAGCCACCACACAAATACGTGTCAAAGAATTTGGCTACAGTTGTCGTATTCCTCTTGTTAAGCCACTCCTGAACCACAGACAACGTCAGAGTTGGCGTTACCTGGGCTAAGGAGAAGAACTGGACTGTTGCCCTGTGGTCCAAAGTACTCTTTTCAGATGAGAGCAAGGTTTGTATTTCATTTGGAAAACCAAGGTCATAGAGTCTGGAGGAAGGGTGGAGAAGCTCATTGCCCAAGTTGCTTGAAGTCCAGTGTTAAGTTTCACAGTCTGTGATGATTTGGGGTGCAATGTCATCTGCTGGTGTTGGTCCATTGTGTTTTTTGAAAACCAACGTCACTGCACCCGTTTACCAAGAAATTTTGGAGCACTTCATGCTTCCTTCTGCTGACCAGCTTTTTGAAGATGATGATTTCATTTTTCCAGCAGGATTTGGCACCTGCCAACACTGCCAAAAGCAACAAAAGTTGGTTAAATGACAATGGTGTTAGTGTGCTTGACTGGCCAGCAAACTCACCAGACCTGAAACCCACAGAGAATCTATGGGGTATTGTCAAAATGAGAAACAAGAGACCAAAAAAATGCAGATGAGCTGAAGGCCAATGTCAAAGAAACCTGGGCTTCCATACCACCTCAACAGTACACAAACTGATCACCTCCATGCCACGCCGAATTGAGGCAGTAATTAAAGCAAAAAAAGCCCCTACCAAGTATTGAGTACATAAACAGTAAATGAACATACTTTCCAGAAGGACAACAATTCACTAAAAATGTTTTTATATTAGTCTAATGAAGTATTCCAATTTGTTGAGATAGTGAATTTGTGGATTTTTGTTAAATGTGAGCCAAAAATCATCAAAATTAAAAGAACCAAAGAATTAAATTACTTCAGTCTGTGTGCATTGAATTTATTTATTACATAAGTTTTACAATTTGTTTTGAATTACTGAAATAAATTAACTTTACCACGACATCATAATTTATTGAGATGCACCTGTATGTCACGTAACGGCACATTTGATTAGGCGCATATTGATAAGACATTAGTAATCCAAACTAACTGACCAACAGGACTTGTTATTGTCACGAATCCGGTCCATGAAATTCCTTTCTCATTGGACATCTCGACACCACACAACGTTGAATAGCACCGGATCAATTCCAATAAGGAATTGCTCTGATTGCACTCAGCACGAATTGCACAAACCTGTTTACACTGATTGCACCCAGCCGTTTCATATCACTCCCTCACTATTTAACACTCACTATGATCCCTTCCCTCTGCCGAGTATTGCTTCAGCGTTTATCACTCCCCTAGTGATAGCTACCTTACGGAGCCCTAGTCATTGGCCGTAGCCCGTATCATTTGCCTTTTTTTTTTTTTTTTTTTTTTTTTTTTTTTTGCCCTAGTCATTGCTTAGGCCCTAGTAATTTGCATAACCTAGTCATTAGCCCTAGTCATTTGCCTTAGTCCTTAGCCTTAGCCCTAGTCCTTAGCCTTAGCCTTAGCCTTTAGCCTTTAGCCTTTAGCCTTTAGCCTTTAGCCTTAGCCTTTAGCCTTAGCCCTAGTCATTAGCCTTACCCTTAGCCCTAGCCTTAGCCTTAGCCCTAGCCCTAGCCCTAGCCTCGGTTCTTGATCTTCGCCTGGTTTCCTGGATTCCTTTAGTCTTGTCCCTTTTGATTCTGTCTGCCGATCGTTGACCTACGTTAGTCCTAGGACTATTCTTGTGTTTTGCCCCCCATATACCTGTCTGCCTCTGTTTGACACTGCAGCTTCATGACCATGTCTCTGTATTCTCCAAATAAAGCTTTGCATATGGATCCGAACGTCTCACGTCTCGTCAGCCCCGTAAAAGAATACTCGGCCACACAAGGATCCAGCGGCTTTTTCAATAGACTCTGGCCTGGTATGGACCCAGTCACAGAGCTACTACATCTTCGGCAAGGAGGTCTTTCTATTGAGGAATATGTTCACCGGTTCTGTGAACTATCATATCAGGTACCAATATATGATGAGATTTTGTTTAAGGACTTGTTTCGTTTTGGACTCAATGAACCCACGAAATCTCGTATGCCAAGGAGTGAATGCAACTGGAGCTTAAAGGACTTTATTGACTATGCCTTGCTGACTACTGGTTCAGCGTTCACGGTGGGTGTCGCGGAGGAAGGAAGCGACACCATGTCTGTGACTGAGGTGATGGCTGAACCAGAGCAAGCTCACAAAATGGCGGCAGTTGCGGAACCTGATCACAAGATGGTGGACACAACTGCATCTAGTCAAGCCACAGTTGTTCTTCCTGAGTCTAGTCAAGCCACAGTTGTTCTTCCTGAGACTAGTCAAGCCACAGTTGTTCTTCCCGAGTCAAATCAAGTCACGGCTAATCTTCCAGAGTCGAGTCAAGTCACAGTTGTTCTTCATGAGTCAAGTCAAGCCACAGTTGTTCTTCCTGAGTCTAGTCAAGCCACAGTTGTTCTTCCCGAGTCTAGTCAAGCCACAGTTGTTCTTCCCGAGTCTAGTCAAGCCACAGTTGTTCTTCCTGAGTCTAGTCAAGCCACAGTTGTTCTTCATGAGTCTAGTCAAGCCACAGTTGTTCTTCTTTAGCCTAGTCAAGCCACAGTTGTTCTTCCTCAGTCTAGTCAAGCCACAGTTGTTATTCATGAGTCAAGTCAAGTCACAGTTTATCGTCATGAGTCAAGTCTAGTCACAGCTGTTCTTCCTGAGTTCAGTCTAGTCACAGCTGATCTTCCTGAGTCTAGTCAAGTCACAACTGATATTCATGAGGCTAGTCGTCCACAATTCATTATCATGAGTCAGGTCTAGTCACAGCTGATATTCATGAGTCAAGTCAAGTCACAGCTGTTCTTCATGAGTCAGGTCAAGTCACAGTTCATTTTCATGAGTATAGTCAAGTCACAGTTGGATCTTCACGAGTTCAGTCAAGTCGCAGCTGATCTTCATGAACCAAGTCAAGTCACAGCTGATCATCCAGAGCCCCGTCACGTCACAGCTGAACGTATAGATCAGTCAACGTCTCAGCTTTTCATCCAGAGCCTCGTCACGTCTCAGCTGTTCATCCAGAACCTCGTCGCGTCTCAGCTATTCATCCAGATTCACATCGCATCACAGCTGATCATCCAGAATCACGTCGCATCACAGCTGATCATCCAGAAGTCATGTCACGGCCTGTCTGTTGCACCCAGATTGTCGGGGTCGGTACGTTGGTATCCCAGTCTGGTGTCCAGTGTGGGGGATGCACCGCTGGTGTCTGCACGCGCATCTGGTATCCCCAAACCCACTCACTTTGGCCCTCCTGTTCCTGAACTCATTCCCTTGTCTTCAGCACTTCCCATATGGGGGGTTGCTGTATGGTGTATCTGGGTAGCGTACTCCACCGCCGTTTTGCTAGAGGCAGCGGCACCGGCTACCACATCTCCAGAGGTGGCGGCTTACGCTGCAGGACCTCCCGAGGTAGCGGTGTCCACTGCTGTGCTCCCAGAGGCAATGGTGTCCACTGAAGTCTTTCATAGGGGGGGGGGGGGGGGGTGGTGGCGGAGCAGGCTGCAGAACCTCCCGAGATGGCGCCACTTGTCTCAGTTCCTTGCGTGGTGGTGGCGCACAGCAACGCACTGTCAGCCTGTTCTGTTCCGGCCAAGGAGGCCGTCTACGAACTTCCTGCCTGTCCTGTTCCGGCAAAGGAGGCCATCTATGAACTCTCTGCCAGTCCTGTCACGGCTATGGAGGCCATCTGTGAACTCTTTGCCTGTTCTGTTCCGGCCAAGGAGGCCGTCTATGAACTTCCTGCCTGTCCAGTTCCGGCCAAGGAGGCCGCCTATGAAATCTCTGTCTGTCTTGTTCCGGCCAAGAAGGCCGTCAATGAACTCTCTGCCTGTCCTGTTCCGCCCAAGGAGGCCGTCTCTGAACTTCCTGCCTGTCCTGTTCAGGCCAAGGAGGCCACCTATGAACTCTCCATCTGTCTTGTTCCGGCCAAGGAGGCCGCCTATGAACTCTCTGCCTGTTCTGTTCCGGCTAAGGAGGCCGCCTATGAACTCTCTGTCTGTCCTTTTCCGGCCAAGGAGGCCGGCTATGAATTCTCTGCCTGTCCTGTCACGGCTATAGAGACCGTCTGTGAATCCTCGTCCTGCCCTGTCACAGCTATAGAGGCCGTTTGCAAGCTCAATGCTCGTCCTGTCACAGCTATAGAGGACGTTTGCGAGCTCCCTGCTCGTCCTGACACAGCTATAGAGGCCGGAGGGGAGTCCTCGTCCTGTCCATTGTCCTGGCCTATGGAGGCCGTTTGTGACTGCTTTGTGTTTTTCCCCCCTGTTTTTTTTTTTTTCTTTTTTTTGCAGGGAGGTTGCCCCTGAAAGATCAGTCTTGTCTATCAACCCCAATGTTCGGTCTGTGTTGTCTGTCTCTGCTCTCTAGTTGTTACAGTCTCCGCCATGGTCTCCCGATCGGTGTGGTTCAACAAGGGGGTTTTCTGCTCCTTCTGCTCCCCCGTGGTGGTCTACTGTCTGGCTCCGGTGGTCCTCTGCTCCGCCGTGGTGGTCTATTGTCCGGGACTATGGGGTCCTCACTCCGCACTCACACGCCCCCCCATGCTCTGGTCTACTGTTGGCCCCCTCTGGTGGTCTTCTGCTCCGCCGTGGTGGTCTACTGTCTGGCTCTGGTGGTCCTCTGCTCCGCCGCTGTGGTCTGCTGTCTGGCTCTGGTGGTCTCCTGCTCCGCCGTGGTGGTCCTCTGCTCGGCCGTGGTTGTCCTCTGCCCCGCCGTGGTGGTCCTCTACTCCGCCGTGGTGGTCCTCCGCTCTGCCGTGGTGGTCCTCCGCTCCGCCGTGGAGGTCCTCTGCTCCGCCGTGGTGGTCCTCTGCCCCGCCGTGGTGGTCTACTGTCTGGCTCCGGTGGTCTTCTACTCCGCCGTGGGGATCTTCGGTCCCGTCTGCTCTGCTGTGGTGGTCCTCAGCTCCGCCGGCTCTGCCTCAATCCCTGGTCCTTCCTGTCCTTGGACCTGGCCCGACGTCCCTCCCCTGTTCCGCCTCCACTCCACCGCCCTCCAGAATCATAAAGGGTTTTGAGCGTCTGAAAGCCGCTCCTTGTGGGGTGGGGCTCTGTCACAAATCCGGTCCATGAACTTTCCATTTCATTGACTCTAGCACCACACAAACTGTTGCATAGCACCACGGACTACATTTCCCATCTGGCGGGGGGCATTGCACTGATTGCACTCAACACGAATTGCACACACCTGTTTACACTGATTGCACCCAGCTGTTTCATATCACTCCCTCACTATTTAACACTCACTCTGATCCCTTCCCTCTGCCGAGTATTGTTTCAGCATTTATCACTCCCCTAGAGATAGCTACCTTACGGAGCCCTAATCATTAGCCTTAGCCTTAGCCCTAGTCAATAGCCTTAGCCCTAGTCATTAGCCTTAGCATTAGCCTTAGCCTTAGCCTTAGCCCTAGTCTTAGCCTTAGCCTTAGCCTTAGCCCTCGTCATTAGCCTTAGCCCTAGTCATTAGCCCTAGCCTTCTCGGTTTCTGATCTTCGCCTGGTTTCCTGGATTTCTCTCTCTTGTCTCGCCCCTGTGATTCTGTCTGCCCATCGGTGACCTTCGCTAGCCCTGTGACTGTTCTTGTGTTTTGCCTGCCATATACCTGTCTGCCATTGTTTGACCCTGCCTGCTTTATGACCAGGTCTCTGTCTTCTCCACAATAAAGCTTTGAGAATGGATCCGCACGTCTCACGTCTCATCAGCTCTGTAACCAGATATACTTATTTCCATGTGAAATACTGTTTGATTTATTAAGAAAATAAATAAAATAGTATTTTGTGAGTGGCTAGATTTTGCCTTTTTTTTTTTTTTTTTTTTTTTTTTTTTTTTTTTTCCTTCATGATAGTCTGGAAGCTGTTATTACTATTAATCATTTTTGAGTATTGTTTTGGATTTTTTTTGTTCTATCATAGAATCCTATCTGCTCGTGTTTGTTTAATGTTTGGAGAAAAAAAAGAATGTATATACACTGTGTTCCAAATTATTATGCAAGTGACATGTCAATAGGATTTAGGTACAATAAACAGTCAGATTTTTGTTTGTGTTGTTTTTCACATCTTTTCAGGTAACTGGTATCAATCTCAGACAGGTTTGTTAAATATTCTGACAGGTCTTCATAGGTAAATGAAAAACCTACTTAGAGAGGTTGCTCCACATTATTACGCAAGTCACAGTTCTCATGCAATATGGTGAGGAAGAAAGATCTTTCTGAAGATGAAAAGTATGAAACCATGCAATGTCTTGCAAAAGGCATCAAAGCAAATAATATTTTGCGAAAAGCAAATAGAGTTTATTAAACTGTCAAAATATTTGTGACTGGCTTAGAGAACAGTAGATCTTGGTCAGATAAATATTTATCAAGGAGAGTTTCTGTCAAACAAATTAACTGTATTGTAATGCCAGCTGTAAAAAAGCCACTGCTGAGCAGCAGACAGGTGTTTGAAGCTACTGGAGTCTCAGGATCCTCTCCATACAGACTGGCAGTTGTATGTAAAGCTGCCTTTCAGTCACTGCTAACCAAACCTGCACAGTGGCTGTAGAAACACATTTTCAAACTGTTTAGCACCATGGTATTTATGCAGCATGGGATAGTGTGTTGTCCTGCATGAAAATCCTTTTTCTTTCTGAGAGCACTATTCTTAATTTTATACCACAGCAGAAAATGGTCAGTTATGAACTCCACATATCTTGCAGAAGTCATTTGACACCCTAAAATGACTTTACATCTCAATTCCCAATATTCCAACCTAAATCATCACCCACCGCCTCCTTGCTGATGTTGCAGTCTCATTGGAATAAGATGGCCATTCATCAACTATCAGAAATCCATTTTCTGGACCATCCATTGTACTGCAGCATTCGTAAGTGAATAAAACTATTCAAAAACAAGTCTTCATGTGTTTCTACAGCCAGTGTGCAGGTTTCTCTTTGTGAGGTTTGCTTAGCAGTGACCGAAATGCAGCTTTACACACAACTGCCAGTCTGTATGGAGAGGATCCTAAGACTCAGCAGTGGCTTTTTTACAGCTGCCACTACAATACAATTAATTTGTTTGACAGAAACTTTCCTTAATAAATCTTTATCTGACCAAGATCTTTGCTTTTTGATGCCTTTTGCAAGACATTGCATTGTTTCATACTTTTCATCTTCAGAAAGATCTTTCTTCCTCACCATATTGCATGAGAACTGTGACTTGCTTAATAATGTGGAACAACCTCTTTAAGTAGGGTTTCCATTTACCTAAGAAGACCTGGCAAACTATTGAACAAACCTGTCTGAGATTGATACCAGTTACCTGAAAAGATGTGAAAAACTACACAAACAAAAATCTGACTCTTTATTGTACCGAAATCCTATTAATATGTCACTTGCATAATAATTTGGAACACAGTGTATATGTGTGTGTGTGCGCGTGTGTGTGTTTGTGTGTGTGTGTGTTATTGTTAGATAATATTAAATGTTTAAGATTCAATTTATTCCATCTCAAATTAATTACAATAATTTTGTTTCTACATGTTTCTCAAACTTGTGTTTGAATTGTGACAAAATGTCCTGATAGGCAACATCAGTACTGTTTAGCACCTTTGCCAGATTTCAAGGTTTAGTCAGTTAATTAGTCAAAGGTATTTGGAAGAAGTTTATTTACCTTTTATTTCATGACCCTCCCTTTAACCACAGTTCTGTATACACACACAACCTCCTTTGAAGGAATTTGTAAAAGTCTTTTGCGGCAATGCAAAATAGTATTCAGTTTAGATTGGTAACTGCTGTGGGATTTTTTTCTGTTTAGTAAAGAGAGCATAAAGATTGTTGAAAGTTTGTGGTCTCCTTCTAAAAGCATGATCTCTACATTTTGCAAATAGTTGAGGTACATGAACTAATTGGGTTGTAATTAGTTCGCTTCCTTAGATGGAAGCAAGCAGCTGTAATAAAAAATCACCAGCAGCCCGAGGAATCAGGTAGACAAGTCAACCTCTAAAACAAATCATGAAAGAAATATGCAGCGGTTGATTAATGCACGGTAAATGTGAATCAGACATTATGCATATGCTCTACGTCTGCTAGCGCCTTATCATTCAGAATCATCTCTAGGGAAGCCACTTAGCAAGACAAATATCTCAGAGGGTGGAACCTTCTATTAGCGAAACCACAGAGAAAAACACAGTCTGTGAGGTTGCACAAAGCTGCTATTGTTCTTCATTGCATCAAGATGAAATTAAGTGCTTTAATATTCTCATATATCTTTTAGCAGGCCGGCTAATGAGAACCCTCGTCTAGATCAGCCGCAGGGAAACAGGTGGAAAGGACTGTGGTCTTGCCACCCACCCCAATACAAAAACGCGTTTTGAACAGCTCAGCATGGATAAGAAAAAGAAAAAAACCCACAACACTTTAATTAGATATTAACAGCTTTATTTTGTAATGCATGAGTCATCTGAATGCCATTCAGTATGGAAAACCAATAAAGTGAGATCTGCGCTTTGGTCGGGCACACAATGTGCCGTGTTTTTGGCATGGCACGGCAGACTGCATTTTTCAACACAAGGGCTTGTTGCTTCACTAATTACATGGCATGTAAAGGCAGTGGATGCAGCCTTCGCTCATGACAGGTGACAGTTATTGACAATCAACTCGTCTAGTCATAATAAAGCCTAAGGGAGAGGAACCGACACTTCCAACCTAAACATAGTCAGAGCACGTTTCAAATGCGGCGGCTTTGGCCTTGACAACTGTAACTATGTTCAACAAATTAGTCAGAGAAAGCGGTGGTGTTTATAAGGCTGAATATGAAAGAGATCGCCTCTCTAGTGACTGACACCCTGATCCATGTTGGTCCTGGTTTGTTTTTATTGCAGGAGACTCTGAGTGTAAAATGTGGGGATTCCTGCCTGTCAATCACAGGTTCAAAGGAGGATATGAATTTCTGGTCTTGACAGAGCATGCTTGAGGCGGCGCGGAAGACATCTCACGTATGCAAAAAAACCATTGACGTATTTTTTAAACGGAACTTCTCTGAAGCTTGTTTCAAGTCCGTGTGCAGTTCATGGCATTCTTTCATTCGGGTGACATCTGCTATATGCCAGACTGCATGTGGTGCATGCCCTGAAGGAGATTACGGCTGATGCAACCAGTCTGCTTGGAGCCTCCTCGGGCTGACAGTCTGAAATGGGCCGCATTGGGTGCTGCAGAAGATATAAGATGCTTTCCTGTTTGTGGATGGTGCTTGCGTGTATGAGTGTTTTCAGTTGCACTCAAAGCAGTGCTGAGTGACTGTTAGTGTTGGGTGGAAATGGGCCGTGGATCAGTGACTTCGGGTTCCTCTTTGCCACTGCTCAGGTCCACATCAATCCCAAACACTCATTCACACACTGTCATCTGAGCTTCAAAGAGCGCGGTTTCAACACTTCAAAAGCACACAGACTCACATTCGGGCACATATACATTTACATTGATATTTCCGTACTAGATAAATAACAGCATGATTTTAAATTGCTTACTGCCAGTAGTCAAGGCCTTCTGAATATGGTAGGATGTGGCCTGAAAATAGGTCTGTAAACTATTCTAAATGTGAAAATGAAGTGCAACTAACCACGTAATCTTGGATAGCAAAATAAATAGGCATATCATAGTTTAATCTAAATAGGTTTTATTTTTAATAGGGAGCAGAAAATACTTCTCGTATCTTTTGTTGTTGACATCAAAAGCTGTGTCATCAGACTCTATGGTATTTTGGCACAAATATCATCTGTCACTTTGTAGATGCTAGCCAAATTAGACAGATGCATGACATGGTCCGCATTCTCTTGACCATTAACAAAACTCCCAACCACAATGTGTTTTGTGCAAAGAATTAATGGCTGCTGGGAACATGAAAACATTTAAATTCCAAAGACATCGATTGACATATTGAGACATTGATAATTTAATATAAATAATGCATATTATTGGGCATATACAGTACATTGTTATCTTAAAGGAATAGTTCACCCGTAAATGAAAATTTGCTGAAAATGCACTCCACCCTCAGGCCATCCAAGATGAGTTTGTTTCTTAATTTAAACAGATTTGGAGACATGTAACATGTAAAATAAAAGGTAATCCAAAAATGAAAATTCTGTCAATATTTACTTATTTAGTAACTTATTTACAATATTTAAATATTTACAATATTTAACCCTCATGTTGTTCCAAAGCTTTTTAACTTTCTTTCTGCTGTGGAACACAAAGGGAGATGAAGAATTGGTAACTAAACAGTTTTGGTGATCACTGACATGCACTGTATAAGGAAAAAAAAAATTCTCACAATATTTTCTTTTACAAGTTTGGAATGAAATGAGGGTGTCGTTTTTGAGTGATCTATACCTTAAATAAATAAACAAATAAATATGAAAATATTTAATTTTAAGGATATTTTTATATACTCTTCTATGATATACATAATTTTACAACTGTGTTGGCTTACCACTTCCGATTTACTACTAGTGGTACTAGTAACTACTAGTTCAAATGCAGGATTGTATTTCATGTGCAGAGTTTAGGATTTCAGGTGAATTAAAAAAAAAATGCATTGACCATACAACAAAAATTTTGGTCCACATAAATTACAATGATGGGAATATTTATAGAATTAAAAAAAAATTAAATACTCTCAGTTTCAAGAGTATAGCTACTAGATGCTAACTATATGCATTTTCACATATAATTTGCTTACTAACCCTTTCTATGTGAAGTTATATCCAATTTTTGTTGCAAAAAGCCCCTTTTCCAACTTTGTTGCAATGACAATATAATGCTTAAAACCTGAAAAATGGCCATAAAATGGTAGAAACAACTTTACAGCTCAAACAACAAAGTCTTACCAGAAGGATTAAAGCAAAGTGCTTTTATACATTTATAAGCTTACATTTCTAGAACCCTAAATACTATTTTAATATACCTTGATTTGCTACCTGATTCCAAAATCCTGGACACAGGTGTATTTTTTGATATAGTAGGGTTCAGTGAGCGATAATGCTTGTGGAGTATTTTGAGGTGAGGTGAAATTGTCAGGAGATCAGGAAGTGCATGATGTCTGGGAATCTTGGGAATCCCCTTCCAATACTCTCTGGCCCACCACTGGAGCGGATAATTGCTCACAATGAGAGAAGACCTGGAAAATTTTTTTTTTTTTTTTTTTACTTTTTTTGGTGGCATCCCATGGGAAAAAACCAGGAGGATAATGATAGGTAGCATGGAAACTTGCAAGTGGACTTTTCAGTAGTGTTTAACAGGCAATACATTATAGATTACTGACTGATTGTTATCTGCATTCAGTTAGCTTTAAAATTTATTTTACTGTGCATTAAATGTTGTATTGAGCCTGTAGGCTGAATGCTGGGTAATGAACCTCTAGGGTGGACATAATAATTATTATAGACGAGCTGTGTGAATTGTTTAAAAAGTCTAAAAAGTCAGATTCTCTAGAGGAAACACAGGAGATTATGTGAATTTAACAATAATCCCTTCCATTGGAAACTGTCCAGAACTGAACACGGGACTCAGGAGAGGGAGAGGGGGAGGTTTTGTGGAGTGATGGAGAGGTGGGACATTACGCTCAGACACAAGAGAAGAACCGTCTCTTAAGGCACAGAAACTCCCACTTTTGATAACTGTGGCCACACTAGACCACACACATTCAAACACACACACACCACACACACACACACACACACTCACACACACACCTGTGTGTGGTCTTAGGAGGGTCTGGCGTGCGACAGGTCTCAGCCACTGTTTTTGCCAAGAACAATTTTCTTCCTTTTTCTCATACTGCCAGAGGGCACAGGTGCAGGCACTGTTCCCTTCAGTACCACAGAGGAAACTACAGCAACATATTGTTCATTAGAAAAAATCCTGATAGACTTTGATAAAGCTGTTCCAGAGCGAAACTTACAAGGCCTCTGCCATTCACAACAATACTGATTCTGTTCACCTTCCATTGTGCAACGAGGGAATCATATTCCACTTCATGACAGCTTCTTTATCATGCTGTCTTTCAAAAAAGTAAAAAAAAAAAAAGATGACTAAATCAACATAAATACATTAGGTCATCCTAAAAAAGTAAACAAAATTTAAGAGTTAGAAATAGCTCCCAACTACAAGATATCACTTTTTATAGTGTTGTGCGTCAAGGTGAAAATATTGCCAATAGATGTTTTAAACTGATCCACCATCGGCTGTCTTTGGCCAGTAGAGGCCAGACATGAGACGCCTTTAATGCCTGATGGTTAATCTTCTGTCTGTAAAAGTCATGTCTCAGTTCAAGATGGCTTTTGGACAATGTGAATTGCCTAAATCCATTAATGTGAATTTAAAAAACATTTATATAAAAATATTCAAAAACATACCCAATAATGCAATCAAGACATTTGAGAGGAGTTGATGCATAATTCAGTCATTTATCATACTATGTGTATAAAATAAGAAATAAAGAAAGAAAGAAAGAAAGAAAGAAAAAGAAAGAAAGAAAGAAAGAAAGAAAGAAAGAAAGAGATCATAGAAACATAGGGCAGGGAAGATGACCAAATGAGATGCAATGACCAAGTTTTTTTTTTAGAGTATTATTAATACTGTCAAAGATACTAATCATACAAACAAGGCAAGCATCAACTCTGCTGACCTTAAATGTATAAATGTTAAATGTATAACTTTACTACATTGTTTCTTTAAAGAATAGGACAGTAAGAACAGAGACCCTCCTGGTCAGTCATTTGGGCTCAAAGTTAATTTACTTGATTTGTTTTAATTAATAGTGAAAGAGAACTCTCATATAGAGAACACTGGTACTGAGACAGAAACCCCTTATCCCAATACACACACACACACACACACACACACACTGTTATCTTAATAGGTCTGATTCATTTGGAAATTTCAGATTTACATCCTTCATCCTTGCTATTCATGGCATGTCTGTGAATAAAGCAAAGGCACTCCTATTCCTTTTCTTCGAGGAATTTAAAATGCAAAAACATTGGCCTCAATTAATAAATTAAACAAAAAGCAAAACATCATGTTGCACTTTTTATCATATTACCCCTAAAAGTGACCCAAAAACATAATCTGTCAATAAATGCCAACACTGCAGCATAAGGCAGAATTACTGAAAGAAATTGAAAGAAATTGCATCCATGCATCTTGGCCACACAGATTTTCAAACAGGTCGCATACAGTATCACAGTCAGAAAATGATGTTTGCGTGTGCATGCCATGCATGTGAGAAGACATGAGAGTTTATCTAAACTGAACACTGTGTCCTAGTCAGTTGGTGGCGGGTTAGCACAGTTTAACAAGCGGTCATGTACAGTATTCAGAACCAAACACAGTGTTACAGGCCTCTTCAATGCTTTTGTGCCCTTTTCACGTTCACAGGCTTGACCAAACTGACCCCATAATTATCTAAATCAATTAAGTAAAGATCATTTGGCTTGCAAACTCTGTTTTGAGCTCTCATTTGTTTGGAGTTGACAAGCACAGACACCCTGATTTGATGATCCGAGATTTGCTATAGTTGGTATGGTAACAAAACTAGTATTGTTTTTCCTCAGATTAACCAGTTCTACTTGTATTCTTCTTATTTGTTAAAACACTTTGCCTAGTACTTTTCACAATTCATGTTTTTTGCAAAACAGTTTTAAATAAAATAAAATCACATTGGATAAAATAGTTCACTTAATGAATAGAAGTCAATTTTCTCTTCTATTTACACTTTATTCTTTTTACTATTCACACATTCTCATCCAAAGACAAGTGGAGGGACAGACGACAATTCAGTGGATATCACCAAACTGGCAACACTAATCCTTCGATGCCTCTTAGTGTGTTTCTAATGCGTAGGCGTTTGTTTGTATATACCATTTTTAGTCTTAGAAAACACTATAGGACTGCAGCAAAGGAAGACGTCATTCAGTGGTGGTTTCTCATGTTCTGAGAGATCGCTTCTCTAATCCCACCTCCCACCCCTCGCCCGAAGAATATTCTCTCCCATGGGGATCTCAGAAGATCAGTAGATGCATCAAGGACTCTCAACATGAGAATTTGAAGGCTTGGGTGGTTGGGTAAATATTTCCTGCGTTTCCTCTAGTTCTTGATAATCTGCTGGATTATACCCTGACTAACATAATGTAGTCTCAGATTAGCTGTGGTGACAGACGGTCATGACCTTATTGCCTGACCCCTCTGTGGCCGATCCATTGACATTCTCATGCTTTAAAAATGCAATATTACTGTATTTTAAGTCCATAAGATGAAAAGAGACTTTCAGTGAGAGAGAGAGAGAGAGAGAGAGATGGAAGTAAATGAGAGAATGGATTTAAATATCAAATTAGAGACAATGAAGTGGAAATTTGATGGAGACGTGTTTAGAGGGGGTGGGACAGAGAAGGAAACCTATCCATTAAAAGTGTTAAAAGAAGAGAGTGCACCCCTAGGGAGAAAAGAGGAAGAGGAAACCATATACCACACATACATACAAACATTTAAACACAAGCAGGATTAGAGGCATATGCAATTTTATGACCCTATTATTTAACATTTGCTGAATTTGTTTAAGTATAAAAATACCAATAATTCCAAACAAGACACTACAGGCAAAACCATTGTTTTTCAGGGACTGCGTGTCAATTTAGAGTTTTTGCTTTCATAACTCTTTTTTTTAGACAAATAGAAAGAAATTATCCAAAATACACATTTAGGTGTTTATTGTATGGCACTTGATCTATTTGCATCTGCAGATTTCAGTTATAATTTACAATACATATTTTTTTCTCAAAATGATTTTTTCATGCACTATGAAGTATACTCTAAAGGTTTTTACAGAGGGGTTTGCTCATATATATATATAACTCACCTGACATATATTTAATGTTTTATTCTAAAAAACATGGTGACATTTGTATTACTTTTTGATTAATGGTGTGACAAAAGGGATATCCGAAATTCCACTGTAAAAATTCTAAATGGTCAACAAAAAGATGATCCAATATCCAATATTCTGTTTTCAGTTCTAGAAACGTATGCAAATGTGTGTACATTTGATTGGATACTGCCACATTTGCATATTTAAACATGCAAAACTTGTAATACAAAATAATTGTCTTAATGTAATGAGATTAATCAACGGTTGAAAGTATGGTAAAGCACCTGTTGTGTTTATTCAAATTAAAACGAACCTAAACATTAATGAAATGAAGGAGACTGTTGCAAAATGTTAAAAAGTTAAATGTGATCAATAACAGGAAATGGCGTTTGTATCATCAACTGACTGAACTAAAGCTTCTCTTTTCCTTAGGTCAAGGAGATACTTCCTCCTGTCAATCACTCTTACAGCCTGACCTCTGACCCCAGCAAAAAGGGGTCAAGTCACTTCTTCTCACACCTCTACACAATGGAGACACAAAAAGTACAGCTTAGGCCCACTTGCTGTTTTTTTTTTGTTTTTTGTTTTTTTTACTTAGGTTCTTTATCTTTGTGACAGCTTATTTATTTTGCGCTGTTACATTTATGATCATATATACTATTCTGCACCATTCTTCTTCCTGACAACTACTGAATCCTGAGCTAAAAACCTGACAGCTATATAATAAGTCTTTGCCGCCCCCTTGCGGACATTATATGGAAGCGCACAGCACTGGGCTGGATTGCTTTGCATCTCCTCTTGAACTCTGAATAACGTGAATTAAAATCAGTGATATTACCTCTGGGTTTTATTTAAATGACACTGCACCTTAAAAAGGTTCATGGGATGTGACTACTATTATTATATGTGCAGTTGTATGCAGTGGTCAAAGTGACTTACAAATGAAGAAATCAAGCAATTTATTATCAAGGAGCTATACAATATTTTACTGTCCGACAAAACTAGAAGCATTTGGAGAGCAGAAGTGTCTTAGCCTAAATATATTAGAAATTCAAATATTGAAAATTAATCAAATCATATTCATTTCAAATCTAAACATAGCAACCACTTAAATAATGCTGTACTTAATGTCAAGTATGTGAACTCAGTACTGTTTAACTAAGCATCAGCCAGGTTCCAGCTCATGAAGTTGGTCGTTAGAATGACTAGTGTGTATAGATCTGTGCTCTGGGAATAAGTCTGAATTGTTATATTATACTAAATTGTTTTCTAGCATTGTTAAAAAAATTTTTTTTAAATGGTTACATCGATACAGCAGTCAGTGGTTGTGTCAGCAGTCAGCCATTACTGTGCAACTCTGAGACTGTCAGCGCGCTGACATTATTTGTAATTATTATAATTATTTGCCAATTTGGCTATATTAATTCCAAACGAAGCCAAAGCAGTATTAAGTGCAAAAAAACACACGTCACTACTGAGTCTAAAATGTAAACTTTTCAAAATAATAGCCAAACGTCCTCCTACAACTCCTTTGGCTTAACCATGGTTTTGCTACCTGTAAAGCTTGCTTTGATCCATATGTCAAAGATCTTTTGATGATCCTGGATCAACATTATTGTCCAAAAATATAGACTTAAACCAATCCCTTCCCCTAAACCTAACCCTACGCATAATTTATTTCTAAAATCAGTGGGAAATGATATCTGATTAACAAGGGTGTGGAAGCACCTAACCCTTATTGTAAGCCTAAAACAGATATTTCCTGAAAAGTTATATCTCAATTCTGATTGGTTGATTGGAAATGTTGTTCCAGGATCAACAAGGATGTTGATCCAGGAACATGTTGTACTTGGTCAAATCACGCTCACCATGTTCAAACTGGTCTTGCTTCTTCGTGGTCTCTTTGTTTTCCTTTATCTTTCTGTATTCCTGTTAGTGAGTAGCCCATCCCGTGTAACCCCACTTGTTTACATGACAAACAAACATTTTCGCACTCTCCAAATTTATGAAAACTGCTCCATGTTCATGTGTAACGCTCTCTCTAGTGTCCCATACATGGACTGCATGCTGTGAATGTGCAAAATGCCCAGGTGAAAAAAGTGCACTAAAATACACTTTATTTCATTACATTTTGTACACTTCCATATAATGTACTTAAAATGCTCTATTTTTACGCTCTAATTTTGTACTTAATATACTAAAAAATATTATCATACATAGAAGATATACTTTAAATATTTTAAAATATAAGAATAGCCTAATATATAATACATATATACAAAATGTATTTATAATGTACAATTGCCCACATATTTTTATACATTAAATAATTCATTTAAAATATATTATAACTGTTAATATTCCCTGGGATTTACTTATAAGTAATTAACTTCTATGTATTTGTCATCAAAATCCATGAAAGAGAACTAGTGAATATGAAAAGCAATAAAATTCATGTAAAAGCACACAGCACGTTGCACACTTTTAATTAAAGACTTGTTAAAACCACTTTGTATATTTGGTACTTATCTGACTACACTTAAAATAGTTTGTAAGTGTTAGTGCCTAATTAGTGCATTTGGGAAAAACGTTACAAAACAAGACATTAGTAATAGTAATATAGTTTAATTAAATCAGGTTAATTTAAAACTTACGATTATATGTAAACTTCAAAAGTTGAACTATTTTTCTAAAAAGAATCAAAGCACACTTTTAGAAAAACACTAATAAAACTTCCTGCATATTTTTGCTGGTGGAGCTGTGATTTCCAATGCACTAAAATCTGTTTATTTTTATAAACTGTGTACTTAATTAAGTATTAATGTACTTGGTATACTTTTTCAAATGCACTGAAGTACTAATTAGAAACAAATATTTAATAAATAGTTTAATAGTATATTAATAATGTATAACTTACATTGATTAGCACAAAAAATACAAAATTTACATTTCCTTGCTTTAAGTATTTTTGGTAGTGATTTAACGATACTTTATTTAGACCTGGGTGGTTAGATAGAAAGCGCCTCAAAGCATTCTAATGGGCTAAACAAAGAACCAATTTTTTATTTTATTAATATCAATTTTGAAAACAGTTGTGCTGCCCAATATTATTGTGGAAACCGTGATATTTTTCAGCATTCTTTGAATAGAAGTATTAATTGATTATTAATTAATTGATGAATAAAAGTACTAATTTCTAATTTTTTTTAATAAATCTTACCCTTAAAACTTTTGAATGTTAGTGTATCATGGTTTCCACAAATATTTAACCTGCAAACAGAGGCGTCATGCCATTCAAAGTTTATTTTGAGCCAAGTGGATTTTGAATGCAACTTCCAAAAGACAAAAAATAGCCGCGTGCACAGACGCGTTTTTACAGCACTGCGCATTATAACCAATCAATCACACACGATGCTGTTGAGCTTATGAATGCAATGGCCAATCAGAGGCCTTCAGATTAGCCATCGCTGAAACGCCGTAGAGGTTTGGGGGGTTTGGAGGTGTTTTCTTCACACGCTCGCGACGCTACCTCCTTCTGGTGAATTCTCTCGTTAGAAACAACAAACTGCAGATGTGTGTATGAATATGTAAGTCATTCATATCACAGTGTAAACAGCTTCAGTGGTTTTAATGGGAGTTTTTGAGAGTGCTTGAACTCTAGACTGTCAGTGAAAATGTTCTTTGGTAATGTTCTTTGCTCTCTTTCTGTACAATGAAAGTGTTATGATTAGTAACTTACAATGTTTTTATTCACATTAAATATAAAGTCAGTAGTATTAAAAATATGTTATGGCATGACACCCATATCTTTTACTTAAAGGGATAGTTCACCCCAAAATGAAAATTTGATGTTTATCAGCTTCCCTCGAGGGCATCCAAGATGTAGTTTTAAGTCGGTTTGAACAATCCAGATAAGGGCAAGTAAGTACCATTTTGATTAGCCGTCGTACCTACAGTGACGTATACGCGCGCCAGAGCGCGTACACACCTCAGTTTAGCTAGATATAGTTAATGTGTTTGGGAATGTTTCGAATAAAAAGAAGAAAAAAATAAACTGGAGGGGAATTGCAGGTTGGGTAAGGAGTCAGGTGAGTCAGAGACTTCAGGATAGTGCAACAATGTTCTTTAAAAACAAGTGATTAATAGGTGAGCAGCAATGCAAGATGGCAGGTGAGTATCTTGACTGGATCAGGAACTTGATAGTAGACTGAGTGGTAGAAATGTCCTATTCCTCTCACCGAAGAATCCACTGAGCTGATGGGAATAAGGCTATGAAGACCGCAAACTTGTCGGTGGTCAGTTTGTGTGTAAATGTAAGTTTTTGATCAACGTTTTCCACTTTTGATGTCATTTCTAGCAAATGAAAATTCATATTGCAGTAATGAAAATTCACTTAGTTATCACCAAAGCTCATGAGGTGCCTTCGTACAAAAACACTGCCTGCAAAGTCATTGCCTCATGAGGCAGCAAGTCAGCTGCCTAAGTTTTCGGATGCAGGTAATATTTTGAGTGCTTGGTGCTGGCTCCACTGATGAAGCTAATGGCAGACAGGTGCGGTGATTGTGGACTGTGAGCCAGGGAGGATTCTGGGAAATGTAGTGTGCTGAGGTGACCCGTGACAGGCATGATTGACAGAAGCTGGTGAACTTGTGACAATTAGTAAATAAGAATGATTTCTTAAGAATCATGTGACAATGAAGACTGGATTAATGATGCTAAAAATTCAGCTTTGCATCACGGAATGATTTATTTTAAATATGTTTTAAACAGTTTTCTTTAAATTGTAATATTTCACAATATTGATGTTATTTTACTGTATTTTAATTGAATAAATGCATAGTGAACATAAAAGACATCTTTCAAAAACATTAACAGAATAATTAAAAAAATCAATTCTGTTGTGGTGTGGTATCAAGCGGCGACCTCCCGCTCTCTCTCGTGAAGCCAACAAGGAAGTGACTTAAACTGTAATTCATCAACCGCTAGAGGCTGGCTGCAAAAGGGAGTCAATACCATAGACTCCCCATGTTAAAATGCCCAACTTTACAGCAGAAAAAAACATGTTTACAGCCTGGTTCAAAAAAATGATTTTGGTCTATATAGCTAATTTTGCCCTTGATGACAACTGTGAGGGGGTGAATTTTTTTATAACTCATCCATTTAAATTATATTAAGCCTTAAAGTTCTGCATAATTAAGGGCGTGGCCACTTGAGTGACAGGTGGATTGCCGCTGCTGTCACCACCGTCGAGCTAGGTGGGCGTGGCTTCAGCAACCTGCTCCCGCCTCTTTACCCATTTTCGATTATCCGGGAGTGACGCACGGTGACGCACTACTTGAGCTCTTCGGAAATCCTTACGGGTGACGTCACGAGACAATACGTCAGTTTTTGTACAGTCTATGTGTGGTTTATATGCTAATACAATGACCATGGTTTGCGTGCAGTATTCGCTCTTAAAAATAAAGGTACTTTATTGGCATCTAGTTCCTTGAAAAACTTTTAAAACCCATGGAATCTTCAATGTTCTTTACTTGAAAAAAAATTATTCTTCAGATTATTAAAATGTTCTTCACACTAAGAAAAAAATAGTTCTGTTCACTGAAAGTTTCTTCTATAGAAATAGCACATGTGAAAATGGAAGCTGGGCGCTCAAGAGTCAGTGACCATGGTTCCAGGAAACTTTGTGCATTATTTTGATTAGTACCACCAAGTACATTTCACTGATCTGGGGGGAAAAAATGTAGAAGAGAGTTGAGAAATGAGGGTACTGCTCACTTCTGATTGATACAGGCAGTGCATGTGTGGGTGATCCAAATACATGTGAAACTCATTATTCCCAATTTTCTTTCATTTTCACTCTTTACAAACATTTATTGTCATGCCTTTACACGATTATGGGAAAGGAAACATTTAGAGGAAAGGAAAAGTGAAACAGATATAGAGATGTAAAGGAAAAGATAAGAAGGAGAGGAAGATTTATGGCATATTCCTGTTTTCTATCTTGTGGTGTTGGGTTGGGAAAAGAATGCAAAGAGAACAACACCCACACACACCTCCTGTCTCTCTCCTGTTTGGGCATTATATAAAGCTCAACCCTGGTCTTCAGTCTCAGAATTATACAGACAAAGATCGTTCACTATGAATAGACTTATATTTGCCACTTTGCTGCTTTATGCAGCATCTCAGACTGGTGAGTAATATTCATTATCAATACTTGAATCTATTTATGCTACACTACAATATGCATTTATGTTGAGCATTTCTACATTTAAACACTGAACAGTTATATTTTGTCTGATTAATGAGGTTATTATTCTCACGTTATTACACATTATTGTGTAATGTGCAGGTGAATGCATCACAGGAGGAAAAGAGGCCATTGCACACTCTCGTCCATACATGGCTTCACTTCAGTGGAATGGAAATTATGAGTGCGGTGGTTTTCTGATCTCCAGTCAGTGGGTCATGAGTGCAGCGCACTGCTTTCAGAACGGGTATGTAACATGTCGACACTAGTGATCTGTCCGACAGCATTGCAATACAAAGTTGAAATGATTTCAGCAGCAAATATTTCACAATTTCAGTCCCTACAATCTCAGAAAAAAGGTACAAAATCTGTCACTGGGTCGTATCTTTTCAAAAGGTTTCAAAATGTGCCATTGAGGTACCTTTAAGGCACAAATATGCACCCTTTAGTGAATAAGGTACACAAGTGTTCCTTTTTAAAAAGATACAGTACAGCCCCAGGAACAGCTTTTGTGCCTTTTTTTCTGAGAGTGTAGATTAGTTGTGGTTTGTTTTAAGCATTTGTTTCAGAAAAACTATTATATATTTTTTATCTATGCAAAATGATAAATGTCCTGTGTGTTGCAGGAGGACATCCGGTGTTAAAGTTGTGTTGGGGTCAGCACTGTCTAATGCCGATGGACACTTCAGGAAACAAAGCACCCCACTGTGATCCAATCATGTAGCTGAAAATCACTGAAATCTCTGGATGTGTATATAAATGAGAACATACATAGATTCATAGAATATACTGTACGCTGTTGTTTTTGACAGCTGGATAAGCCAATCACTGAGAGCGATGCAGTGAGTCCAGTGACATTCCAGCGTGAAAGTTCGTCTGACCCCGAGGAGTCTGATGTTGTGGGACACGGTGTCATTTGCGACCAATGGCTCTGTGGTCGCGGAGATCACTATGGAACAAAGTTCACAAGCAACATGCTCTGTGCTGCAGAAAGACTAAAGGACACCTGTGATGTAAGTTCATTGCAATGATTCATAAAGCACTTTGAAATGAACATGACCACTGAAAAGACAACGTCTAATACATGACCTCTCTCATTTCTGCTGTCTTTTGGTCTAATAGGGTGACTCCGGAGGTCCTCTCTTATTCAAGGGCATTGCTGTGGGAATAACCTCTAATGGAGGAAATAAATGTGGCTCCAGCAAAAAGCCTGGACTCTACACGATCATCTCCCACTACACGGGGTGGATTGACAGTACAATGACCCAGTAAAAGAAAAAGAAAAAACAGTTAATCCTAGAAAGCTTTTTCAAGCTGCAGAATCCTTTGTGTAACATTTTTCTTTTTCATTGGCAATGTACATGTATTGCTATTTTCTACATTAATAAAAACTTTTCTACATATACCTAAATCTACTCACTGTTGGTTTGCCTGTTTATTTGTTCATTTTCAAAAAATTAAATTTTTACTAAAATATGTCATCAACACCACTATTAAATGATTCATTGTGAGGAGACACAACAGCATATGATAGACAATAGAAATAGACAACCTAATGAAGTCAAGTTCATTCTTCCAGGCCAAATATAACATTTTATGCACACACATTATATGCTTACATATAATATTGATTATATTATATTGTTATTTATATTATATTACATTATATTAGCACAATAAAACAACTGAAGTTGACCAAAGTGCTTTACACATAAACCAATATTACAAATAACATCCAGATAACACAACATTACAATATTTAAACGCACAAATGATTATAGGCAGCCATTCCCTGGTTTTGGACCCATTATTATTTTGAAAGCTTGATCACCTTTTTTGTTTGCTTCTCATTCTGCGCGAGACAAGAAGTAATTTTTATTTCGAATCTCAAAGTTTCTAATGGGTTTAAAAGAACTCGTCAAGTTTGAAAGATGAGGAGCCAAATTATTAAAAAATCTAAAACCGATTCCAAAACCGCCCCCCACCGCCGCACACCCCCCAATGTGCAATGAAGGAAGAATCAGAGCGGTGGTTGGTCTAGTGCTGACAAGTTAATGCCATAGTAGAGAGAATTAGAAAAATTGAGATGGAAAAGATACAAGCAATGACTCGTTCACAGTCTGTGGCTGATTATAAAAGGCTTTTCCTAAAATATTATATTATATTATATTACTTCTACGACCTTTCACTGGGCTAATAGACAAGAGCAATATCAAAAGCTATTTTGTCAGTATTTGCCATCTTGAAAAAAATGAGCAATAAAAACCTGCCATTTACTCAGATGCATACCAAAACTGCTATTTATCAGCATTTTTAGAAATAATTTTAGGAGGAAGTAAAATACATATTTGCAATGAGACTCACTAGCACAAGCTGACAAGAGCAGTGATCTGTGTGACTGATAGATAAATAAAATATTTCCACATGTTCTGACAGTTCAACGGCATGATGTTATGCTTTTGTGGATTTTAGTCTAATATGTTGCAATGATAAACTGCTTACTGTGTTATGTAAGACTTTTTAAGTGCTTCATTAAATCTGAGATATGAAACACAGTGTTGTTTATATATGACATGCAGTGTTGGGAAGGTTACTTTGGAAATGTAATAGGTTACAGATTACAAGTTACCCTATTTAAAATGTAATAGTAGTGTAACTTTTTCGATTACTTTATTAAAGTAATGTAACTGATTACTTTTGATTACTTTTTGATACATTTTCTAAATTTCTAATGAATGTTTATTTGCAACTGTTAATAATTTTCAAACATTTACACCATGCAGGGTTAACCTTACAGCATGTGCTCAACTTCAATACATCATTCATTCACTGAATTTAAGATGGTCAAGTTTGAACACATCCACCACAAAATCAGACTTTAGTACTGCCTTTTACTTTGAGATTGAGCTGAAGTCAAATGCATGATTTAATAATCATAAGAAATAGTAAACTTTTTTGAAACCAAATCTGTGCATAACTAAAGGAAACATGCATCGAACAATGGTTTGGGGAAAATATTAATAAAAAAATAATAATATTTAAAAGCATATACATCAACTCAAACACGTTATCTAATCAGCATTCGCTTGTGTCCTATTAGGTGTACTAAACTCCTTGAAACAGTGGTGTTTTTATTTTGAAACATTGGTGCTCTTGGTTTGATTATGTTCATGTGTTCATATTTTGAGGCGGCAGAGGCTGAAAACACTGCGAACTTCAGTAGGCCTATGTGTAGTAAATGAAACCGCATGTCAGCGCCATTAATTTCCATGAGATTTTTTTACCTCATATACACCCACAACAATTCTGAAACATGGACAACCCTATTTATTGCATGGACCTAAAAAAGGTTTAAATCCTTAGGTTGGGGACATGCTAAATAATTAAAAGTTCTCTCCTGAACAGCACTGCACCTTCACTTCCATTTTTCTTCAGTCTCTTTATTTTGACCTGATATCTATCTCTCACATGACTTAATACTCAAGATTTAACAAAACTAAATTGCCTACATGTCAAAATTAGTACATCACTACAATATCTTTATAGAAAAATCCTAATACTGAACATGAGTCATGTTTTTTCCCTTACAAAAATTAACCATGTTTTTTATAGTAAAAGTACAATACCATGTTTTTTTGCAATATGGATCATTGATTACTATTTTTACTACAAATTCCATGGTTAAACTATTGTTAGTGTAGCAAAAACCATGGTTAATTTGTGGTTACCATGCTTTGACAATAGTATATTGTCATTGG
Organism: Sinocyclocheilus anophthalmus; assembly: GCA_018155175.1. NCBI lineage: Eukaryota > Metazoa > Chordata > Actinopteri > Cypriniformes > Cyprinidae > Sinocyclocheilus > Sinocyclocheilus anophthalmus. The sequence continues at coordinate 288,131 of JADLZN010009383.1, read as the reverse complement.
ATTTATAGTAAAATCATGATTGGTTCATTTTCATAAGGGTTGTGTTGTTTTCTGCCCTAGCTCTCCCTAAGCAGGGGCGATTTCGGACACAGCCTGTGTTTTACGCACCGCGGAAATTATAGGGCCATATGTCTCAGAGTAGTCAGTGCAATTTGGGAAAGAAATCAATTAAATTTGTATGTGGATGTGTGTAAATATTCAAATGTAATCCCCTTTGTAACTGTTAACATTTTCATAAGTAACTAATTCAATTACACATTTTTTTTCTCAGTAACTGTAACAGATTACAGTTACATTTATTTTGTTATTAAATTACATAACTACCACCGTTACATGTAACTAGTTAATTCCCAACACTGATTACATGCCAGTATAGCTGGTGACTACGGCTAATCGATCCACAAAACAGTATTAAACGAGAGACCTGTCAACCAGACATCGTTCGTCAGAAGAGAGCACAACGGGAATGTCTGCTACTCTCGAACTTACAGTGCCCATTAAGGTTTTTGAGAAGAGTATTTTTCTTTTTTCAGGGTTGCACAAATAACCCCAACTGTATGAGGCTGCAAGCATTTTGGATACCAGATAATAACTCCTCAACCTGTTTATAATTAGCAGTGTTCAGGAAGGAGAGGTGTTAATCATTGTTTCCAGCAGGCCGTCATGGCGGTTGGACACATTATTATTTAGATTTCAATAGATTTTATTGTGGGTTACACAGGATGGAAAAGGGAAAACATCGCTGAAAATCCTGGCCAATGCTGCCCAGACAAGTGTTTCCGCCAGTCCTTTCAAGATGTATCAGGTGAGATTCTGACGTTATGACTTTCTGATGTGAGAACCTAAAGACCTTTTATCCCTGACAGGAACAGACAACAGCAAGGCGTACTGCAGCTCTGCGTCTCCAAAGAAAACATGCAGGACCTTTAGCTCTCTCCCTTCTTTTTCTTCACAACAATTTATTTTATGGATATATATAAAAAAAACTGTCAATAATTTAAAAGAACCTTACTCTGTCATGTATTTCTATAAGCACCCTTATCTGCAGTTTAATACATTTACCTCCAGGAAGAGTAGCGATGAAGTATGCCAGTCCTCTGGAAATGTGTCCACAAGAATTGTGTTTATCGGAATGTGAACAAGAAATTAACAGTACTTACATAATAATCGTTGACATGTCCTTTTTTTTTTTAGGACAAGTTCAGCTTAAAGTTGGTCTTGTTTGAGAAGTGAACTCAGAGGGGGTGATCGGGGTGAGTAGGTGAGGGGTACAAAGATAATTTAAGTATTTGTCCACTTTTGATTTCTGAATAAAAATCGTCACGAAAACACACTTTACATTTTTTATATGGATTTAAAAAATAAGCATACACTGTCTTAATAAATACTCTAAGATGTGGCAGCACACCAAATATTTGCAGTGGTTTTAGAGCGGTTTTGTATAAACACACTCACACACCAAAGTTGAACAACAGAAGACTGAAACATGAGCTAACAGTGCCAAGCCAGAAGAACAAACCACGGGACAACAGAACTGGACAACAGAAAATTGGAAGAAGGTTGCTTTGTCTGATGACATTCGATGTCTGCTGTGACATTTGAATGGTAAAGTCAGAATTTGGTTTAAACCTGAAAGCATGCATCCAGCCTTGTATCGATGGTTTAGGCTGCTGGGGATATTTTCTTGGCACACTTTGGACCCGTTTGTACCAACTGAGCATTGTTTAAATGCCACAACATACCTGAGTATTGTTACTGACCATGTCCATACCTTTATGACCACAGTGAACACTCTTAAAAATAAAGGTGCTTCACGATGCCATAGAAGAACCTTTTTGTCTAAATGGTTCTATAAAGAACTTTTAACATCTGAAGGAAAACAAAAAAAACAAAAAGAACCTTTCTGTTTCACAAATGGTTCTTTGTGGCGAAAGAAGGTTCTTCAGTTTATAAAAAGGTAAGAAAGAGATGGTTCTTTAAAGAACCTTTGACTGAATGGTTCTTTGTGGAACCAAAAATGGTTCTTCTATAGCATCGCTTGAAGCACCTTTTGAAGCACCTTTATTTTTAAGAGTATACCCACAGTTCACCATCACCAGATCTCAATTATAATGAGCACCTTTGGGATGTGGTGGAATGGGAGATTCACATCATGGATGCGCAGCCGACATGTTATCATGTCGGTATGGACCAAAATCTCTGAGGAAAGTTTCCAGAACCTAGTTCAATCTACATCATAAAGAAGTAAGGTGCAGTTCTCAAGGCAAAAAATGGAGTTCAACCCGGTATTTGCAAGGTGTACTTAATGGAGTAGCCAGTAAGTGCATATTGCAGTTTTTACAGAACCTATAAGACAATATCCAGGATCTAGGAAGCATTCCAAGAGGCATACTGTACATTTTCAAAAGAAGACCTCTGCCATCCAAATGTATATGTTTTCTTTTAACTGTACATCATGCTTTTCGCAAAGAATAGGTTTGTCAGATGAGGGAAGCAATTGCTTTCAGCAAGTTAGCGTCTTGAACATGCACAGCTGCTGCCATGGTTGGCATTTGATTTAGGGTAACTGTGTTAGCTGGTTGTGATGCTTAGCTAGTAGTATTGCTTAGCTGGTAACAAATCAGACAGTGAAAAGTAACAGACTTCATAAAAGGAAGTCACTTCCTCAGGGTCCATTGCAGGAATGCTGTCCAATGGCTGTGTTCCTGTTTTCTGGAGCAGTCAAGTTCACTAAACATGTCAAGTAAAATGTTGTGGAGGAGCTCAGAAAAGATGTTTTCTTTCTAGTCAATTATGGTAGAAGCAAAGGTGAACTTGAGTCTGCTAAGCGACTTAACCCAGTCATCTAACCAGGGCATTTCCTTTACCAGGATCCTGATACAGATTTAGATCACCTAAAGTGCCTGTGCTTGCCAATTAAAGGTAAGTGCAAACAATAAACTGGATAATAAAAGTTGGCCTCAAGGCTTGTGTTTGTCAGAATGTGTCATTGTTTTTGTGTTTGGCAGGGGTTTTGTGTGTGTGTGTTTAATAAGGGAATTTCAACAAACTGCCTGCCGGTCTTTATCTTCATGTTATCACACACAAAGCCATCTACCGAAGTTCCTGTTTTTCTATTTTGGCTGGTCTCAGACCTAAACAAATAAGTAGGCTTGATAATTTTACACTGACATGTTGCATGTGGTTCTTCATCTCCCATCCCCAAACAATCCATATGTTCGATAATATTAAAGGATCAAGACATTTCTTACAACTTTCTCACAAGGCAGATTAGAGAAAAAAAGGACAGAAAAATAAACATGGCAAGAATCCCCATGATAACGCCAATGGAATGCATAACAGTATAGCCTTTTCAACAGCTAATGTCACACAACACAAAATGTAGCATTACAAATTGAAGCGCACGACAATTAAACAATCCAAAACTATTACAAATAGATGATAGAAAATACAATAGACTGCATATAGCAGTATTTTTCCTAAACAATTGCATGTGCTTAATTAAAACATATTTCACCCTTGTGCTCAGGGGTTTAATGGACACTGGTTAGCTGGTTGACCAGCAACTAACCAAGTTGATCAATATAGCTTTTCAAACATTGCGGTAGTGGCTGATCAACAGCAAACACAGTATTAAATGAGCTATAAAATTAGAACAGATTTTCAAACAGAAACGTGTTAAGTAAATTGGTCAAATAAGCAGTCAAAAAACAGTTGAAAGTGGGATTTGCATTATTTATGTTCTTTTATAAACCTAATTTATAAGATTAATATACACATTTTATAAATGCGGATCAGTCTTAAGAACTGGAACCACTCTTAACTTGTAACCTTATTGCTGTGTAAAAACCTTTTTTTTTTTATTCGCATAAAAAAATTATTGAACCGAGAATAGCATTGCTCGAGGATTGCACGAGACTTCTCCCTTCGACCTCAGCACGTCAGCAGCGGAGGAGGGGGCAAACGTATCATTCTTTTGTTTTGATTTAGCAATAAATGTGTTCATAAACATTTCTTATGCCAAACTGATAAATAACTGTACCAAACAAAGTTGATATTTCCATCAGGAGATGGCACACTGTCTGTTCTCTAACACTGTGCAACGCTGAAAATAACGACTCCCCCCATCCTTGAGAAGATGGTATGCGCGGTTCCTATGCGCTCCAGTCTGTTGTTCTCTCCTACAGTGAATCGTTTGCTTACTATGGATACTAACAGCAGTAGAAATAGTGACAGATCTCCAAATGCTTTCTAAATACCAAACAACGACCATGGCTGCTATAAGGAAAAACAAATCTCCTTTAATGACAGCAGCCGTAAGGTAATTATTATTTTCCGTCGTTTATTTTCGTGCCGGTTGTATTATAGGCACGATGTTTTTATTTCAAGCAGAAATGACCGTTGCTGAGGCTCGCGGGCCAACCGTCCGCGCGCGCGCCTCCTCCATCTAAAGACATCGTGTCAAAGGAAGAGATTTCCGTGTAATAAGATGCTAACATTACCAGTTATTCAATAAAATTGTAATTAGCTAGCAGATAATTGTCGAGCGCCCCCGCCCACCCCTCAGCGTGAACCCATTCTTCTCGCTTGATTTCTGACCCCCTGAGACACTTCTCCCGTTTCCAAGATGGTGACAGCATGGGAAGACTGTAAACATCCGTTCGCCTGGGGTTTAGTTAAATATGAACTTCAAGATATAGATTTTGCTATGCCTTGAATGTAAAACGTCACATCAATCGTTTCTTTATTCGGTAATTCAGTGGTAAATTCAGTATGACCGGTGATATTTGATTTAATTGTCGAGACCCATCTCATTTCATGCAAAATAATGTTTGTCTGTAATTAACTTACATCCATTTTAGTTACACGTATTGTATTGAATATGCGTATATGAAAATAAATAAATAAATAGTACAGTAATAAAAATCTTGATCTTGACGTATAGCTGTAGTCTACATAAGCGTTGCCATTATATGAGATCTTGGCCAATGATGAATATGGTGGATTTGGGGGATGGAGGGAGGGCCATCATGTTTCTCACAAACATTCTCAGATAAAAAAAAGCCTTTTTGTGGCCTCTTTTCAATAAAATATGGCCGTGGAGTCTTTGCACATTAATTGATAATATTAAATGAATAATTCACCCAAATATGAAAATTCTGTCATTATGCACTTTGTCAATCCACACTCGAACACTTTTGTTTTGTCTGTGGAACAGAAAATTAAAGGGGTCCTATTATGATTTTTCACTTTTTCAACTTTAGTTGGTTTGTAATGTTGCTGTTTGAGCATAAAAAAGATCTGCAAAGTTACAAAGCTCAAAGTCCACTTCAAAAGGAGATATTTTATTTAACAGAAATCACTTTTCAAAAACTACAACAAACGACTCGTTTGGACTACAATGCATATTTTCCGGGATTTGTGATATCACAAATATCGACAAATGGGACGAGACCTGGTTGTGCTGCACTAGAGAAGGCTGCGAGTGTTTTCACTATGTCGGAGACATGCTAGCTTTCCAAGGCAGACGAACTTATGGAGCTTTTCCCACTGCAATGGACGGCAAGTACAGTCCCAGTATGGTTCACTTTTTGGGGGGGTACCACTGGGTACAGTACCTGGTACCTGGTACTTTTTTTAGTACCACCTTGGTTGGGGTTCCAAGCGAACCGTACCATTACCAAAATTTGACGTGTAAACTCTGCTGATCACGGAGTGGCCGGAGAGAATCGTCACTACCTGCGTCAATGAACTTGCGACACAAACACAAAAGAAGTGCGCTATTGATTCGACACGACATCTGCACAGCCAGCGAAGGATCTAGAGACGCAACTGTTTTGAAAGGAGCACACCTGGTTTAAAAACCAAAAAGTGGGCTGTTTAGTTTTGTGTGTTGAGATGAGTGACAGACGTTCCTCTCGGTTGATAGACCAAGGTAGCGGATCCAGCGAGGAGCTTGTGGGGCGACGCCGGAATGAAAACGTTTTGAGAGTGCGCGGAGCGAGAGAGGCGGCGCAAAACTCTATACTACATTGAATAATCGGCCATTCTAAGCATAGGTACTGACTGCAGGGAAACGCGAACCGAACCGTTGCCCCGTCAGAGGCCCGAGTCGTAACACGCAGTGGAAAAGCGCCATTAGTAGTAGTCAATCATTGATTGTGCCAATCTCAACACACACTGGCACAGCTAACCAATCACAGCACATTTCGTATGTCAGAAGGCGGGCTTTCATTTGATACAGGAATTATTCAAGCCGTTCATGCCAGACTGGAGAGAAAGAGGTGTTGTAATAATGTAAAATATGGGAAAAATAATGTGTTTTTCAAACAACATGGTATGAGAGTCTGTTCTAGTACACCCACAAAATAAAATCAAGACTTTGTAAAAGAGCATAAAAGGACCCCTTTAAGCTATATTTTGAAGACTTCTCTCTCATGATTTTTCCAAACGACAGTTTATAGTAAGTACTAAGTGACACCTTTCACAAACCAATTGCAAATGTTTTTAGCCCGGTAAAGTAGGATATGAAATGATACTCTTACAAATATTAATATATCGAGTTAAATATAAAGCTACCGTAGTGATTGGATTTTTGATTGTGTTCTTGTGCTTGTTTGTGTGTCCTTAGGCAGGGCGCTGGCAAACTAGGGACACAATTAAAAACAAGTAACGTAATCTATCCTCCTTTTTGTAGCGCTATATGCGTAAAGTATTGACATTATGTAATGTAAACTGAAACTAATTCTAACACAAAATAATTAAAAACTATTAAACACTCTTTTATATCAGTGCCAACCATCAGAATTTTGAAACACTTTGAAACCAAGGTTCAAAACAGTATTACGTATTAAAGCCTCAATTTGTGAATTCATGTGACTTGTGGAGTTTGATACATGCTTTGAAACACTGATTTGAAAACAACAGATTTGTAAATGTTTTGAATTTTCATGAATCAGTGCTTCAAAAGCACCCATCATCACTAGTTACAGTACAAACAAGAACCCGTGGCATTTGGCCTTTTTTAATCTGTGCATGATTGCATATGAAATTTCAGTACTCTGGTGTAGAAGATTATTTGTTAATAACGACTTAAATTTAAATCTAATCCTTACACAAATATACCACATGACTCCAGAACACTTGGAATGTTGTGAATGAGTCATATAAACTACTTTTATGGTGTCCTTGGTGCCCCTGATCACTTTTAAGTGTTCTTGTATGTAAAAGAGCTGCATAGAGAGTTGGACAGACGTTATGGTGAATAAATAATGCCAGAATTTTCATTTTTAGGTGAACGGAGTCACGTGCACAGTGCCTTATAAGGCATTAAGCCTTCTTCCTTAGTTGCATAGTAATGCAGGATTGTATTGTTGTTTTTATTGTTCCTGGCACCAATGTTCAGGTTAATGTAAGCGAATTGCCGTTCTTGCAGCTGCTCCACGCTGTGGGACGCAGGTCCAGGCTGTGCAATGGATAGGATGTTGAATACAGCGCGCAGGATGGCATCTTTGCTTCCCTGGGTAGGTGTTTTGTAATGCAAATATCAGCCTTGGCTCTTTCACGGCGATCACATGAGCTATTACTCCAGGGACGAGACAGGCGAACATGACTTATCTCCAGGCCACCTGTAAGTAATAAGCTGGTCTTTTTTTGTGGTCAGGGTATTTAGCAGCCGCGACAATGATAGTAACTGTTCAAAGCGAGACTGTCCAGGGCTACTTATCTGCGGCTTGATATACAACACAAACAGCATTTCGACATGGAAACAGAAATGCCGGCAGATGCTTGTCCCCAGAGTGTAGAATTAGGCTGGAGGGTACAAGACAATAAATATAAATGGACAAAATTCATATTCCTAAGTCGGCTTAAAAAGCTCCTTCGTATTTCTATCACGTTTATTAGGTTGCTGTATTTGCGTGGTTATTGTTGTATTGATATAGTTATTATATTTCTTATTCCATAATGTGATCTCCTTGATATAAGGGGTCAGATTTTGGCATCTGTGCGCTGCAAGACCAACAGTTCATTATGGTGTACCTGCTTCCCTATGGATCGTGCACGGTGGCGGAATCTGTGCAGGCTGTCATTGTCTTACCGAAACAGAAGTAAAATGAGTCGTACAGCACTGCTTGTCATGATAATCCAACATCTTCTACTTGGGATGCCCAATAAGTGTAACAATGTCCAGGCTTGATGACAATAGGACTGAAATGCATTATTTTCATGTGAAGTGGCACGAGAATGGACCCCGAACGTACTGATAGCTGCTGTGACTTATTGCTATAACAAATGTTGTATATATGTTCTAATAAAGGTAATCAAATAGAAAATATGTGGTAATAAAATATTATTACAAATAAAAAAAGTATATTACAATTAATTTGCTCAGAAGGGGTATTACTTAATAAAGTGATATTGGTCAAAATAGGTGGTTTGTTCTTACAGTTAACTTTAAGTGAGGATTAGATGACAGAAGAGATAATCTCTGTAAAAAAAACAAAAAAAGTAAAAAAAAAAAAACACTCCTATTCATCTGATTACTATTTTTGTTGTTTTCTTTTCATTTTCTATCTCTCCGTAAGTAGGCTGAAGAAGGTTGAACGGATGGAAGGGGGGGTTAAATCTCAAGGTGTGGTGCCATGGTTTCAAGACTGTCGGGGGTGATTTTTATTTTTGCCGTTGCATTGGAATTCCCTACAGTTCACATGGTAAGCATGTGATGCACTGATGAAGGCACTGCAAAAGCATTGTACTTTTAACCATCATGTTTATGGTTGATTCATATTTTCCATAGGCCATGTTCAGAAGTTTGACATGTTCATGTTGGAGAAATGGCCCATCGTTCAGGCATTTGCCTTGGAAGGAATTGGGGCTGGAGTGTTTTTCACCATGAAATATAAGGTTGTGTATTTATGTTCCATGACCTTTACTTATACATGACTTATGGGTTATATACACATTTTGTAATAATCATGTTATATAAACAGGATTGATAATAGTGTAAATGCAAAGAAACTAACATACCTGTTTTTATTGTGTTCTTCACCAAATTGTTTCTTGCATCTTATAGCTCACAGATGTAAGTCAGAGACTTTGGCAAGTCTACAGCAGATTGGACCCAGCGTCTCTGGACTCCCTTCTTAATGAGGTGAAAAGTGTACGCTTGCATCGATATGCTAGTCAAGCCCATGCACCGATTTCTTTCTTATACAAGAGTGGCTGTGATACTCTCTCACAGGATCTTCAATCTTTTCGCAAAGACAGTGGAGCTGTCTGTTCTCCAGTATGAATCGAGAAGTGGCACTATTGGGTCCATCAGGGAACTGTGGTCAGAGGCCCGTTGCAAAAGGTTGTCCTTGTTTGGGAATATTATCACTACACCAACGCGTTTAAATCCTGCAAATAAAATCAAAGATGGTTTATTAACTTTCAGATGACATCTAGGTTGCATGAGCTGGGAAATGTGTGGTAAAGCTAACTAGTTGAGAAAATAGCTCTTAGTCAGTGTAGTTCTCAACAAATTGACTGGAACACAATTGGTGTTAATACTCGTTCTTGTAGGGCAACGCGAGGCCACTTAATGTCCCCAATTGATAAAAGCGCAGTGCGTGTGATATTATTGTGGTGTATCATTCTGGCTTTAGCAGATACGTGCGTGCAAATAAACATGTATGGGTCTGATGAATCCATTGTTGTGGCATTCTAATCTCATTTTTCGGTGTGTGCTTGGGTGCAGACCTTGTCAGAACGAATTAGTAAATCAGCGAGGGCCAAATTATTTACCAGCCATATCACAGACAAGAGGATTTTTACATATGAATAAACAGGGTGCTCTTGGGTTTCTAAGAACCATTCTGTGCCGGAAGTTATTTCTCCTTGGTGTAGTAGCTTAGTAGATGCAGTTTGACAAACAAAGAAGCGAAGGGGCCACCCCTGGAGTTGTATGCCAGTAAAAGGCGTCGAGGAACACCATTGGTGTGGGTGGTATGGGGAGAAAACCTCTACTCAGTGAAGGATAATCTTGAGAACATATAACTGATAGTGGGCAGGCCTTCCCTTCTGAGACGGCCACCAGGTTCTCGAACACTGGCGCCTGGTATGGGGGTGGTTTGGCCAAATCACATGTGAATCGCCACACAAAGAGGGTGCGGCATGTCGTGACTAGACCGTCAACGGTTACATTAAATCCATCCTCTACGGTCGGTCCTTTATGTATTATCTAGCATAAAAAAAGACAATTGTGTAAGATGTGGTGTTTTGTTATAAAAACCTCGTCTCACAGCGTGCTGCAATGGGTGTTGGGCGCCATCAGGCCCACTGAGCCGTGCGCGAACCTATTTCTTTGTGAAGCACACCATGGTCGCGCATCTGGGTAAGGGTGATCTGCTAGGAAAATGTGGTGTAATAGAAGTTATATTTGATTTCATTCGCATGGCATACTTTAGCTGTTTTTTTTTGTAATCCGACAGGAAAGTTACAACATACCAGAAAGGCACGAAGGGGGCGCGTGATCTCGGCATTAAGTACCCAATCGCCCTCGTGGTAACTTGTTTTTTTGATGACTGGATGTTGGTATTACACGGGGTAGACCTGAATAAGTGTGTGGGTAGTGTGCAGACGGGCTTGGGTCCATTCGAGGCTCAGGCGTGATGTATTTCAGAAGATCTGGACGTATCGGGATCAAATGTTTCTTTTTCTCCATCAACAGCACAAATTGCGGAAGAGTAAGTAGTACAGACAAAGGGGCCCTGTTTAGTAAAACTTTTATGATCGCATAATGTGGGTTTCATTAAAAGTAAGCTATTTATACAAATAAAATAAAAGGGCAACTTAAAGGTTTACTCCACCTCAGATGAAGCATGAGATAATTGTCACGTAAGCACTTACCCCACATGATACTTGTAGAATACCAACCCGGTAAAGGCTTGCGTGGGGGTCGTTCGTCTTCGGAACGTGGCTCATATTCTCCAAAATGGCGCTACGGGGTGATGCGGAGGAGAAACACAAGAGGAGACCGAATGTATGAAATGAATAGGAATTCATTGATTGTTTGTTATTTGCATTCGTGTACAAAAATAGTCTCGGTACGGCTTCATGAACGTTACGGTTTGAACCACTTGATGGCAGGATGGACTAGTGCTAGACGAGTAAGCGGAATTTCATCACTTTTTCTGGACCTTGCCGTTAAAAAATGTACGTTGGCAGTCTAGGAGGACGGGGTCACAACCTCGCCGGGGTGTTTTCACAATCCAAAGATATCGTAATGTTTCGCGAAGACGAACTAGAAGGGCTTTGCTAGGATTTGGAACGCATGAGGGTAAGTGCTTGAGGTGACAAACTGTTCACTTGTTGGTGTGGAATATCCTTTAAAAATGGAAGAGCGTAGAGTAAAGTGTGTTAAAAAGTGTTCCTTTCAAGAAATAGGCGGTTCGCGATACTGATCGGTATACAATGTTTTAAAATCGACAAAGGTAGTTTTTCCATTAGCAAGTTTTATGGTACAAAAGGTCGACATTGTCCGGTAGAAATGAAACTGTAAGCGCAGTTCACAGTACTTCACTAAGTATCTAATTCAGCTTGGCTTTTGGGTCAACATGAAATTTGTGACTGCGGTGAAACCCTCAAACATGTTACTCAATCAGGGTGATGTCGCGGTAAAGTTGATTGTATGTTTTGACAACTGACGTATGTTGGTGAGACGACAGACAAAGCAACCATAGCCAAGAACTATAGAATGATAACCACGACAGAGGATTGATTGTATAGACATTTATATATGTACAGAGGACCTTTATAGGGAGTAAGCATTATTTATTATGATGCCATCATTATGGGCTTAGAAAGAATTTTGCTCAGGTTATCAATATTTAACATTATGCTTTTGTTTTTTATTTTTTTCCAAGGCACATGAGAATTGGTAGCCGAAACAGAGAAAACGTTTCAGCTGGCCTTGGACAACTTTGGGTTGATTCAGTACAGGGGAGCTCTCAGGTATGCAATTCACACAGAAAGGGCCCAGAAGAAATCTGCATATTTTTTCTTTCTAAGCTGATTTAGGGGTGAATTCTGTGAAATGAATTTAAACAATGTCATAGAAAGGTGAAGTATGATCAAATTATGCAACAATATTTATTAAACAAACACACAGGGGGTACAGAATGTATAGAACCGACAAACGTTCCAAATCTGTGGAAATCTCTCTAACTTTCTCTGGGGTTCTGAGCTTGCAGATTCCTTGTGGGCCTTGGCTATTAGAAAGTGGTTATTAAAAGTGAAGTTATATTTAGGTCTCACCATAGGACACATTTTGTGCATGCTTTGTGATTTGATAATCTACTTTGTCTGTTTAATTCAGATCCAAAGCTGTGTTTAGCATACAGGCTGTCAACAATGAGGGAACGTGAGTTTCTGAGCACAGACACAGCTATTGCCCTTCACACATTATACTGCAATGTACATTTTCCACATTCTGTATTTCATAACTTGAAACAATCTTCCTTTACACAGAATCATTCCCCTCAGTGATGAGGACAGTCGCTTTATGGTAAAAACTGTGAGTATAAAACTTTTCCATCCCAGCTGCAGCTTTTCATTTTACTGCAACTTGTATTAAATGGCTGACTCCACAGGCGTCCATGATGGTGCACGATATCCCAGATCTCCAGTGCGGAGGAAACCTGGGATCAGTAGTTTTCTCTGAGTCCTTTCTAGAGTCCAGCGTTTACATTCAGCAGAGAGGTAAAAATCCGTTTTGTGAGAGTATTCAGTTGGAGGTTAATAAAGTACTAATTAATACTAAATAGTACATGTGAGATTGTAAGGCACCTCTTCTCCTGCAGATGGCGCTCTTTCCTCTGACAGCTGTTTCACTGTGCTCACCTCATCAGTTCCTCGCCATGTCTGCTGGCTGGTATAGTGCACTCATTGTTTGGTTGTGCAAAATGTGCATTTCTTATTAATTAATTGTTATTTTGTTAATTAATTATGTTCAATTATGAGTTAATTGATTTGTTGTTTTCTTTGTTATAGGTAGATGAGGCTGATGTGCGAATGTCTGAACAGGCTCAGCATCTGCTGAAGGTGAAGTTTTACAATGCGGTAGTTTGTACAAACCATTGAACCTCCTCCCTCATGCTGTATTAACTGTTATATATATATGCTTTAAAACCTGTGTGTGTGTGTGAAAACAGGAAGAGGATGGTACGTGTTTGGGCATTCCTCTAACAGTGAGAGACTCTGCCTACATGTTCTCCAACAGCCTGCTGTCTACACCTGAGGAAGGTCAGATTTCATCTCTACTGGAAGGTCATGGTTTCAAGTACTCTTTGTGCATATGCATTAATGTGTTTATTGTCCTGTAGGGAAACTGGTGTTTTTCTCTGAGGGTATCCTGTTTGTGCATCCTCGTCACGGCTCCATTACACTCTCTATGAGTCACATCAACACCATTAAGCTCTATGATGGGGTGAGCAATGCTCTCATTCATGATATATTTGGGGTCAGAATGATAAAAAAAAAAAAGAATTAATACTTTTATTCAATAGGGATGTATTAAATTGGTCAAAAATTTACAGTACATTTTTGTTTCAAATAAATGCTGTCATTAAACAGAACAACTTATGAGCATTAATGAATAATAAAAAATAATAATTACATTTCTTGAGTAGTAAATCAGCATTTTAGAATGAATTTTGAAGGATCATGTAACACTGAAGACTTGTATAATGGCTGCTGAAAATTCAGCTTTGCATCACATGAATCAATTACATTAAAAAAAATATATATATTAAAATAAAAGTTATTTTAAATTGTAAAAATATTTCACAATTGTACTATATTTTTGATGAGATAAGTGCTTTGTTGAGTGTAAGAGGCTAAGAGATGTTTTCAAGATAAATATATTTTAACCCAAAACTTTTAAACAGTACTGTATATATCATCAATTAAGCTTTGTATGCAATGTTGTTTTCACAGGGCTCTCTGTCTGATGTTTCAATGCTGTTCATCAAGTATCAGACCTCTCTGCTTCCGCACCTTCCATTCCTTTTACACAGTGCTGATTTCTCTCTGGCTATCGCTCTGCTTCCCAGAACCAAGAGCTACAAAACTTCTATTCACAGTGCTCAATACACACACACACACACACATTACACACCCATACTATGCAGGCGGTAAAAAAACATTCTCGGTTTCTGTCATATCCTGCAGAGTTTTGTTGTATTCTGTTTAGTGTTTGGTTGTAAATGAGTTGTGATATGATTTGCAGGTCCTGCCAGCTTGGCGTAAGTCAGACTCTGGGTTGAGAGTGCAACACGTCCTCAATGATCAGCTGAGCCCTGAGCACAAGAGCATGTGAGTTAACACTTCATTCTGCATCAGCTCAGCCAACAGCATTCAGCCTGATTTGTTAAGATCTTATTGTGCTTGAGCCCCGAGGTATCATAATGTAGCACATAAATGTATCCCATGACGTGTTTCCTTTCAGGTACTTCAGGCTGTTAAAGCTTCATGAGATACATACACCAGCGGCAAACAGCCACAGAGCTGTTCTGAAGACTGCTTATCCACAGCTGCCAGAGCATGACAGGTAACACACATATTCACACTTCCACCCTGTCCTAACTAGGGATGATGTGACAGAATGTTAAGCAATAAATCTGTCTCTTTTTTTTGTTATTATGAGTTTTTGACCTAACCAGCTATGACTATGACAGGCAGTTGACAAGACATTGTGCCAGTTGCTTGGTTTCTATCTGTCAGTAAGGTCAAAATTCTGAGCTATCTGTCAAAATTATGAGCACTATTGAAAATGGTGCTATCGTGCTGAAAAATCAACAAATTGTCTTGTATATACAGCATATATTCCGATCGTCTTATTGGTTGCACTGACTTTGTTGCTTTGCTCATGCACATTGATGTCTGTCAAATTTTCTGCTCAGGTTCCTTCAGCATTTTGCCATCAGCAGTAGCGTGGGTGAAGAATCTGTCTGTAGCGACCACTTGTCTACTGTGTTTTCAAACACAGCACCTGAAAACATCAAACCTGAATCCAAGATAAAGGTGAAATGCATGTGTATAAATACAACACAGTCATACATAATCTGACAAGTCATGCTGGAGGAAACAGAGCATATGAATAATAATAGATAAATGTGTTTGTGTGTGTAGGTGGTCCTCACTATCATTGCAGGCTTGCCAGGCAGTCATAAGGAGAATCTGTGTGATTTCTTGATGGAAGTGAATCAAAATAGCGCCAGGTGAGAGAATAATCAAAATGCCATGAACTTTATCTATGCTCATTACAACTGTCACATTGTCTTACATTTAATATTGGATGTGGCAGATTTCTGACTTCTGGCCATAATGATTTTTGCTGTACTGCTATTGGAAGAACATTAAAACCAAATGGTAATTTGGAATGTGTTCTACTGCATTTATCTAAATAGAAGGTTGGAAATTCTGACTTTCTGAGTTCAATGGAAAGCATCTTGAATGCTAGCGTGCTCATTACTGTCTTTTTATCCTTACACTCCAAAACTGAGTACTGTTTGATTGACAGGTGGGAGGTGTTTTGCCCTGCTCTGGAGGGCTCTGAGGAATTCAGTGCGTCACACCTTCAGCGGTTCCTGAGCAGCCTTCTGACCAAACAGAGGGAGACGGATTTGAATTCAACCAGAGTTGTGCTGCTTATACCAGGGTAAGACAGACATGAACATTGAGTCTCAAAACCTTGAGGATCATGTTTATTTCAGCTGCTCACCACTGATGAATTTTACAGCATTGATGGACTTGAGGCGAATAACAATGTTGCCTTCTTTAGAGCTGCTTATAGCTGAATTGAACAGTTTTCAGAATTAATGAGCTTTGCAGTTTTTTAACTGAATCAACATTAAACTGACTGAGCTGAATATTGACACTATTGTCATATTAGAGCTGCTTTACAAGATCATTTAAATTGGTCATATATTTAATAAAGTTTGCATCATTGATGCTGTTGTTGCTATGAAGCTGTTAGGAAACAATCAGTCTGTATTGTATAAAATAAAGCTGACTGGACTTGACTGTTCTGAGACATAGCCATCACATACAAGAATCAATTAAATGAAGTTTTTATGCTTACTGTATGTGTTGTAGGTACACCGATGTGCTAGATGTAATCCAGGCAATCACGGCTCATCCAGACCCACAAGTTCACAGCCAAGTGACAGTGGGTGCCGTCTCAGCATGTGTCAACCCACTCACATCCTTCATCAAACACAGGCAAGAGTTTTTCCACATGACATTTATCACACCTTCTTTTCCAGACGAACACTTGTAATTCAGATTGTAAATGCTGTAATAAGAATTATATGTCATTATGTAATTATAATGTAAGTGTCTAAAGGGCCTGTTAACACGCTGTAATTTCCCTTGTTTGATGTCGTCTCTGAAGCTCTCTGAAACTGCTCTTTACAGGCTTCTCTTCCCCAAACTCCTGGAGCAGTGCAGTCAGGGTGAGTTTCTCTCTGTATGGTGCCTGTGTGTGAATGTTGCAGAATAGATTATCAGATCTGTCGCTGTTGTGGGGTCGTATCGTGTGAAATCAGATTTTCCTAGATCTTTGGAGATTGAAAGTTCTTTGTACTATGAAACCTACCATAATTTTCTACCATAACTCCCCTTGCTTCGATAAAGTGCATTTTTAAAACTAAAATTTGTCAGAAACTAACCACATTTACATATCAACAGTGCTTAATTGGTGTTCAGCAACTTTCTGTATCTGCGTATCCCTCTGAAGAATCCCATGGTTAGAAACCAGCATTATTTTTAACAAAGTCCCTGATCATTTCCATCTGATATGAACAATATCAATCAAAGTGTACTGAGTATATGAAGACAGTGAGACATCACCAGTGTGCCCTTAATTAAAGCAGCCTCATTTAACCTCAGTGCTCTAGGGGAATTGCCCCTATAATAAGTGCACTGTAAGTGGCTTTGGATAAAATTATTTCTTAGATGAGCTTCTCTTTCAGGCGTCATCAGCAATGTTATCTTCACGGGTTTAACTACCGAGCAGAAGCACCCACTTCGCAAACACATGCAGCAGCTGATCCGTGCAGCCAATCCCAGCACTGCATTTATCTCAGCAGAGAAATGGGCGGTTAGAAGGTTTGTACATTGATATTTTCTCTGACATACACACTCACTTAATTTTAATATTTTAATATTACTTTTTTGTATTGTAGGACTGAAGATATACGGCTTATTCTGAATGACAGCAGTTTCTCACAGTCTCATATGATCAATGCACGATACTTGCTGTATCCTGGCTGGTAATGTTTTCGTTCTCTACATGTGTGTGTATACACAGGTGTATGTTTAACTATATTGAACTATACTGTGTATTGTTTCAGGTGGGAAGGCAGGTTTGTTTCTGGAAGTGGATCACTGTCTATGTCTCCGCATTGCATTGAGTTCAGTCGTCCATTGGAAAAAGCATTATTTCTGCAGCGCTGCAAAGGTAAACATCTGTTTGTGTGTATTTATCATCATCCATAAGACTGTCACAATCACGACAATTTTTTTAATTAATTGTCTTATTAGAAAAAAAATCAGTTTAGGCTTTGCAAAAAAACAAACAAAGCTGCAAACTATTTTTAATAAAATATTTTAAATATACAAATAATTATTTTACGCAATAAATGAAAATTACAAATGTTTGCATTAGCAACCTCATCTGCAATAATGTTAATTGCCTAAATTCCTAAAACTTAAATTTTACTACTACTAAACAAAATTGGAAACTAATGGCCAATCCATTTATAAATACTATAATAGTTTATAAATAACACTAAAATAACACTGGCACAGAGTAGAATGACATGAAGAGTAATAAAAATGTTTTTTTAGTATCAATATTTCCATTCTAAATTATTCACATGGCATTGTAAGGTGGTCTGGATAAAACTCTCAAACCTTTATGTTGCACAAAAAAACTCCTTTATGGTTCTGTTAAAATATGTTTTCATTAAAGATTAAGAAAGTATATAGGGTCAGTTGAATTGAGATGAGAACACCACCTCCTGAGATGATCTGAATTTTGCGTAATGCACAAATGCTTTAAAAAGAGGCACAACATGTGCATTTAATGGCATATTTACTTTATTTTGATGCCACTATATGATTGTGACATGCAGAAAGTTTGAGGTCTTTTTAAATCAAAGCAATCTGATCAAATAATTGTGATCAGGTGATTATGTAATAATTGTGAGAGGCCTAATCATCAATGATAAATATTCAAGAGGGTTTAATTATAAAGTGATTGCTGACAGTATATGTAAGGATGCTGTACAATCATGTGCTAAAAATGGAACTGTCAAAAGTAAGTGATCAAAGTCAACACAACTCACAAGTCTCTCTGTCTCCTTTCTTTTCTCAGCTCTGAAATCCTCTCTCAAACCCAGCTCTTTCACAGGAAACATCTATCACATCAGTGGGAAAGTGCTGTTCTCTGGTAGGGCAGTCGGAGCGGCAGAAGAGTCGGTCTCCTACCAACCGCCCCAAATCTGTCCCTTAATCTGAATTTTTTTTTCATGGCTTTACTATACACAAGCGGGACATGTCACCAATCAGTTATGATTGTCTAAAATGTTGTTATTGTTTGATTCTAGGATGTCTATGCTGCTTTGGTTTTGTCTGTGTAGTTTAATTGTAGGAATTTTTTTCCATGGGAAAGTAAGTAGCAGGGGGCCTGTGGGGTACCGGCACGCGCAACACTGTCAACCTCTTAAACTCTGGTTCCTCAAAGGATGTGGATCGATTTTCCTCCTGTTGTCACATTTTTTTTTTTTGGATGGTTTTTTTTTTGACTGTCCTCTGTTCCTTTGAATCTGTGGTGGAGTTGCATGGAGAGAGTGGGTAAATTGACAGAATGGAGAGAACTGAGTGATTTAATAGTGCCTGAGAAACAGCACGCTAGATAGTGTAGTTCATTTAGGACCCACACGGTCCGAACACCATCTGTGATGCCTAGTTATCACCATGAATCATCTGTGTTTTGTTATGGAAATCTTTTGATTGTGGGTGCCTATTTTTTTCTGTGGGGTGTGGTGATTTGCCTTGCAAGTACTGTATTTGAGTTTTTTTTTTTTTCGTAACATTCCAGTGCATTGCTGATCAGTTGTTTTCCCAAGTTTGACTCCTTTCTTGCTTGGCTTGTAAGGTTGCAGAGTCGTAGGTAGTCCAAACACCACTAAACTGCAGAGGATTGATTGATAGGTAGGATGGCGTTGGCACGCCATGTGCTAGACTAATAGCTCCGTCCTGATGACATGTTTTTGATAAATTAGTGTGCCAAAGGAGCATGTGTTGCCTCAGGTGAAATGTGTGTGTGTGTGTATCTGACCTGCATTCGGGCGGGGGGTGAGTGTCTGTTTTTCAATGTAGACAATGACAGACAGGATGGGTGTAAACTGTCTCCATAACATCAGTGGGAAGGGAACGACCATTGTGCCCCCTGATCAGGGGACCTTGGACTCAAATTTCTCTCACCATGTGCCCATGCATTGGCCCCAACGGACACAAACCCACTGTTATCTATGTTCACGGAGTGGGCCTTTTCAAACCCAAGAGTGGAGGGGCCTGAACAAAAGACCTGGCTTTTTTTTTTTCGGCATTGTGCCAAACAGGTAAATTCTCATAGGTGGGAGCAGGTGGAATCTACAGACTTCTTCCATATTTTCTTCCCTAATTTTGTGGGAGGAATAAACATTAATTTAAGCATAGCAAAATGTGTGCTGGGAGCAACAACATATTGGTAGCCGAAAGCATTATCATGTAACCCAAAATACTTAAACAATTTTATGAACTACACGCAATTCTGCAGACTTCTGTGGGCGCAGACTCCTGCATATAAGAGAAGGAAATTTTTATGAAATCATAAACATTATGCTTAAACATGTCAGTGTTTTTGTGTTTCACAGAAAGTTGCAAAAAAAATCAAGAAGAATAAGAGGACGCTCACCCCACAGGAGATCAGATACATTCATGTGAGTACCGACACCCTTGCGCTCACACATATTTTCATTAATTTAGCACCAAAGCAAATAGTTGATCTAAATATTTTCATCTTATGTGTCTTTAGGTGAAAAGACACCTTGATCCTCTCCCTCCCGGTTACTTCTACAATGGTCATCACTTCGTCAGTTTCTTTGGAGAAAAGCAAAACTTCCATCCTCGTATCTTTAAATTGTAGTATAACTTTTTAACCAGCTTGTTGGTTAAACAGTGGTTTACATACACGGCTCTTAATCAAGTCCAGTTTTTATGTAGCTGGCTGATTTTTGTTTATGGTATTCGGCAGCAATTAAATGTTTAGCTAAAAGAGACCCAGAATAAATATGTCTGATTTCTAAATGTTTTTAAATTACTTTTTTTTTTAACTACATTGGAATCGAAACTGAGAATCGATAAGAGTTGGAATTGATCAAATTCAAGTGATACCCAACCCTGGCAAGGATGCATTAGAATTAATCAAAAGTGACATTAAAGATAATATTACTAAATATTTCTATTTCAAATTAATACTGTCTAATATGCTGATTTGAAATGATTTCTGAAAGACCTTGTGACACTGAAGACTGGGGTCGTGAATTGGCGAAAATTCACAGGAATAAATTACTTATTAAAATAAAAAACATTTTTTTACTGTATTTTTGATCAAATAAATGCAACCTTAGTGAGCATAAAATACTTCTTTCAAAAACATAAAAAACTTATACCACCACATTTTTGAACATTAGTGTACTTTTAACCTATTCTGCACTGCAACAGTAGCATGCTGTTGATTACCATAAACAGTAATTTCAACTTGTCCCAATATGTGTATAAACAAACAGGAAGGTAATGTTTACTTTTATTAATCCGATAAGTAGGCTTAATGTTTGATCAGGAGCGTTGAAAAGCAGCACATTTGCACAGCTAAGCTTTCATTAAAAGTGTATTACTGTAAATGCATTTATACACACTCATGAGGCATCATTTAAAATTATTCTCAGTTGTAATCAACAGCATTAAAAATAATATTGAATATTGACAGTATTGAATATTACTGTGTGCTTGTCAGAACCGATGTGTTTGTGTGATCCGCTTGTTGTTGATTCCTTACATGTGTGTGTTCAGTGATGGATCAGTTCATTGATGAATACGTGCAGGATGCCAATAAAGAGATTGAACACTTCAACAGAAAGGTGGACCTGCAGCCTCACGTTGACCTCTTCGACCCCTAATCCTCTCATATGACAAATTCACTTTCCGGGAAAAGGGAGGGGAGGGTCACTTTACAATCACTAATGTCCACTATCCAATTACCCGCTCAAAACCGTCCATTTCACATGTTAGAATGAGGAATTTGCTGTTGAGAGATGAGGAGGATTTAGCTCACAGCCAGGAAGAAATATCACAGCCTAATGAGCGATCCTTTGCCCAACATACCATGACTGTAAATAGTACCAGCGCCCTGAGAAAGCTGAAACGCTGTTGTGTAAAACAGCACTGCTAAAGCCTCAGATGTGTCAAAACATTCCTGTAAAGAACAATATTTTCTCTGTATTATAAAATAGAAGGTAAACAGAAAGTCTAGGCTTATATATAGGCTTCAAGGGATGCCCAGATCATTACTCTCACCGCTGTGTACATACTTTAGTGCTGAGGCTCCCTGCAGTGAAGGTTGTTCCACTGTAATTCCAGTGCCTAGCAAACATATTGAGCTGAATCGTAATGAAGGTTGTCAGTGAGGCTGAAAGTGATCAAACAGAAGGCTAATTTCCAGCCGTGTGCATCTGGAAAAGCAGGTGCACTGCACCTGCCCTCAGTCAGCCTCTGTCAATCTATTGACCCCCGCTGTGTGGATCAGGGCTGAGGATCTCTCATGTGCTGCAGTTCTCTTGTCAGCCATTCCAAAGTCATTAACGGTGCTTCAAGTAACCCCATTTCGGGAGGGTTAGGGAATCAGGGTATGATGGAGGGTTTATTATTAGAAGTTTTTATGTGTTCTTAATCAGATTGACTTGTTGGTGTTGGCTTCGTTTGTAGCACCAGGGATCGGTTTGGTGTGTTAAACCCATGCTTGCCGAGCGTGTGCTGGTACAAAAGCATGGCAGAAGCAGAATTAGTGTGCTTATATCACCCCTGTACTGTATTAGATCCGTACCGTTCGGTATTACGGTCGTATTTTAAATCTATCTTGGGGTGTGTGTCATTCTATGCATGTTTACTTGGACTAATCACACACAGCAGGAGAGCAGCAGTGTCTTGTGTGTATATACACACACATTTGAACTTTTGTCTATAAGACGAGCCTTAAAAGTATTGTTTTGAAACAATTACAGCGCTACTAAAGGGATGCACTTCCAAAGAAACCCAGACACTGCTGGTCTCCTCTGTGCTGCAATATACTGTACCGGTGTTAATACACTACATGGTTAGCAGTTCTTTCACCAAGCCATATTCACTCTTTACTGTGGAGATTTATGAGCTACATAGTGCTAATGTTGCTATGGGCCTTTTTAGTGTTCCTTTAGAGATTTCTAATATGGTAACTTTGCCTTTATGTCTCTTGACACTTCTGTACCTTGTCAGTATGCAAGTGCAGTTTTACTCAAGGCCGCCCTGTTGTGAATAAACTCTGAAAGGACGTTGCTGAGATGTAGATCCGACAAGCAAAGACAAACCGACTACTCACTAATAGGTGACAGAGCCTCAGAGGTAACCAGTCACTTCACGAGTGCTGAAACGCAATCACCGATGTGCCACACACACACACCGCTCATTTAGCTGGTGGTGTCACTATTAGTCGGGTTCTACACAGCAGCTGTCCTTAATGGGTACAGGGCTACGTAACACTTATATAATGTGTAGTTCAAAGTAGCGGCCATTTTTAGCACATACTATCCGCATGTGTTGAGATGTCTTATCGAGTTTTATTTAAGCTAACTGAAATGCCTTTCACCAAACTGGAGCAACCAAGAAAGAAATCGCAAGAGTTCAATCTATTTTTCATATTGGAAAAAAGGTGATTTATCTTTGCAAATTCTATTTTTCTAATGCTGTGAAATCAATTCAATTGGAGCCAGATGATAGTATTCCTCAGGCGAAGCAGATTCTCTCCTGTGAGAGATATTTGGCTGCCGCTGCAGAGTCTTGGCAGAGAGCAGGGGCATCCCCGGGCAGAGCCAAGCGCCAGTGTTGGTGAAAGGATATGAAGAGTTGTTTATCTATGTAAGTGTAAAGGGCCAGTAAGGGTCTGCCGAGTAACAGAACGGCACTGGAGGGCCACCGTGTAAAACTCAAGAAATTTGGGCTTTTTGTCAAGAGATGAGAACTATGAATCTGTCTTTTGCTCCTCATCGCAGAGGACTCTAGTGAGGCCCTCCAGAGGCAGTTCCTGGTATTATGTGAACCCCCTCTGGCCCGCACAGCTGTGCTCGTGGAGCTGAGGTTAGAGGAATAAAACGGAGTTTGGTGGAAAGGTTTATGACATGAATATGTCAAGAATAATTTTTAATTTGCGGCTGCAATGCTATTTAGATAGGAGGGATAGATTTATGTCGTTTTGTTTTGCTGAACGCAAACCGGCCTGGGTTTTCCAAAAGGTCAAACTTTTAAAGAAAAGCACTTTTTTAGTCATAACATTGCCTTTGGTGGCAAACTCTTACTATTATAGATAAATATTCTGACTTTCAGTGGTCACTGAAGGCTTGTTCACGACCAAAACTTTTTATCTTGTCCAGCCCCTAAATCTGATTGTTGTTTTAATAACCAACCAGAGGCTGAATATTCAGACAGCACATGTCTTGTGTTCTCAGGTATGTAGTAGAGTTGGCAACACCAGCATTCAAGTTTTATTTCAAACGTCCATCACAACCGGCCTACATTTAGTGCATTTAGTGTTGTGGATGAATGTGCTGTGCTTCAGGGGCAACAGTAAAATTAGGACAAGCTAAAGGGCTAAATGATTTCCAGTTGCTGCTGGCTGGCTGGGACAAGCCTGAAAATTGAAATAGCTAAAAATAGATATTATTAGCTGAAAGTTATTTGCACAAAGCTAAACATGCACCCATAAGGTCTTATATTGGCATTTTGGGGAAACATTGGACCTTTTTGACCCAGAGGAAAAATGTGGGATTCATATAGATTCCCTAGTCTTTACCTCAGTTTCCGAATATCCAGTACTCAGAGTTCATGATATCTTTAATATCTTCTTAACTGAACAAGATTTCAGATGGTTCTACTTGAAAAGTGCCAAAAGGTCTTAAATAACTTTTTTTTGTTTGTTTGTTTAAAGGGGTTAAACAAAAGTTTGTGAAAAATCTAAATTTGAGTGGTGTTTGCACAAAACTACTGTAACTCGTGTTTTCTCCTGTGACTGATGCTTTTTTTCTAATATATATGTTGTATTTATGACACAATAACATTAAAATATTTATAAGCTACTTCTGTTGATGAGCTATTTTTATTATCAGTCAGTCGTAGTGATCTGCTCAGTCAAACAATGTCTTCTGACAAAAACAGACTGAATGAGAAGTGTGTTTGTGTGTGTAAGGTTATCAACTCAGTGGATTTGTCACATGGTGATAACATCTTTTAGGATGCCAAGCCCAGCTTAAACACTAATCTCAGGGGCCTGCAACAACAGAAGCTATTTATAACTTAGTATGTGTAGCTGTAATATGTAATCGAGCACTGTTTTGTGTGTCAAATTGAAGCCTACCACACATATCCTTTTCCTGGCCTTTATTTTGGGTCCCTGCCCAGCCCACCTTCCAAAATACTTGTATTCAATCCACCGGGACTCTACTCTAATGCACCCCAAGGATCTGCACATGTGTCCCAGCCCATCCTTGGCCGTTTATACAACCTGTGCTCGGCTCCAGAGTGGGTCTAAAAACAATGCGCTCACCCTCTTGCAGATACAATACCCACATTTCTTTCAACTTACATCAGGCTCCCTTCATCTCTCCCTGGAGACGGTACCCACCCTTTGCACACATAGCAGCCATTGTTTTTCACTGGCCAGTGGGACGAATTCAAGGTTTCATTTCTGATACACTGTTATGACTGCATCATGTAAACCTTACTAAGGACTGTTTGTCTCCCATGGCTCCTCCTTTTCCAGCATTAAGCATTTTTATTTATTACATTTATACAACAATTTAAATCTTAAATCGTTATATAAGAATATATGAATTGCAGTGTAAGATTAAACATTTACATCTATGAATTTGGTTGATAGTTTTATCCAAAGTGACTTACAGTACATTGCATTAGCTAGTTCATGCATTCCCTGGGAATCAAACCCATGACCTTGGTATTGCTAACATTATGCAGCACCATGTTGTGGTGCAGTTGTTTGGTCATCTCTGTCTTTTGATCACTTCCAGGGACTGATGTATAGGATGGAGAGTAATAGTCCTTTCTGTTGCATACACACTGAGGCCAGAGATCCCTTTTATCTGGTAGTCACTTTATGTCCCTGATACTTGCAGAACCTATAGAGCAGTTGAGTATGCAGACTCTTTGTGTCACCATGCAAATATAACGTTCACAGTTCACACAGACACACACACACACATGCATACAGTGACATAAATGTCATTAAGAAACAGCTTATTTTGAAACTGTGTGTGGACTATCACACTTTGACCTGGAGATCTTACATATGCTTTTGTCCTGTTCTTTGCTCCTCTTTTAGGCTACGCTTACACCGCAAGACAAACTGCCCAATTTCACTTCTGATCAAACATGATCCACGTGTTTTTGGCAAAAGTCTCTTATGCACACCATGGGTGCATTTGATCAAAAAATACAGTAACACATTAATATTGTGAATATTAATATAAACATTAATATTATTACAAAACTATTTTTTTGTATTTAAACATATTTTAAAATGTAAGTTATTCCTGTGATGAAAATATTGAAAAATTAAAAATGTTTAAATATTCTTTTAAATGTCGGTCATAAACTGCTCTGAAATGCCAGCTATAACCAGGCTTGTTGCAATAAATATTTGATAAAATAAACTATAGATGCTCATATTTTTTTATTCATGCATCAAATTACTGTAAGTTTATTCTTCATATTTCAATAGCAAAGTTGTTTTCTTTCGGGCATAAAACCTAATTAAATTTAAGAAAAAATCTTTAATTAAAAAAAATAATAAAATAAAAGATTTGTTCTCTAATTATTTAACAAAGTTTATCTTCTCGTGTTCATATATTTTGTTGTAAATGTTTTCATATCTTTACCATTTGTTTCAGTTTTGGTAAACAACAGATTTATTTCTGATTTATTTCTAAATATGAAGGATAACCAAATCTTCCAGGTTCACACTATCATCAAAAAAATCTGTTGCATGTGTTGACTGAAAAAATCTGTTGGACCACATTGAACTGCAGTGTGACCGTAGCCCTTTTGTCCTCTAGACAACAGTCTGTTCTGTTCACAGTTCATTCTTCAGGTTAAGGACATCAAAGGTCATGAGAACATGCATGTCATTGCTTTCTTTAGTGACAGCAGCGAGCTTGAGTTGCGTGGCATTTCCAGTGACAGCCTCACCTTCCCAAACTCTGCTCTTATTCATCTTCAGATCGGTTCTTTTCTCTCCCACCACACACACTCTTTGCGCACCTGGTACCCGCACGCGAAAACTCACTGAACTTTGTGGAGCCAGCACACCTTTGCGGGGCTCCAGCAGCACACACCCTCTTCCCCACGCTGAATACACACATGGAAACGGATCTCCGGGCTTTTCACACACACTCCTGATTATAAATTCACACAGTGACATGTAGTCCTGCTGAGGGGGTTTACGTCCATAAATACCAAGACGATAGACTCCCGCTCTCGGTGAGCACACACTCACGGTTACCTTAGTATCTGTAAATGTCAAGAGTACATACCGGGACAGAGGAAAATGAGCCTGCTCATGTAGCTCAGCGCAGAGCGCCGTGTGTATTTGCAGCTCTGGTGAAGCGCAGTGGAAGGTAATGTTGCACCGGCCCTGGGGTGTGTTTACTATCGCCCCTGTGTGGCTGAAATGGGACAGTCCGGCTTCTTGGGTTCGCACCCCGGGACCACACCACAGGCCCAAGTCTGGAGGATACAGAGCGTTTGGGTTCAACCCTGGGCTTTGAGAGTGCAGCAGGTAGTTCCCAGCATTTTGAAAAGTCCCACTTCCGCTGTCGTAATCCTGCACAAATATAGACAGCCGGTAAAATCCTTTGTACGGGCACATGACGTTACACACCAGCTGCTCTGCTGTGATCTGCGATGCAAGGCAGCGCTTGGCTGTGGTGGCTTCGAGCTCGTGGTGCGTGAGCTCGCACACCATCATCAGGGGTCGTGATGTGTGTAGGATAACCTTGCACTCGCCACCTTCATCCACCTCTACGGCCTCTTCTCCTGCAAAGTTGCAGCCCTTGACACCTAGTGCCGATGCCCCTGCCACTAGGCCCCAGTTCAAGTATGGGTTATCAGGCAGGGCCTGCCTCTTCTGGATACTCGGGCACTCCAGTTCAAGAGCGCAAATCCATCGCAGAGCACCAGGTTCACCCTCTCGCCGGGCGAACAGTTTCACCTCGTAGGCCCCAGGCTCTGGGGGCAGTAATCGCAACTTCATCCCTTGACGAGTCACTGACAGGAGACCACAGGAGCTGTCAACCTCCTCCTGCTTTAGAGCTCCTGTCTCGAGATCCCGCTGCCTCATCTCATACGAAAAGGTCAACGGTCTAGAGGAGCTCACAGACACAATTGCTTCCCCGTCATCTGTGTAAAACAAATTTTGACACATTTGCAAAATGTTACAGTAATATTGTGCCTACGTTCACACTGGAAAATTATGGCAGTGACAATATGTAAATAAGTATGATTCTTTAGGCTCTTCATGAAATCTCTGCAAACATACTTTGGTTAAAATTCCTTAATGGTTGAGTAAAACAACACCCTTTTTACCCTGTCAAAAACAGCTGAGCCGTTTTGGTGCATGTCTCTTTAAATGATAATGAGCTCCTGCTCACCCCGCCCCTCTCTTGTTTTATGTGTATTCGGTGGCGCGTTACCATCAAAAACAAAACTAATCTACTGAGTCTTCTGTGGCTCTGATGTTGGGAGAAAATGAAGAATATTATGTTCATTTTTACATCCAACTACAAAACACCTGCATTGCTTACGAGACATTGTTGATGCTAAATCTGTTTCAGCGTGGAGAAAATGGCATAGAGTGTACATCTAACTAAGTGCCAGTGTTGCTAGATTAGAAATGTCAAAAGTATCATACCAGAAGCTCAAATTGATCATATTTAGAAGAAAATTATCGTACACGAGTTAAACATACAGAATACAGCTATTTAAATAGACCAACATCATTTTCTATACTTTATTGCTAAACTATCGACCTCAGCTTTGAAAAAAAAAACTGAGCTAAGTGCGGCAGGAACGTTAACTTGTGCTCGTGAGAGAGAGTCATTCTCCACCATGATTGGCCGAGAAGACGTAACGTGAGATGAGATGGAAGACATGCGTAACACCACGTTCGAGTTCTCCTCACAATCATGACGGTAGACGTAGGATCCACAGCTAGACCAATGAGTATAGAAGCCCTATGATTACAGCGATTATCATTTGAGTGTCACAAAATTCTGAAATTATCGTACATTATGGGATTTTTTCATTATTAATCGAGGTCAAAACTGTCATACAAATACGATAATTATCGTATGTCTGCTAACATTGCTGAGTGCGGAAATATGCTAATACGGGACAGTCCGTCAGTGGTCATGGGCGGGGCTTGAGCAGTATGACATCATACTGCTCAGAAAATCAAAACCGCTTTTAGTTTTTTTGGGGATTTAAAAAAAGGAGTGAACGGATTTTTATTATTGTAGGGTAGTTGTGTCCACACACTGCTAAGACACATTTATATGCAAACACCATGTAAAAGTGATTTTGCACCCGATGGTCCCTTTATATATATATTATATAATATATATATAATATATATATATATATATATATTATATATGCATGAGAACCCCTCCTGAAATTA
Organism: Sinocyclocheilus anophthalmus; assembly: GCA_018155175.1. Classification (NCBI taxonomy): domain Eukaryota; kingdom Metazoa; phylum Chordata; class Actinopteri; order Cypriniformes; family Cyprinidae; genus Sinocyclocheilus; species Sinocyclocheilus anophthalmus. Next base: position 259,045 of record JADLZN010009383.1, on the reverse strand, counting down.
CAATGGTTGACATATTAATGACAATCATAATTTTTTTAATTGTGTTCTGGGGAGGGGGGCCCTTGGAAGAAATCGGTTAGGCAGGGAAGGAACAGGGACTGAAGTGGCCCGATCCTACTTGCTTTGAGGTATTACTGATATAACTGGGATATTTTGTCGATCTTTGTGACAGCATGACTCAATGGTAAAATAAAACACAGCCATGGGCTACTGTCAGATTCTTTGTTTAGCCAATCAGAACGCATTTGAGTGCTTTTGGAGGGCGCTAAATCAATGTTCGCACTTTCTCATCTGTCAACAGTGGATTACACAGCCAAATGCCCTAAAAATTAGTACAGAAAAGGGGCTGGACATGATCATGATTTCTCCCTATGGGATGGGAAAGCAATTTGTACTGCCCCTCCCTGGAACGCGATTACGAATTCTGGGGGCCCAAGCTAATATACTTTCCAGGGGGCTCAGAAGCCCTAGTGGGTTGTTACTGCATTGCACTGCAGTACTTTTCATTGGTTTTCAATGTATGCATATTAGATCGAAGTGTTTGCGAGACGTTTTGCTGCTTTATGCAGCATCTCATACATTAGTGTTTGTTTTAAAAAAGTTTAGATATAAAATCTCATCTCAAGACCTTGCATTTTCCAGGAGTGACACCGCATTTAGCTTCAGTGTGTGTGCATCTATTCAGTGCCCAAAGTGTACCTGTAGAGGCTTTGTCAAGCTTCCTTCGTGGTTCCACTAATGTTTACACTAACTTAATACTCTTGCCTGTATTTGCTGCAGTGCATGCTAAAGACAGTATTCAGGAAGTTTTAGTTACAATAACTTTTTTTTCATGAGACAGTCTAATCTCTGCAGCAAACGGTCTAATCTGTTTTCTCAGAGCTTCTCACCACGAGCTGATGCCAGCAGCAGCCTATTATCTCATTACAGTGTGACAGACATTGTGTGTGCTTCACTAATCTTCCCTTTTGAGTTGGTGCATTATTCTATTTTGCATATGTGTAGTTGTGTCGTTAGTGTATGTTTTGTGTGTATATGTATACCTGTGATGGTGTTGTTCTGTTTGGGTTGTGTCAGGGTCAATCCAAACTGATAAAATGCTGAGGTCTTCAAGGGTCTCGATTTAAACTCTTCCATGGAGATGGGAGTGGTAAGTAGTTGCCAGGTCTGGTCATCAGGGAAATGTGAGTTTATGAACTCACTAGGTTCAGACAGGAAATAAAAGTCGTCATACCTGAAACACACAGACATCGCTACTTATTTTCCTACTCTTTAGTGTGGAATATTACACTGGTTTTTCATTTTTCAAATACTGCAGTATGAGTTCCAATTGCTCTGAAGACTGTAAATTTGCATCTGCTAAACCAAAACAACCAGATCCAAGATGAATTGCATAACAAACTTTGATTTTGAATGAACTATAATTCCATGAAGCATTGCAAATGATGTAACGAATGAAACGTGATTGTACAATATTGATTTATAGTCATGATTTAGAAGTAACAATACATTTTCAGTTTATTGCAAAATATTCATTAATAATAGTGTAGTAGGGAGACTCAGTCACAATGCTTCATTGGCAGTTGATTGGCGGTTGTCTTAATTTGCTGTCTTAATTTGTTTTTCCACAACTCTTTCATTCTTGGATATTGGTAGTGTAATTCCTCAGTGGCTAATAAACATGATTTATTAAATTATGCTAACTGATGGATTCAACAGATACATATCCAGTCAGTTAATAACATTAGAAGCAATTAAATACAAAAACAATTTCTCTACAATGGATGAATGAATGCATGGAATTTATTTTCTCCCAGAAACCCAACACTTGCATGCTGTAGAATATATTGGGTTTGTTGTAGTATGTAAAAACTACTCATGATTTCTCTGTATATACTGTAGTCTGCAGTATGTGTGTACTGTATGATATGAATAACTGACACTCTGAGGAGCCTGACCTCTTCACAAATGTTTTGCTTTTCATATCCACAGTGCCAGCGCCCCAGCAAGCGTCAAGTAGCCACCACTGACCCCCCACGAAGACAGCATTCCACTCATGATCGGAACGCTTCTCAGCTAAACTGTGCCCGGCCTGGTATCCAACGCCTTTGCTGTACCCGCTCACCTCCACACACTCAATGCCCATCTCCCTAGAGAAAGAGAGAAAGTTCAGAGCCGCAGTCTACTGGCATGATGTGTGTATTTATATACTTGTGGCCATTTACCTGCACATTTCCACACAGAGGCCTGAGTATCCACTACATACACCCTTTCCTGTCCTGATGACCTCATCAGAAGAGCAAATCTTCTGGGAAAGACCAAGGTACCCCTCCAAGTCATACTCTTCGCACACAAACACATAAGACATTTTACTTAAGGAAGTAGACTCACTAAATATTTAAACATGCTTTGACTCACTAAAAGAATTGTGTAGAAAGAGTTTCCACTCAAAAATAGCTAGTAAATTTCACAGACAACTACAAAAAAACGACAAGGTGAATTGTGAAACTTTGAAAAACATGAAATTGTCTTGTAAAACATAGTCCAATACTTCGTTTTATTTACAACTGAGAAAAATCCTTTTTAACAGTGCATGCATTTTTGCATGTGCAATTACCAATATTATGGCATAGCCAGATCCATATGGCCCTGAGTTTTTCCAGATCATTTCTGCCCCCCTCAGTGACAGCACGAGCAATCTTCTGAGCATCAAATACTTCCTGCTCCCTCAACTGAAAAACACATGTTCAATCATGACAACTCTCGGAAGATTTAACATGGTGATGGATATAACAATGTTAATGTATTTGGTCTTGGCGGAATAGATCTGCTACACTGCTGCTGCTGAATTGCTGTAGTTGTAGATTATTGCTGCTGCTGCAAGCAAGTAAAGGAACTTGCTACTGCCAATGCATATGGCGATACGGTGCCGTGAGTATTTAAGACATACTGCTGCTGCACAAATAAAATAACCCGTAGCAGATCTATACAGGTGGAGCTGGGGAAGGTGGAGGGTTTCAGAGAAACTCTGAAAGCGCGCTGCAGGAATCTCTAGTGAATGCTAGCCAGCCATATAAATGCAAGGCAGTAAGCTCATTGGCTGCATATGCAGCATGAACCAATCAGCTTGTGCCAAGTCGTTTAACTCTCTGAACATCATCAGTTACATTAACAACCCATCAGCCTGCGCCATCTAAAGTTTCATGACTGAACTATATATTTCATGCCTAAATCTATTGTTTAATACAGGGCTGTCCAATCCTGCTCTTGGAGGGCCACTGTCCTGCAGAGTTTAGCTCCAATCCCAATTAAACACACCTGAACCAACGTAGTCAATGTCTGAAATCACTAGAATCTTCCAGGCAGGTATTTTGTGACAAGTAGGAGCCAAACTCTGCAGGACGTTGATCCTCCAGGACCATGACTGGACACTCCTGTTTTGTAAAAATATAAAAACAAAGACTTGTGTGTTTGTGTGTTGTCTGTTACCTCTCTTCCTTTCTGGATTGAGAATGTGTCTACTTTGCTGAAAATATCTGTGCTGGAGAACAGCAATTTTCTGGGTTTCCTCTGAGAGGTGGAGACTGCAGGTAGATAAGGTCTCCCAGACTGCGTGCCAGGGCTGGCAACTGAGAGGGGTTTCACAATTTCTTCTTGGCTCTTTTTCACAGTGCTCCTCTTTCTTACACTCACTGACTTCGCCGCGCTCTCAGCGGACAGTTGGCGCTTTGTACTCGGCCGTTGTTCCTCACATAACTTCCCTTCATAGATCTCTAACAATACCTTATGTGAAACCACATTTTCCTGAATTGGTACAATGGATAATGGCTTTGGGTCATTTTGCTCCACTGAAGGTGAACCTCCTCGGTGGCTCTTAATAGTCAAACAGACTTTAGCACTGTTCTCATCCTTCCTGGTCTGTTGGCTTTCAGATACATTCTGAAGTTTGTATTTGACCACTCCTTTTTCGATTTTCAAATCAAAGTTTTGTTTATGTGTGTCACTGTTTAAATTTGTGACAGCTTCTTCTGGCTGGCACCCTCGGTTGCTGTTTTCTGTCGTGATTGGTTGTTGATCAGTTTGAGCTTGATCAGATGAGAGGAAAAGAGAACATCTGAACTAAAATTTACATCATCCTGCTTGTTATATCACTTTCAACTCAGAAACTAACATCTGATGACATAGTTCATACTATCTCTTCTTAGTTTCAAAACACTACAAAATACATTTAAAATGCAATTAGTTGGATAATCTTACCTTTCGCAGTTGTGAAACTCATACCTTCTGTCACTTCTAGTATTGTTGGTAGTAGCAGATTTATATAATGTTTTGATTTCTATTGCAGGGGTCTGTATATATCTATTTTCTCCCTGTGTCCACCCCTATGAAGGGATAGCATGCTAAAAATACACTTGGACTTATCATGACAGCCAATGAGCTCAAAGATACAAGAGAGGGGGGCAAAAGAAGGGCATCTGATATTGGCACAGAGGGTGAAGAAGGTTGTGGTTGGTAACTGATAAATTTATTAGCTAACAAACATGCGTAAACAAGTTTATCTTGACCTTGTTAAGGGTATTAAAGTCTTTGTGTGAATGTTTAGTCTGCTTAGGATAAAAAAATAAATAAAGTGGGAGGAACACACACACAAATACATAACAATAATTCATCACAATAATCATTATCTCCTTCAGTGCCAGTCCTGGACTCGTTAACCCTGCTCTCCAAATTACTATCCTTCTGTAAATAAAATCACTGATATGGAAATTGCAGCTGACCTTAGTGGATACTGTCGCTATGTGCAGGAAAACAAAGCAGTTTTTATTTCCATACATAGAGACCCTTCCTCTGAAAACATCCTCATTGGCTTGGGCTCCATATCAGACAGTCTGTCGGGGGCCCTCAAGGGTCCTCTTACATACCCCCTCTAGCAGGCTGAATTACCCCTGACCAATTTACCCATCGGCAGTGTGTCAGAATAGCAATGACTACAGTTGTGTGTTTATTTATGAAGTTCTCCCCTTCAGGTTTTGGAATAAAACTTGCATAAGTTTTCCTGTTTCTGGTTTGCATCATGTTAACATGAAGTATTTTCCATGTACATGCAGCCTTGTAGATAACACGAGGACATGGGGTGATGGTCTTTCTCCTTCTCAAGATGTGATAATAAAGAAGCCCAAAAGGTAGCCTTGAACAGTATAACAAACATTTATAGGCATAGTGCGCTCTGTCTCATATAAACTTCTGTGGTTCCATGAAGAACCTTTACCATTCATGGAACCTTTCGATTCCACAAACGGTTTCTTACAGTAAATGAAGGTTCTGTAGAGTATTAAAATGTTCTTTGCACTTGGAAACATTTGTTTTGAGAACTTCACTGAAAGAAAAACGGTTCATCGCTGCAAAACCCCCCCCCCCTTTCAAGTTATTTTTAAAGAAGTTATCTATATCTTCTGTAGGCAGAACATAAAAGACCAGTGGTTCTCAATCATCGACCGGCACTGCACATTGTGGATGTCTCCCTTATCTACTACACCTGATTCAACTCATCAGCTCATTAGTAGAGGCTCCACGAACTGAACTGGGTGAATCAGATAAGAAAGACAAATGTCCAGTGCTGTGATACTAAAGGATCAGTAGCTAGTAATGCTGAGTACTGTAACACAGTGTTCTCTACTTAAGTTCTCAAAACTTAACTGAATAAAGAATCCTAAATTCACAGTCACAGCTACAGAAAGAATGCAAAATAATAATAATGCAAAATAAACAATACTATCTTATATGAAACTGCTACAGGGCTCTCCAACCTGCACAGAAAGCACGTGTGTCGCGTTCTCTGCGCGCTCTCTAGTGGGGAACCTTTCTCTCATACTAGTTTTAACTTGTCAGTATGTCAGTTGCTAGTCCGCTATTCATTTAAAGTCACGTTTAAAATATTCTTAAACAGGACGAGAAACTGTTTTCCCCTCTAAAATCCACACAGCAGTGATGTTGATGGTCCATCCGTGTCCAGTCGCACTGGTTTGCTGGAGCGTGATTGGTCCAGATTCACGAGCTTTTGTTCGCGTGCTGCACCTCTTGAGCTCGTGCTGTCATGCACACCTGCGGAACACTCGCGCGCACCGCTAATATGCCAGTCTGTGTTTCACACTCAGGAGAAAAGAGAACAACTTGAGCAGTTAGTCTGGATATAAAGATAAGCTAACTCTCAGAAAAGCTTCCTCTGGATGTGATTTCAGACATTAAAAGGTGTACCAAACTGAAAGACATCATGAAGACGGATAAAGACGGTACAGACATGAGGGGAGTGACTGTTAACCGCTTTGCTGAAGGTAAGAATATTTGTATCGACACGGACAAGGTGAGAAACTTGATGAAAATGCAGTATTTAAGGAAATATGCTTGTGATAGTAGTTGTAAGCGTTTTAATGTTAAAAATACAAGTTTATGTTTTTGTGGTAAAGCTGAAAGTCCTGCTGAATGTCGCGTAATTTGAATATACTTCACCGCAAAAAACAACAAATGTTTGTTTTCCAATTCTAGTCTTGAACAGATGCCATTCTCCAAAAAACCTTAACAAACATTACCGTGGCAACCATAGTTTTGCTACGGCTACTTACATTACTGTAAAGCCATATTAATTTAATATTGGACGAACATCAAACAGAAGGACCTTTTCGTTTAAGAAACTTGCTGTCATTTTATCAGTGTTTAGGCCTATATATATATTTTTGCTGATATTTAATCACACTTGTGTTGTTGTAAAGTCACAATAATTGTAACAATGGTATTATGGTATGGTTACCATGGTAAATTTTTAAGAGATTCTTTAAGAACTCTAGCCTTCATTATCACTGCCACAGTCACATTATCTAGTCCTGTTATTCAAGACGAGCACAAGGCCAAATACTGCAAAAGGGATAACTACTGCACAACCTGACTAACCAAGATAAATATGATTCATTTATAAATTATTTGATAAAGGTATTTATTATGCAAATCTGTTAATATTTCGCCTAATATGATATCCATGCAGTTATTTGGCCAGGTATCTTATTGTCTGCTAAATTTTTTTGATGAACAGTTTAGTTATAAATATTTCTGGATGTATTAACACATTTAAATGGAAAATGTGTAAGAACAATGATTTTGTATCAGCGTAATTACCTTTTTCTTCACGATTAAGCTGTATTTTCTGTTCCCTATCAAGACTGACACAACAAAGAATGGATGAGTGTCTCAATAGTTCGCTATACAATAGAGCTGCACATAAGCTGCCTGGGCTCATGCTCTTAGGGTAATGAGGGAAAGAAGACTCCTGGATAAAATTCATCTTTTTATTCTGCTGTCTTTCAGCTGTTAGTCTCACAAAGTCAAAAGTTATCAGGCTGTCTGATCAACGAGGATACCCTGTTTATTAATCTATACAAAACATTTAGAAAGCCTCTTTTTAAAGCATCAGTGCACACCCATAAGAATCAGCATCCACCACAGCAGTGGTGCCATTTCAGACTCTCATTCGCCTGACAAAAATCGTGAAGTTCCCTTAAAAGTCGCGTAGACATAACATGCTTTCTCCCACATATTCTCTTGTCCTTGGAGCTCATGAAGTACTGCAAGTGTGAGGTAACTCAGAATTTTTGTTGCACACTTTGTTATTGTATTATCTTAGGTATTAAAGATTTCTCCATTTTAACATCTTTCATATTTGTTCTAGATGTCAAGGTATTATGATATAAATTCATTCCAAATCTCACTGAATGCACGTGCATGCTCTCTCACAAGCACGTGCCCATGCACTCACAAAGACACACATACTCTCACTGATACATTACTTACATTAGGTGAGGGTCCAGGGGAAGGAAGCTCCACCCTTTGTTGTTCACTCAGTTTGACTGTTGGCTCTTCCTGGAGATACAATGTAACTCTGTGTTCTTGAATGTGTGTGTGTGTGTGTGTCTGTGAAGCAAACCCAAAAAGACCTGGTGTTTACATGGCTCGACCTTAATGCTTGTAGCAAAGAAAGAATTTGGACAAATTAAACTTTGAAAAAAGTTATTCAATCTGACAACTCAATTCAGCCTATAAAAACACCCATTTTGACATCATGTTACTGCATTTGCAGGGCATAGTAATATTTCAGTAGGCTGGGTTCCAGTGTGAATGCAAAGTGGACTGAGACCCACTAAGAATGAAAAGAACTCAAGTCACTTCAGTTTAAAGTCAGCATGAAATGAAAATTCACTTAATTTTTTTAATGCAGCTTATTGATCTTATTGTGAACAGTTCATCGTTGTTTATTTTTTTAAATTGACTTTGGAATTATTAATTAAAATGTCATAACTGGATCTTCCTGTGAAGTAACAAACTTCACTTTGTTGATGTATACCTGACTTCTCAATTCATTTTGTTCTCTTAAACTCCACCCCTTTCTCAGAACTGACCTCAAGCTCGCATTCAGATCTTCCTCCATCCAATCAACAAAGAAAGTATAGACATATGTCCCCCTACAATTTTCTTTTTAAAATCCATTTCACTAAGATATGCTCACAATATGCAGAAAAAGATCCTCACTACTTCTGTTTCAAAAAATAGCAGTGAAAGGACTCTGGTCTGAACAATAAAGTTTTTTTTTTTTTTGACTGCAGTAGTTCTGCAGTACAGGTTTACACACACACAAATACATTCCTGAAGAATTTATTTTTTTTTAAATTTCTGGCTGCATTATAGTTAGATGAATATCATAATAAACATAATTTGTAAAAAAAAATCTAAAATACGTCACAGAAAACCAGATTAATAGATCATCATATGTAGAGTAATAATTTTTTTTTTTTTCAGTTGTGGCGGTTTTGAATCTCTTGAGTCTTGAATCTTGTTGACCTGTGCTGCAAAAATACCCTGTGTATAATTTTAGATCACTATATAGCTGACTACATATTTCTTATGCCTTTTGCTAATAATTGGAATGAACAGAAACTGTTCTGGGAGTAAATGATTAGATTTATTTATCTGAAAACCAATTACTTGTGTTTGTGATGTGAATAGATAGCTCAGGAGTTATGCAAAAAGATGGTATGTGACGTTTTGGGGTTGTACCTCTTGGCTTAAAGTGTTACAGTCAGCAGTCACAACCCATAAATCTCCAATACCCATTGTTTGTCCAGAAAGACAACAAAACATTTCCTGTGAAGCTTATGATCTGACTATCACAGTCAAACACAGATAGGAAGTGAGGTCTAGGGCACACAAGTGACAGCACAAAGTATTAATTAAATGTGTGTGTTTTCTGAGACGGCTCCAAAGAGTCATTGTATAAGGTAGTTGTTTAGACCTCTGACAGCCACACAGGGCACTAGGGGGCAGTGTGTCACCCAGAACCCTCTGCTTTGCTGTAGGGATCTCTTTCTGTGGCCAAGGCACATTGCGTCCCTAATCTAGCCGAAATATTTCGCTGTGCGGTATGTGTGTTTGTCTGACACCTCCGGACAACTCTGCTGAACTCAAGGACAATAGCAAGGTCAGAGATTGACCTCATTCTGTACCCACAGCATCCTGTGCCCACATCAGGATTTAACCCTTAACACCCCACATACACCACATCTCTTTAAAATCAGTCCGACTTGATGTGAGGTAGGATATTCAGTAGTGTCGTTCTTTAAAGCTTGGCCTTGTAGATGCCGATCCATGCTTAGCATGTCATATTGTGGTAGGTACTTGGGTTTTGACCAAAAATAGTGGTTAGGGGATCATATGATGTTCTAAAAAGAACATTATTTTGTGTATTTGGTGTAATGAAATGTGTTTATGTGGTTTAAGGTTCAAAAAACACATTATTTTACATTATTGTTTCTCCTCTATGCCCCGCCTTTCTGAAACGCGTAGATTTTTACAAAGCTCACGGTCTGAAAAGCGAGGTATGCTCTGACTGGCCAGCTATCCAGTGAGTTGTGATAGGCCGAATACCTCAAGCATGTGACAGAAACGTTACGCCCCTTACCATACTGTTGATGCCGTGTCCCCCCTGTCCGGCCTAGCGATGATTCAAAAACATGAAACCCATTATAAACGAGGCATTCGTTTGCATCCAGTGGGGACATAATTACGGACTATAGTGACTTATATTGTCTTTTTACACGTTGTGTTGCATCACGCCTCGTAAACATAAAACCAGTCTGCATTTGTGATCGGGGGGGGGGGGGGAGAAATGACAAACACAAGCCCTACTCTACACTGCCCAAAAAAAAAACTCGCTTTAAATATAAAAAAAAACTTACTTACAGTCTGTGAGTCAGAACAACAGGCATGTAGTCTACTCTCCCAGGTTCAGTAAACAGTCTTCCATAAAATGTGCTGGACAATTTTGAATATTTGGGTTGAAGTGTTCTGTAACAGTGTTGTAAATACAACATTTTTGGAAGGCCAAACAAAGTAGATTTGTTTTCGCTTCACAACGAAACAGCGTCACACATGGCGGCCTAGAGTGAGCGGCGGTGGCCTAAAGTGAGCAGAGGCCGGGGGCTAGAATTAGCGGCGGCCGGCTAGAGTGAGCGGAGGCCGGTGGGCTTGATAACGGCGCGGCTGGCGGATTCAACGAAGGAGCGTCCGGCAGGCTTGTGGCAACTACATGTGACGACCCCGGGCTTGACTCCTCTTCGTCCACGGTGAAAGCCGATCTGGCGATCAACAGCGCAGAGTTGATGTTTTTCCTCAGCGACCAGCACGGATCAGCTGCATGCATGATGAAGCGATATCGTCCTCTTTTGGAAGGCCAAACAAAGTAGTTTCGCTTTCACAACGAATCACACAGCGCCTTCACGACATTGCGGCGGCGGCAACAATACTACAGCGAGAATAAAAGTTATGCTTCTTTCTTTGCGTGAACATTTTGGGCGGCGTTATGCAAATTCTTCCCACATCGTGACGTAGATATGTGGGGGGCGTGTTATAACGAGCCGTTTTAGGGGGGCGTGGCAGAGTTTTAACTTTGATAAAGAATATCTTTTTTTTTGAGACTTTAGTCTTTGCAACTTTACGATCTTCTTTATGCACCAAGAGTTTGAACACTCCAAATAGAAAGGATAATTGAAAGCGCATCATATGACCCCTTTAAAGAGCAGCGCATCACAATACAGTCTAGGGTTTACAAAAGACCTGTGTGAACATTACAACCCACCGCACACACATATATGTACACACACGTCTCTACAAACTCTTTTACACACTGCCAGCAGGTGTGATTTGTGTAAAGAGCCTTTGATGGCAACAAAATGTAGGGAGGAGAGAGGGGTTCTTCACTTTTTATAAGACTTATTGTGAGGGCCGAAATAAAAAACAGATCCGCCCATACCCCCCACTCCACTCAACAGAGAAATAAAACAAACAGCCTTGGAATGATGAGTCATTACAGTGCTTGCTGGAAATTCCTCAAACATTCTGTTCTTCTTTTTCACCTTCTTCTTCTTCTTCTTCTTCACCGTTGTCTTCATCTTTTTCATCTACTAATACTGCCTAGTCATCATGTTCTGCTGTTGCTGCTAGCATACTGTATCTGCTTCAACGTCTTTTTTCTCTACATCTCCTTTGTCGTCATATTCGTCTTCTACTTCTTTTGTTCGACTTTTTGCTTTGTGGTCATCCTGTTTATTTTTGTCTTTTGTTGCTTTTGTTTTTTCTTCATCTTCATCGTCATCTTCATTTTATTCTTTGTCTTCTGATATTTATTCAGCTTCTGTTCAAACGTGTGGATATTTTTGTAGATCATTTTAGCATTTAAGGGATAATTCATAAAAAATTTACAAATTCTGTCAACATTTACTCACCGTCAAGTTCCAAAACTGTATTCATTTCTTTCTGTCTTCTGTGGAACATAAAATTATATATTTTGAAGAATGCTTGAAATCAAGCAGTTTTGTTTACCATTTAATTCCATTGTGTGGACATAAAAACATGTTTCTCAAAATATCTTCTTTTATGTTTCACAGAAGAAAGAAAGTCATACAGGTTTTGATTTGTAAATGATTACAAAATTGGATGAACTGTTCCTTTAAGTGTACTAAATATATTTTGGGGTTTGTAGTCTTTATAATTTAAAATTAAAGTTTTACATTTTTTAAAGTCTTCCATTGGCTTAATTTGATAGAATATTTGCCATTCAAATTCTAATTGACTACAGTAATGTCATTGTGCCATTGGCATATTGAGTACTTTTTTACATCCGTTTTAATTGGTCTTTTCTCTCTTGCATTTATTTAACCATATAACCGCCTTTTCACTGTGATGACGGTGCTAAACTGTGTTGATTCTCATTTACAGCTGACTAAAAAAGCAGGATGCTTGCAACGTGTTTCAGCTAATGTACCCAATTTCAGCAGCCATCTTTGCTGTACATCTCTCTGAAACGTTGTTTCAACATGTCTTCACCAAAAATAACAGCATCAAATAATCCAGAAGCACCACACCAAAAATAATAGCATCAAACAATCCAAAAGCACCACACCTCACAACAGGGTGTGTATTTCTATCATGACTTGATTTTTTTCTAGATGCAAGAATTACATTATTCCTTATTGTGAAAGAAACAAAGGACATTACAGTGACATCAGTATGTAAACTTACAGACACACCACATGTCGCACATTGCAAAACATTTATCAGAATACACATTTTATTGACAACTCTGACACAGACTCACTTTGCTTTCACACAAAAGTAATGCTATATGCCAGGTGGTTTGTCGTGACGATTTATGCCCACAAGCATCAAGTACGCAAAGTGAAACGGAGAAACGCTGGAAACGTAGGCTTTAGGACCCAGAGTCACAGCTCAAAGGAGGCAGGGCAAGGCTGACTCACTAAATATGTCTGAGGAATGAGAGAGAGAGAAAGAAAGATAGATGCAGAGAGAGAGAGGGAGAGGTAGAAGTGAAGAGAGGAGACCAGAGCAGAGGTGATCTTGCCCTCATTAGTGTCAGGACTACAGGATGATTATGGGTTGAGAAGGGAATGATGGAAGCAAACAAAGTTCTTCATTTTGTGCCATCCGGTAAGATCCACACACTCTCACACACACATACACACACACACACACACACACACACATATGCACATGCTTCTGCGCCGTCACGACTGAGCATCCGAGGGTTCCCTGAAATTTGAGACTGTGTGCTAAACATGTGCAACGGAGAGGGTGCATGCGTGTTTGTGTGTTGTTGTAAGTTTTCTCTCTGTTGAATCCTGCAGGTCTGTGGATTGTTTTTCTCATACACTGCCACTGCTGCCGCCACTGCTGCTGCTGGTGTTTTTTGGGGTGCGTTATGCTGGAATGCAGATGGGCTTTTTCGGGGCTGGTTTTCTGGAATGCGTTGTAAATGCTTTTACGCTGTTAATCTTAGTCGAGTAAACAGGAAAAAAGAAAAATGACATCACACACTTTCAGATACCCACACACACATTGCAAAAGCATGCGGACGCAAATACAAATGAGGGAGAGGGAGACGTGAGAAAAGAGACTGATGCAAAACACTGATCAAAATCAAGTACCTGTAGGGTAGCGCTTGAAACAAAACCTATATGCCTGATCAGGCGGCACTCGGTGTGTGTGTGTGCACGTGAAAACGAGCGGGTGTGTGTAGTTGGGAGTCTTCTGGGAGAGTAGGTCTTATTTGTACCCAATGTTGCTGTTCAATACGTCTCATTGTGAGAAGTCAGTCTAATACCGCATGCAACACACATGCGCTGTCGTACAGCACAAGTGCACCCTACATTTTTTTTTTTTTTTTTTTTTTTTTTTTTTTTTTTTTTTTTTTTTTTTTTTTTTGGTGTTTTTGCCTTCCTTTCTGTCCTTTCCCTTCGCTCAAAGCCTCAGTGTAAACACAGTAGGTAATAGAAGTGGGAAGACACTAAATCTTGTGCCTGTCTTCCCGCCGATGCACACACGCACACACACATACATATTGAGACTGTGATTTGCATCCTTCGCCTGAGGGTTGAACTTAAAATCAGTTGATGTCTCAATTTTCTCTCCTCGCATGATTACGTGTGTGTTTCTCCATGTGTGTGTGACACACAGCATCAAGTGTGCATTTGATCAGGCTGTTGTAATTGACACTTACTTTGTGCCCGTCTCGGCTTGTGGATAATCATTGTGGCACTCTGTCAATACCATCATTTCCACAGAATCTCAATGTCATTGGAACAGGTCACGGGCCATCAGTGTGCTGTGGCCGCCTGAGAACTTTTACATAGGTGAGAAATTGCTGCAACAGGATTGAAGTTGCTCGAACGGATGAACGGATGGATGAAAGAATAAAATTAACGACGGGACTAATGTAATAAGCAATGTCCTCTGTCTTTTTATGACTGTCTTTCTGTCTAACGAGCATCGTGATTGCTCACCCGCCTCTCATTACACACACATGAAAGGTGGACATTTTGTCCCCAGATTCCTTTATTTACGATTTCCCATCGTGTTTGCGTATTGAGCGTCCTATTTGCGCTGCAGATGGTGGGATATGAATAGATGTCATTTTCTGGAGGGCTGATTGATTTTGTGTGGCTGTGCGTCCCTTTATTTATCTGTGTATGTGTGTGTACAGTCATCCGCCGGGTCCCAGAGAGGTTGGTAATGCGGTTAGGCATCTCTGACTTTTCTATTCCCCATTTATCTTCCACCCACTGTACATTACAGTCTGCAAGGGAAATTAGAATCACACATTCCTCTGTTTATCTCCTCTGTTTACGGTACGCTATAAAACGGCCATATGGGCATCCTCTCTCATACAAAGAGCGGCGTCTGTGGGCACGAATGGAGCAGCCTTCGCAGACGTTCACATGATGGAGAGCTTGACCCTTTTCTGATTTACAGGCACGGCCGTAATGTAGATATTTTTAGAGGCCCAAATATGTGCGCGATTTGCCAAGTGCTGTGTGTTGTTTACTTGAGCCTAATTAATTGGGCATCTCTTCCGCTAAAAGTCTGATCCCAGATAGACATGCCTCTGCTTCTCCGTAATGGATTAAATATAGCTTGCGGGAAAAGTTACAAACGCTCCATCCTCACTTTCTGTTAGCGAATGTCAGGAACCCCCTCTTGCATCCGCACGCACACACAAACACCCACGCTCAGGCAAACAGACGCGCCCCCCGCCCACCCCTGGAGTAAACCTTAGATTGCTTCAAGATGTCGGAGGATGCCAGTGTTGATGAATTCCGACCTTTGATTGCGATGCTGCCCGAGCGCCAGGGGAGAAACCTCGCACACATGCCACTTCTCTGATACGCATACGGCAGACAAACACGCAGATGCACGCGGTCAGATGTTGTGCCAGGCTGTATGACAAACCATCTTTGGCATAAACTAGATACCATCATGGCCTTCAAATGTCAAACGGTCTTTCTGTTTTCATTCAGAATTCACATTCCTCGTATGATACAGCTGTATCCTTTTTCTGTTCTTTCTCTGTTGTGTTTTGTCTCCGGTTTGGTCTTCTCTTGTGGCGGCGGTTCTGTAGATTGTAAGAGGGAATGGTGGCCTGGCTTTAATAGAGGAAGAAGGGAATGTGCAAGCAATTAGCAGGAATCCCCCAGCAGAGCGCTCACGAAACCAGAGCAGCCGAGATATGAAGGAAAGGAAAATCTCTATTCCCTTGATGTACAGGACAATAGTGTCCATGCAAACACATTTAAGCTGCGCATTCCCTTGGTGCCGTGCGATTAAAGACGGCTGTCATGTTGAAGCACGTTAGCGCCGCGGTCACTGGATCTTGACATCCACCTTTCCCTCGGTATCTCTGTCTCCATTTCTCTTCCCAACGCCCAAGAGGATGTTTTACAGGAATAAACGGGCTTAAGAGAGCGAGATCTGATGCCATCTTCGTAATATTACCTAGGTTTTCCTGTTACTGTTTGGTATGCTTTGCTTTTGCACACACACTGCTCTGCGTATTTTCTCCTACGGCTTATAGAGAGTGAGACGAAGAGAGGCAGAGAGGGAGCAGCCGGCTCACGTACGTCTATATAACACCGTGTGATGTGTAGAGTATGCATAGATCACTATCAGGGTCACCTGGTGATTGCTCCCATCACACCAAGAGAATGAAGTGAGATGGACGCATCAGCCTAGCCGCATGCAGCAGAAACATCTCTTCCGTATGAAATTCATCTGAAAGCAAATGGCTGCGGCTTCAGGATTTCCCTGCAAATTGCCGTGAATGGTTATTTCAACCGAATATGTGAAGAACATTATAACTGCGTTACACCTTATTCTGTGGCAGGGGTTTAATAAATCTATTATCAGGATGGTATCTTCTCTATTACAATCAGAAGATCCTCAGATGACATGCCAACAGACTGCCCACAGTCCTGTCCCTGATGCATTTGCACTCAAAAAAAAAAAAGAAGCAAGAGCCGGCTGAAATCGCCAATTCTGATCTGATTGGCCGGTGCTACACATGTTCTTTGAACATCTGAATAAAGATATTCAGTGTTTTAACACACATTTCAACACAGATCAACACTGCTGTGTCCTTGTTTTAATTAATTAAGTTTTTCATGCCAGATAATTATGCTTTAGATAAAATATAAAATGTGACCCTGGACCACAAAACATAAGGGTAAATTTTTTGAAATTGAGATTTATACATCAAGCTGAATAAATAAGCTTTCCGTTGATATATGGTTTCTTAGGATAGGACAATATTTGTCCGAGATACAACTATTTGAAAATCTGGAATCTGAAAAAAAAAGTAAAAAGTAGTTCAAAATAAGTCCTTAACAATGCATATTACTAATTAAAAATTAATTTTGATATATTTACGGTAGGAAATTTACAAAATATCTTCATGGAACATGATCTTTACTTAATATCCTAATGATTTTTGGCATAAAAGAAAAATTTATTATTTTGACCCAAACAATGTATTGTTGGCTATTGCTACAAATATACCCCAGCGACTTAAGACTGGTTTTGTGGTCCAAAATAAACGTTCTTCTAAAAGTTGTGTAAAAACAAAACATTAGTCGATTTCTTGTCACTCAGACCTTTTCCTATGTAAGTAGGCAGTTCTTGACCAGAATAAGCTCCAGACCAGACTTCATGCAGAGAGTCAAAAGTGTCTTCCAGCAGAGGAGAATTGATGTATGCCGATGTCACACTTGCTTGAAGAAACTAATTCAGCTTGGCCTTTCTTAAATCTTTTTAATGTGTGTTTATATGTTGAAGATCCATAACATGCTCATTTGCATGCAGAAACAGTAATTTTTCCTCATTTATTAATTATAGCATTGAGTTTTTACCTCTATTACTCCCACAACAGCATGCATATTAAAATTTCTCTGCTGCTTTCCATGGTTTATTTGTGGAGAGAATGCATCGTCAACTGTTTGGCTTTTTCTCTCCAGGAATATTCTATCGAGTAGCCTCATGCACATACAGACACAACTCGGTATCTCTCTCCTTCTCCTCACCTCATCACACTCTTTCTTCCCTTATTCCCAAAGAAGCATCATGTGTGTATGTATGTGTGTCATTATTGGTCTTCAGAAGGAATTCCCTCTCTAAGCAATCGGAGACTCGAGTGCCAAAAAGCCTGCAGGCATATTAAGTCTCTCTCTTTCCAGCTCGCTCTCTCGTAGATCATGGCTGTAAGTGACATTAAAAAGTGTCAGAGAGCACCTTTAATCTGTCTCTCTTTCTGTCTGTCTGTTTAGTAGAGGTGTATATACGCTAAAAGACCATCACTACACACTGCTAGACAACCAAAATACCATCACAGCCTGCAGGAGGCAGCTTTCTTTCTCTCATACCTTATCTCTCACATAGCCAAAGTCATATCTGTGTCAAAGCATGGCCCTTCTCGTACAGGTACCGCCGGATTAAAAGATCTCAAAAACCTAAGGTCTGTGAAGTGACTAAATTCCTAAGCAGCATTTCTAAACCCAAAGCACATGCTTTCTGCATTTGTACCTTCTCTTATGATATTACAGCTGTAATAGCTTATGTAAAAGATGCATTCACATGTTTGATGTGCTTTTAAATTGCAGGCCATGTGCCCTGTTTCTTACCTCCGATTTTTTAATGCACATTGTCTATTTTTCAGGGCAGGGATTAATGTTTTTGGTCTGCCAGAGCATGGTGCCATATGGCTGGATGTAACAGCCTCGCAAACTCAATTTAATGTAATTTTTTTTTGACGTTATGCAAACCTGCCGAGATGTGCCGTGAGATTTCCATGATAAATTAATTCCTCTCTTGATGAAAAAGTTAGAGGGATAGTTCTCCCAAAAATTATTTTGTAATCATTTATTCACTTTCACGTAGTTCCAAACCTCTTGATTTTCTTGCTTCTGTGGAATACGAAAGATGTTTTGAAGAATATTGAAAATGTATGGGGATAGGGGCTGATGAGCTCAGAAAATGGGGGGGGAAAAAACACATTATAAGACTTTCATAAAGTAGTCCATATGACTTAATCCAATGTATTCCAAGTCCTCTGAAGATGTACGATAGCTTTGAGATAAACAGACAGATATATGATGCATATTTAAATAAATATATTAAAATATTTGCATATTTGGTGTGATTTTGCACTTTCTTATTAGCTAAAATGTTTCTTATGTTGACTAAAATGCTGTTTTAGTAAGTAATAAGAACTAAAATTAATTAAATTCGGCATGACAAAATATTGATTAAATTTAATGGATATTTTCATCAAAATACAAAACTTAATACTAAAAAAAATAGCAGTTAACTGTAAAAAAAACGGTAACACTTTATTTAAAGGTGTCCTTGTTTCACGTTACATGTATTTACTATTGTAATAACAATAATTATGCATAATTACTTGCAAGTAACCCTAAACCAAACCTTAACCATATAGCAAGTACATGTAGTTAATTAATATCACTCAGTATTAAATGTAGAATTACACTGGAACAAGGACACCTTAAAATAAAGTGTAACCAAAAAAACTGTAAAATCATCTAATGGGTACTAACATTTAAATGAATCATTTGATAAAATGCACTTATTTTGTACATAGGCCTATATGTTTTTTATATTGTGCTTATATAAAAAAAAAACCTACATGTAATTACTTCATTTACACCGTTGACCACTTAACCCATCCTTAAACCTAACCATACCACAAAACCTGTTCCTAACCTTAACCATATCCCACCTCAATAGCAGCAAAAGGGTTTTGCAACGCAACATGAACACAAAACATATTTTGGGTTACACCTTATTTTAACGTGTCCTTGTTACTGTGTAATTGCACAAATAAGTAACATTAAATAACAACATGTTCTTACTGTAGGGTTAGGTTTATGGTTTGGTTATGTAAAGCTATTTGCTTGTAACTATGCATAATTTACTGGTATTACTGTAGTAATTAAATTACAGTGTTACTGTACATACTGTACTTTTTGACATAAGTACAAAGTAGTTAAAGACACCTAATATGAAGTGTGAGTCAATGAAAAATTCCAGTTAGCGCTTTGCAGTATGATACATCCAAAAAGGCGCATCAAGATGAGTCATGACATGTTTCATGTCAATAATGAGACACGAAAACCGAAGATTACTGTTTATTATTATTATGTTTATTTTTGGTCAAATATCTCTTTAAGAAAGTACAAAATGTACATTTGAATTGTGATTGTAGATGTTGATTTTGATTTGCATGACTGCTGTAATCAGTTCTGAAGAAATAGATGCATCAGGGCTGCATAACTTCTGATGCACTTATTATGAGGTTCAATTTCAAAGAAGAATATCACATTAAGGTTACTGTCTTGAAGGAAGTAGTGAGATCGAGCGGCTGTCTTGTGTGACCTAACACCTCTGTGATGAGCTTATATGTGAGCTCTGTGTGTGTGTGTGTTTGAGAGAGAGGGAGGACAGCTTTACTACACACTCCCACTTTCACACCAGACAAACTACACAGCCACCTCGGCCGCGCAACAACACGCTTGCACTTGCACTGTAGTTTCATCTTCGTGCACTTTTATCTGTAAATTTGCATTATTCACCAGAGAGAGTTCGTCCATCCTGACAGTATTTTTCTAGCGTGTCTGGTCTTGTCTAGAAAAAAAAATAATGAAACAAGGAGAGAAGGAAAAGGAGAGAGAGAGAGTGATACTGAGGCATATTTGATGTTTTATGCTGTTTATCTTGAGTACGAAACTAAATAGATGCACAGGCTGTTTGTGGTTTTGTTGCACACTAACCACATACATGAGTATTTCTTAACAACCAGACCACCAAGCTTTAAAGAGACACCCCTCTCACTGCTCACTGGCGCAGAGAGCCTGAAATTGCCTGTGTGTGTGTGTGTGTGTAAAGGGAAAGGACTCACTAGTTACTAAGCTTCAGTCTGTGACTCACACATCAGCTTATCTCTGTAGCTGAACTGAATCTAGTCATGGTATTAAATGCACATGCAAACAATGATGATCCGTGTGTTTGAGAGTAAAACTACACTGACATTCAAATATTCACGCGCACACACACACACACACAGAGACCTGTTCTGCCAGCTCTTGCTTCCTGTTTGCCAAGACAGCACTTCCTGTGTTAGTAATGATGATCAGATATTAGGAGCCTGTTCGCTACCCAGCCTGCACCCTTGTATTTTCTGTTCACTTTAGAATTGAGTTATCATTTGTCCATGTTTCCTTGCATTAATGTGATTAGCAGGATTTTTTTAAATCAAGATTTATTCCAAAAACAGCTTTCTGTTTAGTCTTTTTGTCCCTCCTCTTATCTCTCATTCTTTCAGCACATTGGCTTTGATCACGTCTCCACGTGAAAAATATTTTTTTTTCCTCTGGTTTGCAGGAAATGTGATTATAGAAGAGACTGAAGAAAAAGCGAGAGAGTTTTGCATTTTAAACATGAACAAATAAAACAGTAAAGGTGAATTAATAACAACACATCTTGACGGATCTGTTTGTGTTTCATGCATTATGCCTGTGTGAGGATTCGAATGCAAACCTTGGCTTGTTTGATTTGATATGTCTGTTTTGGCTTGGTCTGCGTACTAGTGTTGGGCGATATGCTCAATTGTCATATCGTCCTATAGTCAGCATGTGAGATCGCGATACATGATATTATCGTGCAAATTTATTTAATTACTTAGTTTCATTGCCGGAGAGTTAACCAACTTCAGCGTAAGGCTAAAATAGCATAATGTTTTTAATATGACTGAATTTGTATTTAACATAAAAATTTAATAGAAACATTGTAAGTTATTGTAATTATCATATTTCCGAAAAAGAAATGTGATGAAACAAATAAGCACTAATATTAATTATATAGTATTACTAACCTGATAATAATAAAAATAATAATCTATCGTCAAAGGGATCAGCCACAGGCGATATCTTTGACTATTGTTGATACATGATACTATCGTCTGTCAGCACAACCCTACTCCGTACTGTACTTACAGTAACCTCTAAAAAGGAAGTGTGATGCTTGCCATCCCTGGACCACTTCCTCTATCAGTCCTGCTTGCTTCCTTTGCATATCGACAGGCGAACCATGAGAGGCATCTGTGGTGGAAATAAGCATGCAGTAACATGGCATTAGAGAAATATCTTCAGATCAGATGTTGAGCCAGGGGTTGGTAAAGGTTGGTCACACAGTACCCATAGCTGGAGGCAGCAGAGACGAAGTACCCAGTGAAAGGTCAGAGTGGGGGTAAATAGCACAGTGACTGCGTCCCCTCCGGAGGGCCTGTAGGCATGGCTGGGCTGAAGGTGTTTTGTCTGTAGGGATGCTTCTGACGGGAAGATGCACAGAATACCAATCGGCTGCTGTGTCGTCACTGACTTTGAATGGCAGGGGAGGGAGAGAGTTGTTTTTTTCCGTCTGCCTCACCAGCTTACTCTTGGCTTCCTAAATTATGTTACGACAGGAGGACATTTAAAGAATTATGGGTTTGCTGGCTCAAGCCATTTATGCAAATGCTAGTGCATGTCGTTGATTAGAGCTGGATGGGTTGTGAGCATCATGTAATAGCAGTGTGTGAGGTGAAATGTATGGAAGAAAAATAATGCCATATGTCTTTGAAACAAAAAATCACGTTGAATAACACTAACTGAAAAAATAATGCATTGCATTAACAGTGATTGCATATACAGTGGGGCAAAAAGTATTTAGTCAGCCACCAATTGTGCAAGTTATCCCACTTAAAAAGATGAGAGAGGCCTGTAATTTTCATCATAGGTATACCTCAACTATGAGAGACAAAATGAGAAAAAAAAATCCAAAAAATCACATTGTAGGATTTTTAAAGAATTAATTGGTAAATTCCTCTGTAAAATAAGTATTTGGTCACCTACAAACAAGCAAGATTTCTGGCTCTCACAGACTGTAACTTCTTCTTTAAGAGGCTCCTCTGTCCTCCACTGGTTACCTTGATCGGTTGAAAGACTACGTTACGACATCCTCACGCGCATAAAACACATCAGACTCTCTACTGTGGACAGCCGTAGACGAGTAGAGTCCGTTCAGAGACTGTGCGAACATGGGACACTCACGAAGGAAACAAATTGTAGACCTGCACCAGGCTGGGAAAACTGAATCTGCAATAGGTAAGCAGCTAGGTGTGAAGAAATCAACTGTGGGAGCAAATATTAGAAAATGGAAGACATACAAGAACACTGATAATCTCCCTCGATCTGGGGCTCCAAGCAAGATCTCACCCCGTGGGGTCAAAATGATCACAAGAACTGTGAGCAAAAAATCCCAGAACCACAAGGGGGGACCTAGTGAATGACCTGCAGAGAGCTGGGACCAAGTAACAAAGGCTACCATCAGTAACAAACTGCGCCACCAGGGACTCAAATCCTGCAGTGCAAGACGTGTCCCCCTGCTTAAGCCAGTACATGTCAAGGCCCATCTGAAGTTTGCTAGAGAGCATTTGGATGATCCAGAAGAGGATTGGACGAATGTCATATGGTCAGATGAAACCAAAAGATAACTTTTTGGTAAAAACTCAACTTATCGTGTTTGGAGGAGAAAGAATGCTGAGTTGCATCCAAAGAAACACCATACCTACTGTGAAGCATGTTGGTGGAAACATCATGCTTTGGGGCTGATTTCTGCAAAGGGACCAGGACGACTGATCCGTGTAAACGAAAGAATGAATGGGGCATGTATCGTGAGATTTTGAGTGAAAAAAGCAAGGGCATTGAAGATGAAACGTGGCTGGGTATTTCAGCATGACAATGATCCCAAACACACCGCCCGGGCAACGAAGGAGTGGCTTAGTAAGAAGCATTTCAAGGTCCTGGAGTGGCCTAGCCAGTATCCAGACCTGAACCCAATAGAAAATCTTCTGGGGGGTAGGGCGGAAAGAGTCTATTCCTGGGTCAGTACATCCCTGTCGCGCCTTGCGACGATAGTCAGGGGCGAGGCAGGCCCCAAAACATTAAGCTCTGTAGAGGAGGATCGGTCAATGAGGAATGGCTGCACAGAATAAATTTGAAGCAACAGTGTGTGATGAAAACCTTGTGAAGATTACAGAAAACGTTTGAACTACTGTCAATGACATACCAAGCGCCGGTATATAACAAAGTATTGAGGAATGGAAGATTTGGTTAGTGACCCAGCTATATACTTATTTTACACCCTCGATAATTATGCGAACGTGATTGCGAATAGACATGAGCTTGGGGTCTCGGTGTACTGGTGTCTGGGACTGATCTTGTTTGTCGCGGAGATTTTGGCTGCTCTTTCATGAGTTTGTTGCCGTGCGGGAGCGGTGCTTAGACATGCTTGAGCTGGTCAAAATTACAGGCCTCTCTCATCTTTTTAAGTGGGAAAACTTGCACAATTGGTGGCTGACTAAATACTTTTTTCCCAACTGTAAATGCCTTGTATTTTCAGGGCTTGTATTTTTAGGTCCTGAAATTTAACATAGCTTTTATTTAACATTTCAATTCAAAATATTTCACACACATCTTCATTATTAAAAATGCAATAATTCACATTCACCTTCCAGAATTCACTTCCAAAAATTCAATCTGTTTAAAAATACGATGTATAATATTCGACAGGCAAATTTCGGTCCATTTTATTTCACTTTTCAAATTCACTTCCACAAATTCAGTGGTTAAAATTGGACAGAAAATTTGCCATTGCACTTACGGGAGCGCAGGGGGGGAAAATAGCAGTAGAGTGCTGATGCATGATCTCCATCTGCTGTTAGTCGCTCACCAGAAGGTGGTGCAAGCGGGTGTTGATGAAGACCAAAGCAACAGGTGGATTAAGTCATTCATTCACAAAAACTGATCTGCAGAAATGGAGCAAGCGCTAAGTAGAAGTTTTGATTATCGGGGCCAGTATAAACATGTGGAAAAGCTGATTGTGTGTATGTTTAATTCAACATCTTCGCTGTTTCCCATAGCCTACATGTAAGCAGCTTTCTCTACCACAAAGGAGATTATAATGCTGTTTTACTCGATGCTGAAGTACAGAACTAAAATTACATCTGAGGAAGACATATATTGCTTTCAGTTGCTTAGTTTCCGTAACTTTGTATCATGGCTTGTGTGACGCTGCGCTGTAATACTGGGGTTCCTCTCATACAGTATACGTCACACCCCAGGATTCCTCAATGACGCGTAACGAGTGATAAGACCTCAGATCACAGAATACACTTTATTGATGATGATGCGAACTATATTGACAGTTAAGCAGATGTAGAATATGAACGAACGTGCAAGGTTTCATGCTATTTCCCTCAGAAATCTGTTAAAGAAAACGCATTACACGGCTCAGTGCACTAACGCAATGACAGCTATTAAAAGACCAAACTCAGATCTTACTGATCTGTAAACAGATGAAACTACACTCAAAAAAATGCTGGGTTAAATACGACCAAGTGCTGGGTTTGTCCCTATTTTACCCAGCACTGGGCTGTATTTAACCCAGCATTTTTTAGAGTGTATAAACAGGCAGAGGAGGATAAACAATTCCCACAAAGAAAACACTTAACCTTGTTTATTGCTAAGACAGTTGATAAAAAATTATTAAATTTGGCACCTAATTAATAATATATATTACTGTTCGTATTGTACATTAAGCAGATGAGCCCACAACCCACAAAGTTTCACCAAACCGTTTTTTCTCCCTTAGAAAACCAAGCGCGGTAGTTTTAGGTTTGATATTCGCTGCATAGACTGACTTACTACAGTTGAAAGTTTGCCAATATCTTCCTCACTGTAAAATTCACATAAAGTTTTTTCTTAGATCCAAAGGTTGTAGTACATTCCTAGTGACTAGACTGACTTACATAGGTGAAATGTTGCTAATACCTCCCTTACTGTACATAAAGTACATCAATATTTTATCCTTCAACCTTTGGAACATGAAAAATCCTTTTTTGGTGAATTACAGTAGTTTTTTGCTAAACATATTTGTGCAATGTACGTCCAGTAAAGCAGGTATTGGCAAAATTTCCAAGCCAGTCTGGTTAACTAGCAACGTACGACAACTTGTGAAACATGAAAAAACCCTTTTGGTTGTGAATTACCTGTAGTTTTTAAAAAAATATTTGTGACTGTACATACCATAAGGGAGTATTGGCAAAAGCTAACCTGTAGTAAGTTAGTTGGAGCTAGCAACGTATCAACGTTGGAACATGAAAAAAACTTTTCGGGGATCTTTATATGTAGAAATGGTGTACTGACTACAGTGGGTACGAAAGTATTCAGACCCCCTTAAATTTTTCAATCTTTGTTATTGCGCAGTTGCTAAAATCATTTAAGTAAAGTTTTTTCCCTCATTAATGTACAAACAGCACCCCATATTGAAAGAAAAACACAGAATTGTTGACATTTTTGCAGATGTATTAAAAAAGAAAAACTGAAATATCACCTTGCTCAGTATTTAGCGGTAGACCTTAGTATGAGACTACCTAAGAGCCACACAGAGCTGCGGCCGCCTTTTGATATACTACAAAATGCGTCTGTTGGGAAAGATGCAACAAGTTTTTAACACCTGGATCTTCTGCCATTCCTCCTTGCAGATCCTCTTTAGTTCTGTCAGGTTGGATGGTAAATGGTGGACAGCCATTTTTAGGTCTC
Source organism: Sinocyclocheilus anophthalmus (assembly GCA_018155175.1). Taxonomy (NCBI): domain Eukaryota; kingdom Metazoa; phylum Chordata; class Actinopteri; order Cypriniformes; family Cyprinidae; genus Sinocyclocheilus; species Sinocyclocheilus anophthalmus. The sequence continues at coordinate 232,949 of JADLZN010009383.1, read as the reverse complement.
TCCAGAGATGCTCAATGGGTTTAAGTCAGGGCTCTGGCTGGGGCCATTCAAGAACAGTCACAGAGTTGTTGTGAAGCCACTCTTTCATTATTTTAGCTGTGTGCTTAGGATCACTGTCTTGTTGGAAGGTAAACCTTCAGCACAGTCTGAGGTCCTGAGCACTCTGGAAAAGGCGGGAGGACGTGGTTTTTCGTCTCGGAGGCATGATCCATGTACCCTTGATCTGAACCAGTAGTCCCCCTGTCAGACTGAATGGAACTGAAAAATACACGCGCACCCCACATGCTTCCCTGTGGGGAGCGGATGAGACCCTTGGTCATGGGCTGTGGGTGCAGGCAGGTTGCCTGGTTTTCCACACATACAGCTTAGAAATTAAGGGCCCAATATCAAGTCTATGCTTGTGCTCGATTCAGGAGGTGTTAACAGATCGAATCCATTATTCTCAGCATGATGTGGAGTCCTGTTCAGGTGTTTTTTTAGCAAACTCTCGATGCGGGTTCCGGATTTCATTGAGGTGGTCTCGTCTTGCACTGATGGGGAGACGCTGTGCCGTGTGCGGGCGCTAGATAGCGCTTAGACGGCAAAAAGAGCCCCGAATGGTGGCGGGGCTGTGCACCACCCACGCCCTGGGGCACCCTGGGGGAGGCATCTTTGTGTTTTGTTTTTTGTCCCCCCCATCTCCCGACTGCATCTCTGGAGCACAGCCGCAGTGATCTTTGTGTTCTTCTTTACCTCTCTCACCAAGGATCTTCTCCCCCGATAGCTCAGTTTGGCGGACGGCCAGCTCTAGGAAGGGTTCTGGTCGTCCAAACATCTTCCATTTAAGGATTATGGAGGCCACTGTGCTCTTAGGAACCTTAAGTGCAACAAAAAAATTTTTGTAACCTTGGCCAGATCTGTGCCTTGCCACAATTCTGTCTCTGAGCTCTTCAGGCAGTTCTTTGACCTCATGATTCTCATTTGCTCTGACATGCACTGTGAGCTGTAAGGTCTATATAGACAGGTGTGTGGCTTTCCTAATCAATTCCAATCAGTATAATCAAACACAGCTGGAATCAAATGAAGGTGTAGAACCATCTAAAAGATGATCAGAAAAAATGGACAGCACCTGAGTTAAATATATGAGTGTCACAGCAAAGGGTCTGAATACTTTGGACCATGTGATATTTCAGTTTTCTTTTTTAATAAATCTGCAAAACTGTCAACAATTCTCTGTTTTTCTGTCAATATGGGGTGCTGTGGTACATTAATGGGGAAAAAAAATTTACTTAAATGATTTAGCAAATGGCTGCAATATAACAAAGAAGGAAAATGTAGGGGGTCTGGAATACTTTCCGTACAATGTATATGAAGGGAGGTATTGGCAAAATCTCACCAGTAGTAAATCACAATGAGTAATACAAGCTTTACAATTTGGCAGTGTGTTATTTTAAATGTTAAAAGTCATTTTAATTAAAATACATTGGATGTTTTAACCCAGTCGGTGTACTGGTAAGACGGTCCCTTGGGTATAGCGCGATAGCGCGTCAATGCTTTCTCCAGTTTAAATTTGCAGCAACAATACATCTAGGCGGTTTTTAACTCCTATTTTTATGTCAATATAAAGTGGTTGCATATTGTTAAAACTAATCGTGGTGTTGATATCTTTGTATGACTGCTGACTCTATAGATCAGTGGTAAGGGAAATAAATTATAAAGAAAATGGAGCGTGTTGAGTTCTTCTGACCTAATTTGCTTGCCTGTATATAGTTTGCATAATCATCAATAAAGTGTATTCTGAGATCTGAGGTCTTATCACTCGTTACGCGTCGTTGAGGAATCCTGGGGTGTGACGTATACTGTATGAGAGGAACCCCAGTATTACAGCGCAGCGTCACACAAGCCATGATACAAAGTTAAGGAAACTAAGCAACCGAAAGCAATTATGTCTTCCTCAGATGTAATGTTAGTTCTGTACATCTGCGTTGGGTAAAATAGCATTATAATCTTCTTTGTGGTAGAGAAAGCTGCTTACATGTAGGCTATGGGAAAAAGTGAGGATGTTGAATTAAACATTCACACAATCCGCTTTTCCACATGTTTATACTTTATACTACTTCTGTTTATACTTATACTTTCTGCAGATCTTTGCTGCCGTACCATGGGTACAGCAGGCGCAATGATATTATGCAGCGCCTGATAATAGTCCCAGCTAGGTCCTTCCAATAAGCCTATTTTCAGGCGCTGCGTAATATATGCGCCGGCGCACCCATGGTACGGCAGCAAAGTTCCTTGATTATCAAGTTTTAAATAGGAAAAATATAGAAACTCTTTAGTCATTTTTGAGCGAGATGCTAACGGTCTAATCAGATTCAATGATCTATGCTAAGCTAAGTTAAAAGTGCTACCGCCAGACCCGAAGATCGGCTGAATGGATTTGAAAATGGTCAAACTCAACTGTTTAACTCAAGGGGAGTTGGAAAATTAGCCTATTTTCAAAAATAGTGGAGTGTTCCTTTAAGTGTCATTCGCTTCTGAATAATCAAACCCAGGTACATCACAATACAAAACAAACCTAACCACAGTACAAACAAACATATCCTATGCAGTCTTATAGGTGATTGTGTCAAATCAAATACAGCGTTTACACTGACTGAGGTCTATGATCACAGTAAAAGCCCCAAGGTCACAGTATAAGGTCACCCTCCCACAGTAGATTACTATTCTCAGACAGCAAACAGGCAGGTTTTTGCATTTCTATGAAAGAAAAATAATGCCATATGTCTTTGAAACAAAAAAAAACGTTGAATAGCACTAACTGAAAAAAATAATGCATTGCATTAACAGTGCTTGCATTTTAATGCCTTGTATTTCCAGGGCTTGTATTCTTAGGTCCTGAAATTTAACATAGTTGTTTATTTAAGCAGTGAATATTTCAATTCAAAAAAAATTCCCACACATTTTCATAATTAAAAATTCAAAAATCCATATTCACCTTCCAGAGTTCACTTCCAAAATATTCAATCTGTTTAAAAATACGATATATAATATTCGACAGGCAAATTTTGGTCCATTTTATTTCACTTTCCAAATTCACTTCCGCAAATTCAGTGGTTAAAATTGGACAGAAAATTCGCCATTGCACATCCGGGAGCTGCAGGAATAGCAGTAGAGCACCGATGCATGATCTCCAGCTGCTGTCGGTCGCTCACCGGCAGGTGGCGCAAGCGGCTGTTGATGAAGACCAAAGCAACAGGTAGATTAAGGGACAAGCCCCTCACTACCCACCCCCCTAAAATAATCAGATATGGCCAAATGGTCTCCCGTACAATATTTCCGATATCAGTCTGTTGCGCTCCATTACGCTCCACTCTCTGTGTTATGAGAATGACAAAATGTTTTAAAATTTAAATTCTCAGAATAGTCTGTCTCTGCAGTCTAACAGTGTCAAAATGTTTGAGATGTCAATTCGAATCAAAGGCGGAAGAGTTTACTGTTCACAGAACTCAAACATGAATCCAGTGCAATGATTTAGTTTTAAAGATCAATAAGTGTGAAATAAGTAGCTAGACATTTAAAATGTAACATGTACAGTATTTTGTGAAAGATACTACCAACAGTAATATCTAATGCAATGGATTCTACTTTTTGTGGTCGAATTTCAGTTTTAAATTGAAAAGAGCCTAGATCATTTATGTGATGGAATTTATAATTTATACATTTAAATCCCTTTCATTCTTCTTTAAATTAAATAAAAAGGACATTTGTACCCTTTACAACATCAGTTGTTGTTTTTTCTCCTGGTCTTTAAGTCCTTGAATTAATGGAAAAAGGTGTGTGTTTTAAGTACCCTATTTAAATGCCTATTGTTTAATGTAAACATACTGAAAGCATTTAAAACGTAAAGCCTTGTAAGACTTCAGTTACGTGTGGCGTTTATTAGTAAATGATGAAACTAAGTCATATTAAATGCAAGTTTATTTAATTTTACAGTGTAACATCAACGTGTTTCTCTCGTTTACTAATGTGCGTGTGTGTGTGTGTTTGTGGGTTGTCACAGTACTAATGAGATCACACTGCCTTGAGACAGTACGACATATTGAACAGACTGCTCTTCTATCGCTCAGAACCTTGTTTTTGTTGGCGTCAAATTACTAATACAAAAGCTGTCAGAATAACCCTCAAGAAATCATTGTATAAAATGATTTAGTTAGTGACATGAGCATGAGAATGTTAGCTTAGCTATGTCTTTGTTATATATGAATCTTCAGTCTTCAATGAGGGATTTTATTGATTTTAAATTAGTGCTAATTTAAGGCACAGTATGAGGGTTGTCAGGCATTCAGAGGCTTCTTATGTTGGACTGGCCAGTCTCAGCTGATTGGAGTTTCATGTCAGCTTTATATTCAGACAGTCTGTTTCCTGCGCTGACACATTCTGCTTTTTTACATCCTGCAGAATATAACGGCACAGCAGCTCGTGTTTTTGGGCTGTCACTGAAGAGAAATATGAGACAAACTCTCTGTCAGTACGTCTGATGTAGTCTGTTCACTGTACAACAGGACGAGATGTGTGCAAGTTTGTGTGTGTGGGTGTGTGTGTATTGTTTTCATGTTCCAAAATGTGAGTGCTGTGGTATACTTGTGCCAGCCGTACATGCATACTCTCTTTAGACAGGGTGTTTTGCTGGAAAGAGAGGTACCTGACAATTAAGGGAGTCAGAAAGTGGGAAAAGAGAAACCTCAGTCACGGCTGACTTCACCTCATAAATATCCCCTTAAACGGCACCAAATGAATGTAGGCCACAGGTGTGGGAGTATGTGTGCTGGTTCCATGTGCATGTGTTTATGCCTGAGTGTGAGCATGTTGGAATAAATACACGAGTTTGTGTGTGTATCAGTGTAATTGTGTTTTGGAGTGTGTGTGGCCATCATAAGGGCATGACTAGTGTATGGCATATTCACATTTGCATTTTCACACTGATTCTTGAGACATGGGACAACTTCACCTGGCATAATTGTTCATCTTTGAAAGAAATCAGAGATTAACACTTGAATGTTCTGAACACAAATTATTGTCCTTTGACCATAACTCAAAATTTCATATCCATCAAAATATATATTAAATTTAATAACAACAGAGATATAAATATGCATATTTCAATGACGAATTACTACAGTGTCCTGACAGAAGAAGGAGGTTAATTTTAAAAATATTTCTCGTTTAAAAGGAATTTGTCAACACCAAAACCTTTTAAAAATCTGGCAAAGTGTTCATCCTGAAGGTCCTCTTTAGATATTTAACCTGCTATGAGTTCAAAAAGTCAAACTCTGACAAGTTTAATAGTGGGTTAATAAAATAAGATAAATAAAATAAATGCAAGTAATTATGCTTATATTTTCACAGATCACAGCCATACTATGTCAACTCTAATTTGTAAATAAATTGTTTTGGATTTTTAAACAATTTCCCTAATTTTAAATTGATCTTGGTAGGAGCAACCAACCTCAGAAAAAAAATTCTTCTAAATTTAATATGGTATTCAAATTACGATTTTTTTTTGTTGTCAAAACTGTTATATTTTCTGTTTTAGTGTGGTGACAATAGATGGAACTGAATATCAGTTTGAAACGATCCTGTAGTCTAAATTAATTTATTCAAAATGTATTAATTACTATATTCTTAATAACTGTTTTACACATTATTTTTGTGTCTGTTGGCGTTGACATTTATTGAGAGGAAAAACGCATTTTGGGAGAAAATAGAGGCCAGAGACAGCACCCGAACATGTTGAACAGATTAATCCATTATAATTCCTGGATAGATAACCTTATATTTTTGTAGCCTGTTTTGCCTCAGTACTTAAGAATCAGTGCTTGATCAAACCTGCTTTATTCTCTTACGGTAATCCGAAACACTTACTCACGCGGTGTTATTTAACACACACTCATAGTTATTTGATGTCTTTTGTCAATTGTGGTTTTAATTTCTCTTGCAGAGGCTCCCTCCTCAGGGATGGCTAAGAATGGATACTTCTATCAAGAGATGGGTGAGTGAATGTTTGTAGGAGTTGGCTGGTGTGTTTGTTGTTCAACACATGGCCTGGAGGAGATGTGTGAAGTTCGAGCTGGGAGTAAAACACAGGCAGAAGAAAACTCCTTTCTAGAGTATTTAAAGCATGCCCTCATTTCTGACTTGCAGGAATATTCAAATTGTAATATTTCTGGTTTTCTCATCAGTGTCAAAGAAAGACAAGTTATCTGCCTCAGATTCTGCTGCATTGAAGCCATGGCTCCAGACTGCGACTAAAACGGTCGCATTTGCGACAAAAAATATTAATTTGCGAGTGAAGTTTTTGCTGAGATCGCCATTGGCGACTATATATATTTACATGTTATGACTTAAAAATTTGCATGTAGTGCCTTTTTTCCTGATTGTTTTGCGATCACATCTTTTGTTATGTTCACGTATTAAACTGAGACGATGCGCATCAAAGTTTTAGTGGAAAAAAGAGTTTCAAACAGTCATTATCTCTGCTGAACAGCAGCGCTGACGCACACCTGTTAAACGCAGCTCAGTTGTGCAGCGCGAGAGAGATCGAAATGACGGAGACATGCAAGTAAAATGTGTGGAAAAGCAGAGTCTATTTCGTGCACAACCGTTCAGTGATTTTCGTGCACAACTCTGAACAAACTACAACAGGTAAAGCTGTCAGCTGTGTGGATATTGGCAATATCGTTAACAATTCTTGTTTATAATCATTACTAATATGGCTTCTCACGATCTATATGCTGTTTCGGTTAATGCCCCGTGCCAACCACTCCCTCATATTATTTGAAGCACACTTGCCGTCCATTAATCGCAAAATGCTTTGTTAGTTTTTAATAAACAAAGTATCAGCTTTAAAATTATGCCAAATTCATAACGAAATTCAAACAATAAATACAGTTTTGGCGCTCTTTAATGTGGCAGGCACGGTCGCCTTAGCGCCTCAGTTCAAGTGACAACCATTTATATCTTTCTCTTTACTACTGTAGTAGGCCTACATAATGAACATGAATTAACATCAAAACGTAGGCTATTTTATAAGAGAGCCTACACTACAACTTACTGAAATGTCTCATGTTAAAGCTCATTCAGTGTTTCAAACTGCAGAAAGCGTGTAAAGATTGTAAACATGGCAACGTAATATACATTTACCTCAGAATAACCATTCGGTGTCCATAAGCTCATCAGTCAGCTAGAAAAATAACTATAAAGAAGAGCATTTTGCTATATTTATGCACTATTGGATGTTAATATTTTACTTAACCTGATGTCTACATGATTCAACTTCTCCTATACAAAATTGCATTTTACTAATGAAGAAAAACAGACTTAATGTGTGAAAGACATATGACAACACTTATAGAATGCACTGAGGAGGAGCCCAAACTACACTCAGTGGCCAAGGGATGCTTATGGTCCATATTATTATACAGATTCTGTGTCATGAACAATTCTTTGTGACTAGATATTTCAAGTTGGAAAAGACGTTTAATTCCCACTTTAAGTTAACCTTAGTTCCCCAGGTCATCTACAAGATCAATTCAAATGCTGATAAGTTCAAGAAAAGATGAGGCATGATCACATGAAAGTATGATTGAAATGTTTTTTCTTATAGGAGCCAATGGCTCCTTACTCTATTTTTTTGTTTGGAGCCCTGATTGAAGCCCAATGCTGCAAAATCCGAGCAAAAAACAAAAAAGGTCTGAAAGTGCCTGAAATGTTGTCTGTAAAATTAAATGTGTAAATTTTGTTAGTGCAAGTAAAGCTTGTGGCATATTCGGATTTCTCAAGTATTCTCTCATTATTGCATTTCAGAAATCACTGTTTATGTCATCTCTCTCTCTCTCTCTCAGTTCAATTCAAGGGGCTCTTGTTTATACGTACGTAATTATAACGAAGTATGGGGGGTATTTTCAATAAATGAGTCAATTTGTTCATGAATAGGCTTTCAGTGAATCAAACACTTATGAATATGATCAACCACGGTGCGCTGAGCTTGAAAGAGCGAGCGAGAAAAGGGGAAAAAAGGGGAGCGCCGTCGTCGGGGAGAGGAATATCCTTTCGCCCGCTCACTGTAGGTCCAGGGCAGTAGAGTCAATGAGCACACGTGGATTAACAGCCCCCTCTCCTCTCCAGCTTTACATAGAGTATAATAGAGGGAAGGATTAGTGAATAAATGAATAGATGAGGAGAAAGATATGGAACCGATAGCCACTCACATGCCACATTCAGCCAGAGAAGCGAGAACAATAACGAGCTGCCATGTGTGGATAAATCACAGCTTCAGCCACACTCTGGCTACACAGTCACATCTGTGGGGTATTAAACCCCAAGAACACTTTGTATTCAACAGGAAAAAAGAGAGAAATTTATGTATTATTGAAGCCTTGTAGTGTTTGCGTTGAGGAACTGACTTGGTGCTGAAATATCAATTCAGAATGGATAGATTAAATGTACAGTGTAGCATATTAATTATGTATATTAAGTGCAACTTTAACATATGAGTTTGTCAGTAATTTATAGGGTCAGCAGAGGACAGTGTAGGTATGTATGTAGATATTAAAAATTCTGCAATATTAGTATGGATTAGTTGAAATTGGATATTTATTTTATTTTATTTAAATGAAGAGTAAATAAATATTGTGCTGTTGTAAATTAATATTGTATATTTTGCTATACTGTAAAAGATATCCTGTCAAATTTACAGTAAAAAATTACAGCTGTGGTTGCCAGAAATTCACTGTAATATGATGACAATGTTACTGGATAGTATATTGGCAATGTTGGAAAAGTTGCTTTGGAAATGTATTTGGTTACATATTACAAGTTGACCTATTTAAAATATAATAAGTAGTTTAAGTATTTCAATTACTTTATTAAAGTAATGTAACTGATTACATTTGATTACTTTTCTAAATTTCAAACAAATGTTTTCCACAAATGTTATCATTTTTCTATCATTTTAAAATGTTATCATTTTAAAACATTAAAAGCAGGCAGGGTTAACTTTACAGTAGTACTCAACACTGTCAGACTTTCAAAATCCTTCATCACTTGAAATAAGATTATAATATTCCAATTTTAAAGCACAGTCTCTACAAAATCAGACTTTGGCACATTGTTTTACTTTGAGATTGTTCTGAGGTTAAATACAGATTTAAAATAACTAGAAATAGTTTAATAGCTATGATACTGTTTCTGAAATCAAAACTTGCATAACTATGACAGGAAACACTGGCATCTAACAGTTAATCTTAAAAAATAAAGCATATAAATTAACCTAAATAGGAAATAAAACAGTTATTGAATAAGAATGAGTCCTATTCTGTGTCCTAAACATCGTTGTTTCATATTTTAGAGCAGTCGATGCAATTTGGGAAAGAAATCGGTTAAATCTGTTTGTGGGTGTGTGTGTGTGTGTGTGTGTGTGTGAAAATATTCAGATGTAACCCCTTTGTAATCGTTAACATTTTCATAAGTAACTGTAATTTAATTAAAAACAAATTCTCAGTAACAGAGTACAGTTACATTTATTTTGTAATTAAATTGTGTAACGTGTACTGTATGTACTGTAGTTAGTTTCTCCCCAACACTTCATATTAGTGCCTTTATATTTCACAATTTATAATCATATAGGCTAGTTCATTAAGTGATATTATGTTAAAATACCAAGCAACTTAAAGTAGCAAAATGTTTTTACTGTAGCATTTTTACATTTTTAATGTAATATTTACAAACATTTTGTGTGCATTTAGATGTGTTAAAAAAGTATATATAGATTGACGCTGTTTTGTGTGTGTGTCTGCTCTTAGAACAGAGGGAGAGAGAAGAACATGAGGAGGGGAGCGAGGAGCGAGAGGAGGGCCAGGACTCTCCCATCCCATCAGGAGATGACATTCATCTCTATGGCAACCAGACACACCAAGGAGGGACAGGTCAGTGAATGTGTGTGTTTGCGAGCGAGTTCAGGGTGGGATGGCAGTTAGACCCAGAGCTGTTGATTAGCTCTGGAGATGCTCAGGTTAGCAGGTCAGTTATTGCCATGGCAACAGTCTCAGGTGTGCTGTGATTATGTCGCAGCACCCCCACCAAACCCACACACGGTGACAGGTCACCTGTTGTCACTCAAAACCACACAAAGTCGTCTTCTTTTCTCTCTGTCCTCAGTCTCTGCAGGAAAATGTAATCAAAGATGACAATTGAAAAATAAAGAAAAAACTGTGGAAACCGTTAACATCTCCAATGTAATTTACTTCTTAGTATATCGTGCATGCAAAAGGCCAAATACTTTCTTTTAAACCGCTGATAAACATTTTGTTAAGTCTTCAAGGAAGAATGGACATTGTTTTGGAAAACAAATGTTATTGCATTCAACATTTCTCATCATCATTCATCATTGTTTTGTGTCTATAAACTTTACTGTTTATTGATATAACTCTATTTTTAAATCAGACACTAGTAGTTCATGAACCTCCAACTGATGTTTTATTAGGAAAGTTGCCATTAAAGTTGTCTAAATCCATAATGAAAGTTCACCAGGCAGCACAACGAGAAACGTTTAGCTACAGTATTCAACAAAGGTCAAAATAAATAATGAGAAATAATAATATACTGCAGTCAAAGACACTGAATTACAATTCTCAGAGGACTGAATTAGCCCCCCAAAAAAAACAGGCAATTTGCCTGGTAAGACAGGATAATACCATAATGTGTTCTGTACAATGCATATTTACCTAACCTTTTCAGGTAAATCAAGTCCTGTCTGAACAAAGCTTTTGTTATCTCTCATAAATCTGTACATTGGATGTGTGCCACATCTGCAATAAGGTGCGTTTACAAAAACCCTGTGTACCTGAGCATGAATCACATGCTCCAAGGTTAATTGTTGATTCTTGTCCACATCTGGAAAAAAATAAGATCGTCATAATAGCAGCTATGATTATATTGTATAACTTGTTATGCTACAGTATTATGCTGACTGATAAATGACTGCTAATGGATCTAAACATCATAAGTATAATTTGTATTTTTTTTAAAAAGTATAAAAAGTTGACCTGTCTTGATGAACAACGAAAGTGCACCACATCATTACATGGAGTTTAGCTAATCACAAATCATTTACATATAGAAGTTTTATAGATACAGTTGGAAAAGCAGCCTGTTTAATATGGATCAGAAAGAGGATGGAAAATGGCCATGTAAAACAAGAACTGCTTTTGGTGCAAGAAACCTCTAGTAACATTATAATTGGATGTTAAGGGGGGAAAATATGCTACAATATAGCTCCATTTAAAGATTTTTGCTGCATTTACTGTTTTGCATAACTGAAAACATTTGAAACGTATAATATCTTATGGATGATGTAACATCTATTATTAGGGTTGCTATTTGCCCTAATGCGCTGCTGCTGTTGAAAGTGAGCGCAGCTTCAGTAATATCACTAGACAGGTGACCCAGAATTAGACAAGCAAATGTTCTCTCTCGGTTTACTCAAATACAGTTAGTTCTGTTTTAAATTCTCTTTTTCTGCGTGAGTGACTCCTGCTGTGCATTTGGTGGGCTCACATTAGGATGAGTGGGGTTTGTTCACACGTTGTCTCATCCGGTCTGATGTTCTGTCATCCTCGGCGCACAAGCCGTCAGCACTTGTCTAGATTAAAACCAAATTCCACTCCTCTGACATACTGCTAAGAGTTTGAACTGTGTAGGATGCATGTGCGTGTGTGTGTGTGTGTGTGTTTGTTTCAATATTTATAAACCAGGGCCTCCAAACATTTCATTTTAAGTGATAATTCCCATGATTTCAGCAGTTGGCTGAAGCGAACACTCAGTCATGTTATTGAGCAGACTGCTGGGTTTTTAATGCTGCTTGATTGCTGGGGCGAGGCAGGGGCGGTGAGAAATAATTACACACTATAATAATAAAGCAAAACAAATATGACCTAATATGAGATCAAATGATGTCTAAACCACTAATTTTTCTGAAGTCACATAGTCACACACCAGTTATAGAGGGAGGCAGCATCTCTTTTGCCTCCCTTGAGCCCAATGAGTTCTCATCAACATCCTGTAGCATGGCCTAAATGTGAGGAACGCATTGGCCAATTACTCTTTTACAAATTTGACTGAATGCGTCAGACTGGAGGAAATGGATGGATTGATGTCAGAGTAACAGCTCATCCACTGCCAGGACCAGTTTCTGTTGCAGTCTTGTCAAAATGTACTCGAATTTCTTGAAAAACAAGAAATTACCTGTAAGTGAGCCGGTTTTTAGCCACCATGCAGTTTGTTGAAATTAAAAATTCATCACCATGCCCATTTGTTGGAGTAAATGGTACATGGAATGTGTTTGTCATTGTATTATTGTAGACAATTTTATGGTGTTTTGTGTTCCACTTAATGTTATTTGTGTTCTGTTTACTGCATTATTTTAGTGTCCTGTGTTACTCTGATGGTGTTTTGTCTTTGTGTGCACTCTAGAGTATTAGCCATGTTTCAAGGACCGGCCACTTGAACTCTGATTATGTGGCTTTCTAATGAACTACTTGTATTATTATAATGGTTATCAGCACATTTTAAAGATAGAAATCAGATTTTGGTAGTCTCAGTTGCTTGGTATTTTAACTTATCATTTTATTTATTTATATATTTATAGTATTTATATTAAGAAATTACTTTTATTCAGCACAAATGCATTAAATTGATTTTCTACTTCAAATAAATTCAGTTTTTTTAACTTTCTTCTATTCCTAAAAAAAATATATTATAGTTTCCACAAATACAGTAAGCAGCACAACTCGAATGATTTCTGAAGGATCATGTGAAAATAAAGACTGGAGTAATGCCGGCATCGAAACACTTCCAGCTCTCTGCCTATACCCACTGCCTAACTCCATTTATATTTTAAAGTATATTCAAATAGAAAACAGTTATTTTAAATTCTAATAATATTTCACAATATTATTGCTTTTACTGTAATGTCTTGTCAAATAAATGCAGCCTTGGTGAGCTTAAGAGACATCAAAAATCTTTCTTTCAGAAATTTGAAAATGACCCCAAACGTTTGAACGATAAAGTATATACAACCCTACAAGCATTATTACAGTTTGTATAAGGTACATTTCCAAATTTTAACCATGAAACTGTAAATTTCAATGGAACATGAATTTACATTAGACTAAATAAGTAAACAGAGAGAGAGTCTTTGGCTCCTCATTTCAGAAGACCACGGGGTTGAATGTATATAGTACGTCTGACTATTACCAGCCTCCGGCAAATCATTGATGCTTGTTTGATTGGATGTGGTTTTGATAACTGGCTAATTGCTGAATTCTCTTTGGATTAAGGTTTGCACCAATGTAGTTGGAGCTCAATTAATGCTGCCTTTTATCTTATGTTAATTTCGAGTTTTGTACCCGACAACTCACTGAGGTTTAATGAGGTGCTTAGATAATGCAGTACATTTCAGTTCTACATGATGTGACCTCAATTGTTAAATGTATATTGCGTACTTGTAAACATCTGAACAGGCTGATGACAAATGGAAAAGTGAAGGACAGAAGGACGGTAGAGGAGAGAATAAAATATCCGGTTTCACGTGGTGACTGTAAGCCATTAAAAGGTTTGAGGGGTTGTGTAACCTTATTAGTTTAACACATAGACTTACCTCTTATTAAAACCCAAAGTTGTGCTTTTAAAGTGGTGCTTTTATTCTAAATTTTCCCCTTTTAATCCCAAACCCATCTGAGGGACTGTTTAATCTTGGAGCTAAGGCAGCGGAGAAGTCAGCCGTGGGTCGTGGTAATCCTGCCTGAATATCTCTTTCAAGGGGCAGGACTTCTTGCGGGCCACGCGCACAGGACTGAGGGATCTCTATTTGATAAAGGCTGTCTGCTTTATATAATCTCTATATGGAGGAGGACTTAGCATGCAGCCATCACGTGAGGGTTTCAAGCTCAACCTGCAAACCTGAGGACAATACCAAACATGAATTAAGCAAATAAAGGACAGGCAGGGACACGGCAACACATGAGCATACACGAGTACATCCCGTCCCTTCAGAGTTTGGACGATGCTCATGATCCATGGAGTATGCTGTGATGTATTTGGCGGTTACTAATAAACGTGTGTGTGAGTGATGATCTATTTGTTGTAATGTTTCAGGTATCCTGACCTTTTCATAGCCAGATATTATTTGGTGATGTTGTAGGGTGGTTACCCGAGGGAGGCTACAGCACATAGTGCGTTGTTCTCTGATGCAGATGGCTTTTATGCTCACTGTTTTTTTAACAATTTATATCAGAGTGTTCTCTTTGAAACTAGTTGTTCTCTTCTTAAAAACTCTAAAAGCTGTTTGATGATGCTTGTTGTTTTGGCACACATTATTCACCCCTCAGGCCTCATCTTCTCTCTCATACAGAATCTGATGTCCACGGCTGTGTGCTGCTTAACACGTCTCGGAGGGTGAGACTTTTCATTACATCCACATGCCAAACAGATCTTATAAGATGCATAGTCGCCGTCTGAAGTTATATGCACACCGGTGACTGCACATTAATTGAATCCTGTATTGATACACCATGTCTACATACAGTGGCACCCACGAGTATGAGACCTCTTTTTTTAAATCTGGTATATTTTATTGAAATATGCAAATAAGAATGTTTCAGGATTTTAAAATTTTAAAACAAAGCTTATGATATAAAATGATGAAAAAATGTACTGGATAACATGATCAATCAGGATTTCTCTAACATTGTAGCTTTCTGAATTCTGCATTCTAAAATTAATTTTACTACTTTTTACTCAAATTATTTATTCCCTTCATTTATTCTGTGCATTCTAAAATTCAATTGTACCCGCTTTTACTTACAATTTTGAACTATTCACGCGGTCAAATTGGTTATGGCTGACCATTTCAATTTGTAATGGAAAAAGTTTGACAATAATCCAAAATAGAAATAATTTCAGCACAGTATCAGATACATGCAAACTGTATTTCTAACAACCTAACAGCACTGTAATACACAGTTTCCAATTACTTATTCATGAGTGGTCCCAAGGTCATGGAAAATCTGGAATTCATGACATTTTTCTTTTTGTTTTATTTTTATTTTTATTTTTTTTTGCCTGCGCATTTGTGAATCAACTTTCACGAATCTTTTAGTGATTAGTTATTATTGAAAATAAATAATTATACTTTTTTAATATAATATGTTAACAAAAAATATATTATTACTAATAAAATATATCATATTTAATATCTATATTATTTAAAAAATATATATATATTTTTTTTAAAATACCTGTCCAGAATTAAGCAATCATTCATAAGGAAAAGTCAAAATCAGTGTTTTCAAAAAAATATCAGCTTAATATTATGAATCAAAAATTTGTTTATACAGTAAGTTGTTTACTATATAGATTTTGTTTTGCATTGCTTACATGTACCTCTGTGTTTTCCCTCAGTACGTGAAGCTAATGAACTTTGAGGAGGAAGTGCGAGCTCACAGGGATCTGGACGGGTTTCTGGAGAGGGCCAGTATTCTGCTGCACGAGGACGAGGCCTCTCTAGACGATGTGTTAAAGACAATGCTCCGCCACGTCTCGCAGGACCCTCACACCGCTGAGCCCAGCTGCAACTTCGAGGAGATCATGAGCTCCCTCTTCACAGACGCAGGGTCACAGGAAGTCAATGGTGAGTGTGTTTGTTTTTATTTGTGTGTTATTTCATGAAAAGCTTATGAAAGGTTGCTCAATACCTCAGAGAGCTGATTTGACTGACACCTCAAAGGATATAAGCACAGCAGTTTGACGTTAGTCAATGTTATTTTAATTTAAAATGCTTTATAAATTATAATACAGATTTTACATAAAAAAGGGACAGAAGAATGAGTAACAGAGGGAACTGTGCAGAGACAGACAGAAAAAAGAATTTCAACAATAATTAAGTCCATTTCCATCCCTACTGACCCCATAGCATTGAAACTCAGTCTAGGATGTGTCAGAGAGAGGGCTTGCTCTGAATGACCCCATAAAGAGAAGTCAGGTGATAATAACACTCTTCTGTCCAGTCATTCACACATTAGACTCACTGGAATTGTCAAACCTTCCCAGAGGACACACAAGCCTTTATGACAGTGATGAAGTCAAAGAAAATAGAGACGAATCACAAAAGTTAAGCAAAAGTTAAGGAGCGAGCAGCTGAAAGGAAAATACAATACATATGAAATATAAATGAGCACAAAATGTAGAATTCAAGATTGAGTACATAAGATATTTGAGTCAATAGTTAAAGCTGCAGTCCGTAGCTGCAGTCATTTTGGTTAAAAATGATCCGACATCAATATTTGAGCAAGTACATAACCAGCCAGTGTTCAAAACAATTGCCTTACTTTAGCCTGATTCACAACGGTTAGTTTATACAGTGGGGAAAAAAAGTATTTAGTCAGCCACCAATTGTGCAAGTTCTCCCACTTAAAAAGATGAGAGAGGCCTGTAATTTTCATCATAAGTATACCTCAACTCTGAGAGACAAAATGAGAAAAAAAATCCAGAAAATCACATTGTAGAATTTTTAAAGAATTTTTTTTTGCAAATTATGGTGGAAAATAAGTATTGGTCAATAACAAAATTTCATCTCAATACTTTGTTATATACCCTTTGTTGGCAATGACAGAGGTCAAACGTTTTCTGTAAGTCTTCAACAAGGTTTTCACACACTGTTGCTGGTATTTTGGTCCATTCCTCCATGCAGATCTCCTCTATAGCAGTAATGTTTTGGGGCTGTCGCTGTTCAACACGGATTTTCAACTCCCTCCAAAGATTTTTCTATGGGGTTGAGATCTGGAGACGGGCTAGGCCACTCCAGGACCTTGAAATGCTTCTTACAAGGCCACTCCTTCGTTGCCCGGGTGGTGTGTTTGGGATAATTGTCATGCTGAAAGACCCACCACGTTTTCCATCTTCCAAGCCCTTGCTGATGGAAGGAGGTTTTCACTCAAAATCTCACGATACGATACATGGCCCCATTCATTCTTTCTTTTTTACGGATCAGTCGTCCTGGTCCCTTTGTAGAAAAACAGCCCCAAAGAATGATGTTTCCACCCCCATGCTTCACAGTATGTATGGTGTTCTTTGGATGCAACTCTGCATTCTTTCTCTTCCAAACATGACAAGTTGAGTTTTTACTAAAAAGTTATATTTTGGTTTCATCTGGCCATATGACATTCTCCCAATCCTCTTCTGGATCATCCAAATTCTCTCTAGCAAACTTCAGACGGGCTTGGACATGTACTGGCTTAAGCAGGGGGACACGTCTGGCACTGCAGGTTTTGAGTCCCTGGCGGCGCAGTGTGTTGGTAGCCTTTGTTACTTTGGTCCCAGTTCTCTGCAGGTCATTCACTAGGTCCCACCGTGTGGTTCTGGGATTTTTGCTCACAGTTGTTGTGATCATTTTGACCCCACGGGGTGAGATCTTGCGTTGAGCCCCAGATCGAGGGAGATTATCAGTGTTCTTGTATGTCTTCCATTTTCTAATATTTGCTCCCACAGTTGATTTCTTCACACCTAGCTGCTTACCTATTGCAGATTCAGTTTTCCCAGCCTGGTGCAGGCCTACAATTTTTTTTTTCTGGTGTCCTTTGACAGCTCTTTGGTCTTGGCCTTGGTGGAGTTTGGAGTGTGACTGTTTGGAGTTGTGGACAGGTGTCTTTTATACTGATAACAAGTTCAAACAGTTGCCATTAATACAGGTAACCAGTGGAGGACATTGGAGCCTCTTAAAGAAGAAGTTACAGTTCTGTGAGAGCCAGAAATCTTGCTTGTGACCAAATACTTATTTTACCGAGGGATTTACCAATTAATTCTTTAAAAATCCTACAATGTGATTGTCTGGATTTTTTTTCTCATTTTGTCTCTCAATTTTGAGGTATCCTATGATAAAATTCAGGCCTCTCTCATCTTTTACGTGGGAAACTTGCACCATGGGGGCTGACCTTAAATACTTTTTTGCCCCACTGTAATAATGTTTTCTAATTTGAGTGGTATGTGTAGGTTTTCGCGGGAAATTCGAGCATGTCACGTCTGTAAACATAAAGAAGTTGTCCCGGCTATTAGGCTATCGCATGTGAGGATCCTGCAGCTGGAGGATCTTTTATAGCCTTTTCTCACAGCAGCTGGGATAATTAAATGTATCATTTTGATGGCGGATTGTAATCCATAAAGGATTGTGTGTTTATGAAACACATGTGAATTAAATTAAATTATATTCCAGTTATAAATTTGCTTCTGATTACAGATAGCCTGGGATTACACAGTATTTGTATTTTAAAGACAACCAGTTAGAAGCAGTTTGTTTTTTGGGTTAAAAGAATTTCTTAATATGATATTCGAAGAGTATGACAATTACATTAGACTGTGCAGAAATTGAAATCTACACGCTAATAACACACTATACTCATAGTCACCAATGCTGATGTTGTTAACATTAATAATTTGAGATTGAAGTATAACAATAATAATAATTTGAACGGTTTGATGTGATATGAGCTAACTGATCTTTAGATTTAATCACCATTGGTAGCGAGATTTATGGTAATGCTTTTTTCCTCAGTTGGTCAGAACAAACGTGGCAGACTTGTTACTTATTGTTCTGATGACCATATATCTGGTTAAAATTCTTATTTGGGTCATTTTCCAAGACGTAGGTTAGAATCTGTGTTTGCGAAGTACAGTAAATATCCACACTTGTGCGGTGACTGACTGCCACACATACATACTCTTCAGAACATTAGATTAATTCACGCTGGAGCCATACAAAGTCAATGCAAAAATGCGAATAGGCATGAATTTGCACTGGGTGGGTTGGGTGATGCGAATGATGCAAATTGGGTGCTGCGATTGCTGCGAACAAATTTGCATAAACACGTTGTCGTGCAAGCCAGTCAGCGAAGAGCTTATTGACCCGTCTGGTTGTAGGAGATGTTTTTATTTGCACGTGTGACACGAAAAACATCCCACGAGTAATCTAGAGTGATAACTAGAGATACACCGATTGCAATTTTCTTGGCCGATTCCGATTTCCGATTTTTTGTTAGTGTGATCTGCCGAACCGTGTTTTGCCGATATCCTATTTTCTAAAAAAACACAAACAGTCAGTAATAAATAAGAACACATACAAAAATTGTATTTCCGAGGGGGCAATCGGCGTGCACTGCGAGCGTTTTTTCCAAGGGAAAAAGCTCCGATCTCGTTTGTCTCTCTTTTTGAGGAAAGAGGGGCAGCCGTCTGCTTCCCGCTATTCAGGACCCTCCGCTGCTGAGGCACGGAAGGGAATGAGCTCGTGGGGATCGCAGGTGGATCTGGCCGATGAGTTTGAAGAGGGGTTTTCCCTCTTGTGATCGTCGGCTGTGGACGAGAGTGAGGCTCTGGAGGATGATGTTATTTCATTAACGTTGTCTGATTCAGGGGCCATTGCTCTGTTGGGATCAGCCCAGCAAAAGCAGGAATTGTCTGAGGAGGGCAAAGAAGCTGAGTCTGAGCCTTCCCAATCCTCCTGCCCTGCGTATGATGAGCTTTTGGAAATTATGGATCGCGCCATGGCAAGGCTTTACTTGCCGTGAAGCGGGTGAAGAAAGTGACGTCGCGAAATATCTCGATGAACGTTATTTTTCTGGCCATAACCCTCCAGCTCAGGTGAGCCTTCCTTTCTTCCTGTTTTTCATATAAAGATTGAGAAGGAATGGAAGAGGCCGTTTTTTTTCCTCACATCCATCAATTCCAGCATACGAGTTATGCCAACATCGAGGCGATGCGCGAAAGCGGTTATGATAAGATGCCCCTATAGAGAGACACTGGCCAGCTATCTCTCTATGGTGAGACATCCTCTCTTAAGACCCCCTCCTGACCATCTCTCGTCTTATGCCAGGGCATACGCACAGCAGCAGTCGGCTGTCGCTTCATTGCACACGCTGTGATGCTTGCTCCAGGGCCGGGATCTCAGGCTGACCGGCTGAAAGACCGGGATAGAAGTTCAGGTCTGAGCCCGAACAACCCAGGGGTCCTGGCCTGTCTCAGTTTGAGGATCAGAGACGGGGACAGAAGACTAGTGTCGCAGCTCGTGTTCCTCCCCCGCCCGTGGGTAGGGGTAGGAATAATCGCGGGTAAAAGGAAGGTAGGGAAAAGACCTAAGGGATGTGATCCAGACAGGGCGTCAGCGCTTTTGTCTGGATCAGAGTGATACTTGAGTATCTATTCATTTCCTTTGGGGGTCTTACATCTGCCCTTATCTTCACCTTCCTAATTCCCCTGTAACCACCATCTCTCCACCTGACCGAGGTTAGTTGGGAAATTTCCTGCATTATAGTCTCCTATGCTGGACCTATTAGGTTTGGTTGGTTCTATGGCTTCATAGTGACCATCTTACTGATGGTTCGGTCTAGAGGCTTCTCTGGACAGAGCTCCGACGCGGGAACCATGGTGGGTGAGTACGATCCGTGTCTAATATATGTATATATGAATATACAGTATATGTGTATCTAACGAGACTGGTGTTTGTGTGTAGAACCCTTCTGCTAGTTTTCTTTGCAGTGTTTCCTGGGACCTGTGTGTTTCTGTCCTTTTTCTAGGGTAGGTCCTTGGTGGGCACCCCCTCTGCTGGGTTCAGAATCCGGGTGCTCGACTTGCAGTGTTTATGTCCAGAAGGTAAGTAAAGCCGGTTTCGGCTTCATACTTCCTGGATCATGCAGCCATAACACAGGCTTCTGCGGGAGTCTTCGTGATCATCAGTCCCCGGCGTCACTGCAAAAATTTCCTGGACGTCCGGGCTGGGGTTACGCTTTCATGCTACCCTGACTGGTCTACCGTATCTGGGTTTCCCTGAGGGGTTTCCCGATCACCAGGTTATCCCCTCTTGCTGAGGCATCGAGCAGGGGGTATAGGTGGCATTACGAGAATTTTCCTGTGTAAATGCTGTCTCGGGCATTGCTCCCCTCACCTTTGAGGGTTGTATTTGAGTTTGCCTCTCCCGTTTGGCCCAGTACTCGTTTTTCCGTTATCTGCGACATATCCTTGGAAAACTCTACATCAAATACGATGTAAGTGCACTACGTAAGGGATAGTTCACCCAAAATTAAAATTTGATGTTTATCTGCTTACCCCAGGGAATCCAAGATGTAGGTGACTTTGTTTCTTAAGTAGAACACGTTTGATGATTTTTGATGATTTTTAAGTCCAACCGTTGGCGTCCATCAGTCTTATAATGGATGGCAATGGTAACAAAGTCTATGTGTGTAAAAAAAACATGCACAGACAAAACCAAATTAAACCCTGTGGCTTGTGATGATACATTGATGTGTAAATACACGAAACGATCAGGTCTGTGCAATAAACTGAACAGTATTTATATCATTTTTACCTCTAATACACCACTATGTCCAACTGCTTTGAGCACGCGCACGGCTTCCGGTGCGTGAGGTGTGTACGCGCTCTGGCGTAGTTTACGTTAATGGGTGTGTTGTCGCGGGAGGAGCAAATGACAGACACCGTTTATTAACAGAAAATAAACAAAGTGTCCAGAAAAAAGGGAATCAAGTGTCCAAAATTAACAGGGGATCTGGTGTCCTCGTCGTCCTGCGGGTTTTGTGCGGGGAAGGGCAGTGTTCAGGAAGGAAGGAAGGGTCCAGGTAAGGGGCGGATTCCGGCGGCCGCACGCGCTCCCCTCTCCGGTCCGGGGCGCGAGGGGCGGCGGCTTCTTTCAGCGGCTTCGTCCTTCTCTCTGCCCACGGCGCTTGAAGGGACTAGACGGCCCAGCATCCTTGCCCGACGGCCGTGTAACGGGTGCGGTTCTCGTCCGGACTGTGGGTCTGGCAGCTCACGACTCTGGCGGCACGGGAGTTCCTCTACGCACCCCTCCTGGACCCACGAGAACACCAGCGTGCATGCACGGGGAAGAGACCGGTCTCCTGAGGAGAGGCGCGCTCTGCATTTAATCAGCGGCGGTTATGAGGCTCCATTCGGTTCAGGTGTGCCGCATCACACATCGCCATCCCTTGCTATTTCAGCGCCCCTCCTCTCTCACACAACCACTCCTGTCGGGAGCCTGGCGAAGGGCGGCAATTAAGGGACAGGGTGATGCTGATAATTAGAGGGAGGCAGCCGACTCGTCACAGTGTGTTGATATCCAGCCGAAGAGCAATCAACCATAACTTCAGGCGAGCATGTAATCTTTTAGTTTTAAGTCGGTTTGAGCAATCCGGATAAGCGCAAGTAAGTATCATTTTGATTAGCCGTCGTACCTACAATGACTGTGCACTGTGTAAACAATGAGTGACGTATACGCGCGAGAGATCACTTCCGGCGCTTACGTAAACTACGCCAGAGCGCGTACACACCTCACGCACCGGAAGTCGTGCACATGCTCAAAGCAGTTGGACATAGTGGTGTATTAGAGGTAAAATATGATATAAATACTGTTCGGTTTCTGGCACAAACTGATTGTTTCGTGTGTTAGGACATCAATGTGTCATCAGGAGCCACAGGGTTTAATTTGGATTTGTCTGTGCATGTTTTTTTACTCTCATAGACTTTGTTACCATTGCCATGCATTATAAGACTGATAGACTGCAACGGTTAAAATTAAAAATCATCATTTATGTTCTACTGAAGAAACAAAGTCACCTACATATTGGATGCCCTGGGGGTAAGCAGATAAACATCAAATTTTCATTTTTGGGTGAACTATCCCTTTAAGCTTTGCATACTTTTCTACAAATCCACATAAGTGGTAAGAGTGCACGTTATGCTTTGCGCACATTCTAAAATCCACATAGCTGGTAAGTGTGCATGTTATGCTTTGCCCACTTTTCTCAAATCCACATAAGTGGTAAGTGTGCACGTATGCTTTGCCCACTTTTCTAAAATCCTGTATGGTAACGGTTACGTGTTATTGATCTCGTTCCCTTTTTCTGAGTTGGTTAGATCCCGGTTCCTTGGGCTCCACTCAACTAGGGTGTCTCTGTCGACACACTCTGGAAGCAATGCTTCCCTCACCATTGAGGGTTATTGTGAGAATGATGTTTCTTTCGAGCGTTAATCCCCTCTGAGGAGTTAGATTCCTCGCTCCATTGGCTGTCCTCGTGGTAGTATCGAGCAATGCTCCCCTTCATCAAAGGGTTACCTGGAATGAGCAACGCTATTCCTCTGAATTTGGAGTTCTCCTCTCACATGAGAAGTTAATTTCTCTGTTTTTCCAGAGCACCTGGAGCCAGCAGCATCAGGTGAACATAGGCCCTTCACTCCACATCTCTTATGCGCTGAGTTTTTTGGCTAGCTTGCCGTATGCTTACCCTTCTGATTTTACAATCACGCTGTAGGTCGAGCCCCTCTCTCGTTGAGAGCTGGGTTTGTGCTCCCTCAGCTAAGGTAATTACTGCTAGCCGTTCCAGCATTGGAATATGCTGTAGGTAGAGCTCCCTTCTCGGATTGAGAACTGGGTGTTTTGCTCCCTCAGCTAAATAACTGCTATCTGTTCCACCATGGGAACATGCTGGTTAGGTCGAGCCCCCTTCTCGAATTGAGAGCTGGATGTTTGCTCCCTCAGCGACAGATGTACTGCTAGCCACTCCAGCATTATAGCCGTATATTGACTTGATGACTTCTCAAACATAGCGTTTTGGGATGCACCATTTTTCATCTATGGGCTGCTCTTTTAGAGTGCCATGAGAACCCCTTAGAACGGTATTGTTAAATCCATGTTATGGTAAGTGTGCAACATAAGTCTTTGTACACTTTTTAAAATCCACATAGCTGGTAAATGTGCACGTTATGCTTTGCCCACTTTCTATCTAAAATCCACATAGCTTGTAAGTGTGCACGTTATGCTTTGTCCACTTTTCTGTAATCCTGTATGGTAAGGGTTACGCGTACAGCTTCGTGCTCTTTCTTAGTGGTTTAAAACCCCGGTTCCGCCTTGGGCACCACTCCTCTTATGTATCCTCTGGATACCTACTTTAATAGGGTGTTGCTATTAGGGGTCTGTTGAGACAGTTCCTTTAGCACATGCAAAGAGAAACGTGCGGTATCCCCTGTGTGACAGGCCAAGACTAGTATGATTCTAGCCAACGAGTTTGTGGTTTCAATGTAGCTTCAGACACTGGTCACTGACGAGGCGTTCCCCATTGCACCCCGAGAGTTCGCATTGCGTTGTTCCCTACTCAGGAACCGGTTACATAAGTAACCTGAGGACTTTTTCAGGTTAAGTAATTTTTTATTCAGGTAAGAAATACTACAGAATTTAAAGTAATCAAATGTAAAATAACATTGGATGTGTTATTTTACATTTGATTATTTTAATTTCTGTAGTCTTCATTGTAAAAAAATTAATGCAGATTAATGCTTACCATTAAAGTTAAAACGTATTCAGTCAAGAGCAGAAAGTTATTTTTTTTTTTGTCTTTTGTTCTTTGATTAATATGACAGACAGCAGCAAGAATATTGGACTGCGGTCCCTTTAAGAATTTATCCACGGACCCAATATACTGTTACACAACATGCGTTCTCTTTCTCAACTATTTAAAGTTCCAAAACTGACTGTGTTTAACTGGATACTAGCTAAGACGGGTATTGTGACATCATTTTGTATGTATTTGAACGTTTTAGCGCAGTTAGCCACTCATTATGGTATTTGTGGCTCACAAGCTGTTTGGTGTAAGTGCGAAACCTGCGGGAATGACTAAAATAATGTGCAATACAAGCACTATTTAACCGGAGCGAATGAGACGTGTGTGTGAGAGAGAAGGGGTCGTCGGAGAGAAGAGAGCGAGAATGCTCGGCTGACGTTATTGCCGGTAACAAAACGGCCGATTCCGATCCCTGGCCGATCTATCGGTGCATCTCTAGCGATAACGCAATGTGAAGATTCGCTTCGCTTTTGGTGTGCACACACAGTAAGAGTCCATCCAAAATGTCAAATATGATATTTTGAGTCGATTCTAGCAAGGAAGTGCATGTGTTTGCATGAATTTGTTGTGTTTGGGACAACTTGAAAAGTCTAATATTGTGTGGTCTTCAGTCATTTAGTGTATGATGCCCAGTTTTTCTCTGTAGCCATTTACAAAGTTGGCAAGTGTATGATGCCTAGTTTTTTTCAAATCGTTTTAGATTTCTAAACTCGTGTATTGTATTCCAGACTTTACACAATAATTTATTAATGTTATCATTGTTTTTTGTGTGTGTAGAATTTGTGATTACACGTGTATTTTTTAAATTAATTTATTTTGATTTAATAAAATGCTATTTAATTTTATTGCGTTTCATTATTGTTATGAAGCAAGAAAACATATTTTAAAGACTGACCAGCATGTTCAAATGTGAGGCTGGTAGTGCTTGCTGTTGGTTACTGCACATTACTGCAGCTATCATTAGATCTACTCTACCGGGTCATTTTATTCACTGGCCCCTGGACACCCAACATTTTCTAAAAATGGTCCCCAAGTATCCCTGCATTATGAGCTCAGCTGGTCTCTGTATCACTAACTCTTTCTCTCTCAGGAAGACGGACAGATTCTTCCAAACACAAGAAACCTCTGGCATACTCTCAGCTAGAGGTGATGCTGCACCACCAGAGATTCAGATTAGAAACAGATTTTTCAGTTCATGCTGCTTTTTTAAATGATTAAGGTGACTATATAGTGAGAGTGTTTTTGGCAAACTGAATGCCTCATATCCTGATTTATACATTTGAAACCCCTAGCATTGAAATTAAGCACCTAATTAGGACTTCCTGCCAGAAACACTTACGCTTTCATTGAGAGACACAGGTTGGCATATTATATGTTGTAATACACCACTCAACGCTCCAATATTTTCTATTCTGATGATTCAATTTGTACTTGTTGCTCACAGATTCATTCAGAGTCTTTCTGAATGATTTCTTGAATCAAAATTCACTAAAATAAATGAAATATTCATGACAACACAACATATATAATCACACTATCAGGCTGCATGAATGTGTCATTTCCTTCTGAGATTTTTTCCAAGCTGGCAGCACACTTTTTCTGGATTGTATTGATCGTTTCCGGCTCACCAGTAATCTCTGTGTTCTTATCTTCGTTGCCAAATTCACACTGAACACCGAATATCATTGGGCACCAATTAAGCCCAGTCCTGGACTTTACTGTGCCATCACTCCAGTCCGTTCTAACACGGCACCTAATCTGTGCCCGGACTTTGTCAGATCGCGTGAATGGTGAGATGTGAGTTATCGTTAGTTGATTTTTTTTTTTTCAAGTCTAGGGATGATACATTCCCTCTTGTCTCTGTTGCTAAGATACATAGCTCACATGTGAGCGATAATCATATTAATGATATGAGCCTGGGAACATGCAAATTAACTGATGTGTGATTGGATAATGAAATGTGAATGTCATGAATATAATAATGTATGATCATTTGGTTGAGAATACATGAATGGGATCTAATTGTGAGCGCATTGATTGTATGTGCATGTGGCAGGTCTTTAACTCACAGACACTCAACCCAAAGTCTATCAGTCTAAAGATCAAATTAGAATGAAATGGGAATAAAGATCTCATTCAGCTAAGATGCAAGCACAATGAAAGATGGAGAAAAATCCTATTTCGTCTGAGTAAAGAGACCTGAGCATCTGCCTGACAACCCAGCCCCAATTAGTGAGAGAGGGTGGTTCGGTCGGTGTGTCTGTGTGGGTGGTGGGTTATCTGAATTTGTGTCTGAGAGATGTTTCACTCTTTTTGCTTGCTTTTAGGGTTCACAACATGTGTTTCTGTGCTCAACCTAACTTTAACTCTTTCCTCTCCAAGCTGAACTCAGTGTGTGTTTGTGTGTGTTTGTGTGTGCCTGTGTGTGTGCGTCTGCGTGTCTCCAATTCTCTCGCACAGACAGGTCGGCGAATTTCATTTTCTATGACAACGGTAAGAACGATATGATCAGACGTGGGATATTACCCACAATTCATGTGTGTTTTCTCTCTTGAGTGCTGATGTTTCCAGTGGATGTGATTGACACGTACAATTAGTCTGACAGATATGCGAGTCTCTGTTTTCTTATTCAGATCCATCAATTTGCTGCATTTTCCAGTTGATGCAGTGACACAATCCAATTTGAAATCAGTATCCACACATTTGAAATGACAAGATTCGGTGTTGTTTTAAAAGAGTCGGTGGTGAATGCTGAGTGATTCCCTTCCCCGTGGTGGTGCTTTAGATTGGGCTGTATCATTGCCTCCCTCTCTCTCTCTCTCTCTCTCAATTCAGTTCGGAACTGATTGGCTGTGCATGGATTCCGCTGTTGTGATTGAAAAAGTCCACTGTCATTCTGAGGATCGTTTTCCTGCTTAATAGTTATGCAGCACACACACACACACACACACACACACAAGGAGCGAACAGACTTTTTTATATCTAGAGGAAAAGTCTTTAGTGTGTGTGAATAAAAGCATCCCATTCCATCCTGATGTCCAGGCCTCTGGCAGTTATCAAAAGGGGTGAGGTGGGGTTGGCCTAGCTGATTGCCTGAATGTTAATGTGTGTATATTAGGGCTGGACGATATAGCTGTAAACATTATATCTGGGTATTTTTCAGCTTTTTGACAATATGCAGTATACATATCTATACTTTTTTCTAGCTAAAAACTATTTGAAAATAACCAAGACATAGATTCCAAATATTACTAACTAAATCATCCAAAAATAATGATATTTAATCATTCTTATTTATAGTATAACAATATATAAATATAACTATATATCATAATTTTGGGTGAACTATATACTTATACATTTTATATATATATATATATATTTATATTAGTGCTGTCAAACGATTATTTGTGATTAATCGCATCCAAAATAAAGTTTGTGTATATATATATATATGTGTGTGTACTGTTTATTTATTATGTATATATAAATACCCACACATACAGTATATTTTGAAAATACTTACATGTATATATTTATATAATTTATATTATATATATTTAATATATAAACATAACATTTTTCTTAATATATACATGCATGTGTTTGTATTTTTATATACATAATAAATATACACATTACACACACATATATTATGTAAACAAAAAACTTTATTTTGGATGCGATTAATCACGATTTATCGTTTGGCAGCACATATATATGATATATATATATATATGATACATATCTATATATTAGTGCTGTCAATCGATATTTTTTTTTTTTACTAATTAATCGCAATTTTTTCTGAAATTAATCGCGATTAATCCCACCTAACATTAAAGTTTTAAATATACATTTATATTGCAATAATTTCACATTCAATTTTCAAATTAATGTACAAACAACATAAAAACAGTATATTTTTAATATTTGTTTAATGGCATCGTTTTTATGAGAAGGCCGTATCATGATACCATACTTGGATTTCTTCTATAAAATTGCCCCCCCCCCCCCCCCTACTATTTAACCACTGACTATAACCATTCAACATTACAGTATAACTGAGAGCTATCAATTTTAACATTTATTAGACTTTAAAAATAACAACTTCTAATTTAAGTGCACTTAAAACAATCTTCACATAAACCCAATATAATAAATGTCATATTTACCTGTGCTCCTCAGCAAGTAGGAAATATACAGAAATTGAATATAGTTATCAAACACTAAATTCTAAATTAAATATGAATCCTTAAAGCTATAAAAGTTTTTTTTTTTTCTTTGTCCTTTGATTAATAGACATTACAGCAGCTGGTTGTTGTTTTGGCTGCTATTTCTTTGACCCACTTCAGGTCTTAAAGTCTCTATTAACGAGCTGTCGAGTTAAATCAGGTGTGTTAGATGAGTAAAACAGTGCTGGGCTGCTCCAAGACAGTTTTAAAAACCACTGCATTTCAGAGACATGTTCTCAAATGTGACTCATATAAAATATATTACATGCAGGCACAGTTTTAAGGCAGCTTTAATCAACTTTTTGGTAACTTCATGACTTAACTGACCACGACATGCATGCACGTAGTTAATTTTGCGCTTTGATATGAAAGGATACAGGCTACAGCGCTGGCGCCTTTGTGCGTGCAATTGAAGAGCCACACTCTCCGCACAGGACCGTGTTTTCCGCGCCGTCTTTGCGAGCAACCCTAACCCCACCCCTGCGTTAATTGTGTTAAATATTTTTTACGCGTTAAACTGAAAAAATGTATCGCCTGTGTTAACGCGCTAATTTTGACACCACTAAAATATATACATGTAGTCATAATAAATCCCTGTAATTTAAATTAAAAGTAAGATAAAAGATATAATATAATATAGATTTTTACTAAACATTTTAAGCAAGTAAAATGCCACACATCTGTTAATATTTTTCACAAATGGTTGACAGTTTTATTTTAGTATCTTGGAACTATTATAATTATACAAGTAAGCTATCATTGCAACTATTTCAGGCATTCTTTTATATACCATATATTGTTTATTATTTTTTATTTTAGTTTTAGTACATCATCAATTATTTTAGTACATCAAGTTACACTAAATGAAAATGAGAAATGTTGCTTCGGCAACTAGCTGAAATAAAGTAATGTTTTATTTTATTTCATTCAGCGTTTATTTCAAGTTACATTTTTATGGTTTTAGTTATCTATAATAACCCTGATTGTTGAATCTTATCAACCTACTCACATATTAACATACAAGTTGTGACACAATGAGCAAGCATGAAACTGTCCTACTGGCGCAGTCTTACAAACGTAATGGCCAAAAATCATTAGAACATCCTAGAATTAGTTCTGTTTGCATCTGCAACAAAATAATATACAGTATTGTAAATATTCAATATATCATCCAGCTGTAGTGTTTGTGAAGGTGTGCATGTTTGCCTTAGTGTACTTGCTTTTATGGCCCAAAAGAATTGTGGCAAGAGGTCTGGTCTGGTTTTTCCTTCACGAACACACCAAGTACACAATTATCTCAGCTGTTTGTCCTCCTGCCAATTCCGTGGTCTTCATATTGCTCTGTATTGCTCCATTGATACGTTTCCCTCTCTTTTCCCCTCTTTCTCATTCTTTCTCTCTTCCTGTCTATTTCTCGATGGTGCTGAGTGTGTTGTCATGGTGATACCCATCTGTCCACGGTGTGATTGTGTGTGTCTTATTGATGAGACGTGTTACTGTGTGCCAGAGACATCCTCCTACCTGCTAAACAGCACACACACACACACACACACACACACACACACACACACACACAAATTCACATGCAAGTATTGTTTTTGGTGGTCATGCTGAACAACTCACACCTGTCACCTGAGGACATATGCACACATACATACACACACGTACATGTTTTTACATGTGTGCTGTTAATATGCTGGACAGCTCACACCTTCACAAGACAGAGGGCAGGGAACACACACACACACACTGATTGATTAATTTGAATTAAACATTTGGTGGTGTTCTTGGAAAGGTCTTCATTGTCACTCACGCTGGCTGCAGTGATGTGTATTGTCCTCTGGTGAGCTTCTGCTTCTGTTCTACCTTGATATGCATTAGCCTTTTCATGGAGACGAGTGGACTTTGATTTAATTACCGGCCCTTCCATCAATTCACATCCTCTTGTTTGTTTTTGGTGTGTGCCATCATGTACAGTGAAAGTCAGTTGACGTAATCTTGGTGGCAAATTCATGATGTGCAGTACTTTTGAAGTGGCATCCAGATTTAGTTGAACTTGAATTGATTGTTTAGTTTCTGTCTTCATGCATGGTCATCCATTGTCCATATTGCATGGCCGCTCACGACTGACCCCTTGCCTTCTCTCCTCACAGTGCATCTATTGTCAGAGACGCTGCAGTGTGTGACGGCCACAGCCACGGGGATCCAGTACCAGCAGTCTTGGCTTTGTATCCTGTGAGTTACCTGAATCTGTCTTACCTGTAATGCTGACCTTTTGGAGGTTCTAGAACAGGGGTGTCTGAAGAAATTCCACAAGACAGTCCACAAAATTATTATAACTAGGACTGGCAAATTAAATTGCATATTTAATTAAAAAAAGAAGGCATTTCTTTTTAAAGAAATTGATACTTTTATTCAGCAAGGATGCATTACATTGATTAAAATTCACAGTAAATACATGTATATTTTTTACAATAGATTTCTATTTAAAATAAATGCTTTTCTTTGGAACTTTTCCTGAAATACTGTATTAATGGCTGCTGAAAATTCAGCTTTGCCATCATCGGACTAAATGATATTTTAAAATATATAAAATAGATAGTTATTTTTATATTTCACATTATTAATATTGTTACTGTTTTTTAAATTAAATAAATGCAGCATTGGTAAGAATTTCAGACTTTTTTCAAAACACTGAAAAATATTTCCAACACCAAACTTTTGAAGGGTAGTGTGCTGTATATAAATATTTAACAATAATAAACAAACAAACACATTTAATCGTTATATCCAAATAATATGTAAACTACAGTATGTGTGTCACGATACCGCTACTGTGAGGAGCGAGGAACGAGGAGACGTCGAGTAAACTTCAAACAAACAGACTTTAATTAACATCCAATGGAACTAGGAACACACACGTAGTGGGGAAAGATGAACATTCAATACCAGACAAAGAAACTTAGAACAGGACTCACTATAAATACACAGGACTTGACGAGGGGATGACGAGACACACCTGGAACTAATGAGCAATAAAACACATGGGAAAACTAGGTCAGGGCAGGCACATGGAGAGGAAAAAACACACTAGCTGTGTCTCATTTAGAAGGCTGCACCCTCCGGAGGTCAAATCCTCTGGAGGTCGCATCCTCTGTAGGATGCATATACGAAGTGTCCTCAACCTAGAATTAAACGAGACGGCCTTCGTAGGACAGGCGGAAAAGGAAACCGGAAGTATCACGTTGTTATGCCAACACATTTACAGCATTGTTGCGCTCTCACACTACTTAAATGAAGGAAAATTATTTCTAAATTTGGAAAGTAATTTGAAAAAAAAATGCTTTTACTTGTTATATTTTGTTCAATGTTTGAGGAGCTGCAGCGTACGTACAGCAGACATCTATTAGAGAAAAAAGGAGGAGGATATTAAAAACAAAGTTTATCCGTTTTTACCGAGGCGAATTAAGGTAAGTTGTAAACACCACATCTGCGCTTGTGTGTAGTTACATCTGCCGGCGCCGGCATTTTTCAAATTAACAACGGTTGTTCATGGTGACGAAAAGAATTGTGGGTTATCTGTAGCAGTGTAGGATACACCTCATGCATCCTCCGAATTGTGAAAGAAGGTCGCATTCGAAGGTTGCTTTCGGAGTGTCCTACTTGCTTTTCTGAAATGAGACAGCCTCGATGACGTATGCAGCCTTCGAATGCGACCTTCTTTCACAGGAATTCGGAGGATGCATGAGGTGTATCCTTCGCTGCCTTCTAAATGAGACACAGCTACAGATAAAGTCCAGGGGTGTGACAATGTGTTAAGTGATAAGCAATTAAATTTAAATGTTTTTGTATATATGCAAATATTATTGGGTATCATTAATTCAGCATATAATGAATTACATTTTACTGTATATCAATTGATAGCCCTAGTTTTAACTAAGAAATATTTGTGCCCAGTTGTTATAAATGTGAAATTAATTTAATGACCATATGTTCTAATACAAATGTGACCCTGGACCATAAAACCAGTCATAAGGGCCAATTTTTTTTTTATTGAGATTTATACATCATCTGAAAGATGAATTAAATAAGTTTTCCATTGATGTATGGTTTGTTAGGATAGGACAATATTTGGCTGAGATACAACTATTTGAAAATCTGGAATCTGAAGAAAAAAAATCAAGATATTGAGAAAACCGCCTTTAAAGTTGTCCAAATGAAGACCTTAGCAATGCATATTACTAATCAAAAATGAAGTTTTGATATATTTACTGTAGGAAATTTATAAAATACCTTCATGGAACACGATCTTTACTTAATATCCTAATGATTTTTGGCATAAAAGAAAAATCTATAATTTTGACCCATACAATGTATTGTTGGCTATTGCTACAGATATACCCGTGCTACTTATGACTGGTTTTGTGGTCCATGGTCACAAATGACATAAACTCTTTATTCTCTATAGCAAAAAAGAGCCAGAACTATGTGTCCAGTGTAACCTCAGCATGTAGCAATGAGATTTGAGAGATGCTTCGTACCGTTTCTCCTAGTGAATGCTGTCCAGAAAAAATATCAAGATAAATGGAATATTCTGAGGTCAATGTACAGAATGCTCAGAAGACTTATCTGTAGCAAGAGTACAACATCAGATGACACTCATAGACATAGACACCTCAGTACAAAACAAGGTAGCGGACTTCAGAGTCTCTCTGAAAAAATGCAAAAAAAGCAATCAGTCTGAGAGGTTCGGTGAAGAAGGCCAATCCAGGGTTGAGCCGGGTCAAACATGCATTATGAAAGCAGAAGCTTTTGCCAGTATTATTTTGCCACTGCACTTCTGTGCCAGTGAGTGCTTGAATCATCAATTAAAAGTCATTTATCACCTTCACTTGGGTTAAGATGTCTTCATAGTGCTGATGCGTTGTCAGCTGTCTATAAGGAGTTAGTCTAGTGAACATGCGCCCTGGCATGTCCTCCTGCCATCTCACTTGAAATTCATGGTTCTGACTTTAAAATGAAACTGCTCAACCTCTGATAGACAGAGGTATTGTGATAATGAAATACTGCTGGATCAGTTTGAGCATGGACAGTATAATCATTTCATGAAGCCAGTGAGGAGGCGGATGGCCTCAGGGAAGAAGTTGTTATCATGGCAAGATGAACTTGTGTGCATGACTAGCATGTCTGTCCAAGGAAGGAAAGTGAATAGGTGATGCCCATGATGTGATGGGCCTGAGGATCTTTCAAGCCCTATTTGAGGTTCACTGGGGTGTAAATCTCTTCAGATGGTAAGTGCATCCTGGTCTTGCAGTAGTAGGAGACAGAGGATTGGCATTGGGTTGGGAAAGTTACTTTTGAAATGTAATAGGTTACAGATTACAAGTCACCCTATTTAAAATGCAATAAGTAGTGTAACTATTTCAATTACTTTAATGTAATGTAACTGATTACATTTGATTACTTTTTGATTACATTTCTAAATTTCTATTGAATGTTTTAAAAAATTAATAATTTTCAAACATTTAAACCAGGCAGGGTTATCCAAGTGTTAACATTTTCATACATAAGTGTAATTTAATTCCACATTTTATTCTCAGTAGCTGTGACAGATTACAATTACATTTATTTTGTAATTAAATGACGTAACTCTGTTATATGTAGCTCACAACACACACTACAGTTTAAAAGTTGAGGTTGTTTTGAAGGAAGTCTCTTATGGTCACCAAGGCTGTATTTATTTGATCAAAAATACATTAAAAACAATAATA
Organism: Sinocyclocheilus anophthalmus; assembly: GCA_018155175.1. NCBI lineage: Eukaryota > Metazoa > Chordata > Actinopteri > Cypriniformes > Cyprinidae > Sinocyclocheilus > Sinocyclocheilus anophthalmus. The sequence continues at coordinate 198,458 of JADLZN010009383.1, read as the reverse complement.
TTGTAAAATATGCCGCCTTACTCAAGTCTTTAGCGTTACATCATCCTTCAGAAATTATTCTAATATGTTGCTTATTGCTCAAGAAACATTTCTTACTAGTATTAAAGGTGCAGTAGGAGATCTTAGAAAATGCTAACTTTAGCCTGATAGCACTGAAAGCGAACGTCCCACCCTCCCTGCAATCGCCATCCAAAGCCACGCCCCCTGAACGTATGAACGCTCACAGACCAGAATACCAGAGACAACATTACTACAATAAGCTACATCAGCGGTTCTCAATTCCAGCCCATGTTCTGAAGTGAGTAAACTTCAACGGATTTCCCTGCTCAGGGAGTAGGGAATCTGTGTGTTAACTAAGGCGAGACATGCAAACTATGCAGAACGGAAAGACTGGAATTGTGAACGGCTTGGCTACATCATGTGTCATTCACCGGTGAGAAATCTTTAAAAGTACTACAATACTAGGAAGGAAGATCGGGTTGTTGAGGTTTGCCACTGCAAGGAGGATTAGCTGTCCTTCCTGATACCTGTCTTAGGTGTCAGTTTATTGTGCAAATAATGATAAATGCTAGTTACGGGGTCATATGATGCTATTTTAAAGATCATTATTTTGTGTATTTGGTGTAACAGAATATGTTGACATGCTTTAATGTTCAAAAAACACATTATTTTTCAAATACTGTACATTATTGTAGGTCCTCTATGCCCCGCCTCTCTCAAACGCTTTGTTTTCTACAAAGTTCTTCCTTCCGACAAGCGCAGTCTGCTCTTGTTGGCCAGCTGACCCAGTGCATTGTTATTGGCCGAACACCACAAGCATGCGTCGGAAATGTAACGTCCCTTACCATAAATTTGAAAATATTTTTCAAAATAAATGTAAAGACAGTAAATAATGTCCTTAGTTTTACCATCAGTTCAAGCCCGAAAGGGCAACAGAGTCGCGTGACAGACACAGTGATGATGGAGTACACAAGCCGCGGTTCAGACAGCTGACGTGCTATGATTTCTGACAGGCAGTTCACTCTCCTGTGATGTGACCCTGTTCCCCTCACACACACACACACAACGCGTTACTCTGCTGCGCAAAGCTCAGCATTTGAACAGTCAATAGCAATACTTAAACTAATAACAAAACATACTTACAGTCGCTTATTCAGAAGCGCCAGTTTGTCATAGCAAAGTCGGAATTTACCCATTTTTTTTTTTTTTTTAGAAATAGCCTTTGTGCACAGCCATCCTTGTACTCTTCTAGGTTTAAAAAAACTGTCGTCCATAAAATGCGTTGCACAAATTCGAACATCTGGGTTGTGCTGTTCTGTTGTAAATAAATCTTAACCAATGATTCCTAATTGCATCTACTTCCGGAAGGCCAAATAAAGTGCTTTTGCTTTCGCACTGAATCACACAGCGTCTCCCTGACATGGCTGCATCAACACTGCTGCTGTTCCTGAAACCACGCCGCCTTTCTTTGCGTGCACATTTGGGCGGCATTATGCTAATATTTCCACATAGTGATGTAGACATGTGGGGGCGTTTTAGAACGAGCCGTTTTAGGTAGGTGTGGTTGACTCTTAACTTTTATAAAGAATATCTCTTTGGATTTGAGACTTTAGTCTTTGCAACTTTACAGATCTTCTTTATGCACCAAGAGCTTGTAACACTCCAAAGAGAAAGGAAAACTTGAAATCGCATCATATGACCCCTTTAAATCGAAGTACATGCTATTGTACTAAGTTTAAACAGCAATGGTGGGCAGGGCTAGAGAAATTAGCCTTTGCCAACAAGGTTGTCTCAGTGTTTTTAAAGAAAGATTACACAAAAACAAACATTAGACACTAACAAACTTTTGTGAAATTTTGAAAGCTGTTGATGAAAGTAAATTTATTCTGGAACATCAGTCTATAATAGTGGATCATTTACCTAGGAAAGCTCACAGTGGGCTCATTTTTTGTTGAGATTGGATTGATAGAAGCAGTAGTGGAATGAATGTGTCATGTTACTATTTACTTGTTACATTTTTTTGTTACATCAACAAAATAATTGATGACCTTGAGAGCTCCCTACTAACCGTATTGACCCGAATATAAGTTTTTTTTTCTTGGAAATACATCTGAAAAAACGCGTTTGTCTTATATTCAGGGTCTAGACTTTGACATGTCAATAATACACCCACAACAATAGGTGGCGCCAAATACGCATAAAACGAGTGTGCCATGAAATACGTAATGTAATGCGTGTTGTAAAGATCGCGAGTAAAAACAAAAGAGAAAGAAAACCTTACAGCTGCATGAGTCGTGACTGTCACGTTAGCCTGATGGGACCAAACTCCCTTTGTGATTTTAAAACGTAAGACAGTACCCAGATTTGAAGACTACAGTAAGATTTAACTTCTACTCTTAATAAGATTTTGGTAGGCTACTATTAGATGGATAGCTTAAATGTCCTAATTCAGATGGGCTGCCTGTTTTTAAAAAAAAAAAATTGTGTATAAGTGTATAATTTTTTTATGTGATTGTTGGTGCATTTTACCAGTTTTTACCATACTTTCAAAACAAAAATTAAAATAGGAAAAATATGCAATATGGAAATAATTGAAGACAAAATGTGTTTTACTGAGAAAAAACAAGATTTGGCTTTTAAAAAGCCTTTTTCCAAAAGGTACATCTGGAAAAAGGGGGGTCGTCTTATAATCAGGGTCGTCTTATATTCGGGCCAATACGGTAGTATTCTAAAAAATGTTTTCTGATGCTAACACACGGTATTAAGAAGTGGCATTTCACACAAGCACACCCACACACAAAGTAGGCTACAACAAAGTTGTGTTGTCAATAGATGGTCTTTTTTGACTGTCTGTTAAATCCATAACTTTTAACACTTTGACATTTGTGCATTTGTGCCAGGGGACTCAGTCTCTCTTAGTATCCCACACATTTGTTGCACAAACTAACAAGTCTTATTTTCTATTGACAAATACAGCACGTTAAATGGTGTGATTTTTCACCAACATCTCACTGTTAAACTTAAGCAGCAGCTATATGCACAGTGCTACAATTTTTGTTACCACCTGCTTAAAACAAGTGGTAAACGGAATTTTATATAAAAGGGACAATTATGCAGATTTTTCTAGTGATACTGGCAGCAGTGATTCATTGAATTATGATAAAATGAAGGAGAACAGCATTATGACTGGGCTTATATCCAGAAACACAATGTAGTCAAGTGCACTTTGTGCATTTTAAAGACCAAAATCAGGTGACTCATAAAAACCACTTTCTGCATTGTAGGAATATTTTTCTTCCCATACTTGTACTTGGATTTACATTATATTATTTCTATCCTACAATCAGGGATTAATATCGATCTATGTATCCATCCATCCATCCATCCACAGTGGGATAGATAGATGGATAGATGGATGGATAAAATGCATTTACCAGTTCTTACATCATGAACATAAACTTTATTAAACGTGAATGAGTAAATTAGATGTATTAATTCACATGAGATCATAAATTTAGAGATCATAAATCAAAAGTCATTGAAGACCCTCAGACCCTCTTTGAGGTCAGAAAAAGCCCTAAGTGAGGTAAATAAAATAAAAAGACCAAGTTCAGCCAATGGCCCACACTAGCCTAGTGAGCAGAAGATTTGTGTTTCTTTGAATTATGTGTGGACACTTTTATGGGCAAGAAAGGGAAACAAGTGGAAATGTTGGCTGACCCACAGCAGCTCTATGTCTTTACATTTATAGTAAATAAAACAGAGCACATAAATGTGCTTAATGTAAGGCTGCAAGGTTACCAAAGTGCTTACGGAATGACACAACAGCTTTAGCATGGTTTAGATCAGACTATCCCAGGGCATTTTCCTTTTCTAAAGTTTCTTGTGACCTCAGTACATTGCCTGAGTTTTATGAGTATTAACTGGACCAGTGAGACAGATTCAGCGCCCCTGTTGGCAGGGTTTGAGTTTAGGGCCTGTTATTAATGCATATTTTAAGTAAATTAGACATGTGACAGTGTACTGTTTAATTTTGTTCCTTTGTCCAACCTTTATGCTAATATTTGACTTGATTTATTAATGCAACTTACTGTATCTGAAATTACCAAGTCAAGTGTATTGAGTGCTTTTATCTTTTCTGTTTTAATATAGTAAGTTGAGTTGATATTAACCTCATAATAGGTGGCCACATGCCTGAAACAGAAGTTACACACTTTTTTAACTTTATAACTTTATAAGCTTGAAAGAAAACAGGAAGTTCCTTTTTTTGCCACCCGGCCCACAAACAAATTTTACTTTGACATCTCTGTCCAAGAACTTTCTGTAATCCCATTAAACCTCAACCAATGGATTTGTTAATGTGTTTGCTGTACTCCTGTTACATATTGAATTAATCTGATACTGTGCCAGGTACATTAAAGCACTGTGTAAATCGTAAAGAGGATTTATGATGATTTATGAACTCTTTGTGACAGCTGTAATGTGAAGAACCTGCAGAGGCGGCACGTGTGTATCTCACGCCTGGATCGTCCACAGAACTGGGGGGAAAACTGTGCAGAAGTCCGCTATGTTATCCTTATTCTGGCACCTTCAAAGATGGTAGTATAATCACACACACACCACACACACACGTTGGGTTTCCCAGTTTTATGGGGACATTCTGTAGGCATAATGGTTTTTATACTGTACAAACAGTATTTTCTGTCCCCTTACCCTGACTCTACACCTCACATAAAACTTTTTGCTGTTTTAGATTTTCAAAAAGGATAATTCTGTCTGATTTATTTTATAAACTTGTTTCCCTAATGAGGGACCAAAAAATGTCCTCACAAGGTCACAATTTGCTGGTATTATAATCCTTGTGGGCACATTTCATCCCTATAACATATACCAAGGCCACACACATTAGAGGGTGACACGGGAGTGGATTTTCAAACCTCTCCCGTCCCACTCCCACAAAAAAAAAATCCTGTCCCGTCCCAATCCCACGAAAAAACTGGGGGAAAATCCCGTCCCGTCCCAATCTTTTTTTTGTCCCTGTTTTTTTGGCCTGAATTTGTTTTTTTTGGTTATTTTGTTGAAACTGAAAGCCAGCTTAACATGCACGTGTGCATTGCACACACATTAAGATTCATGTAAAATCATCCATGCTAACACACACTTTCTATTTGACTTTTTCATTTGAAAGTAGTCATTTCAATCTCTATAGATTTATTTTTCATACATGGAGTTTCGAAGTTTCTCGCTCAAGTTCACATGACCGAGACGGCAGAAAGCGCACCTGTTGCTTATATTTACAGAAGTGCTACGTGGCAATTGTTTTCTGATGCCCACATAAACGTAGAGTATTTACAAGATTGAATGATGTATTACTCTTATCTGCATGAGCAAAAATGACGGAGTAGCCTATTTTAAGAGCAAGTGAGCGTACCGGCACCTCCATCTGTCCTGCTGCGAGCGAGTTGCTGTTCAGCTTCCACACAGACACTTCAATACAATAGCGCACATTTCTCTAGGTTAACATTAGATTGAGCGGCCATGTAAAGTTGTTACTATCTTTTAGATGATAAGCCATATTTGAGGTCGATGAATGATAGGCAAGCATTTGGATTTCCTGCCCGATGTACTCTATTACCACATAGACCAGTCGTTAATGATCTGTTTGTCACGGACTGCGTACGTCATTCACTTAACCAGCCGCACCAAAGCAAACAGGAGGAGAGCATAAAGAGACAGGGCAACTAGAATTGAGTTAAAAATTAAAATATACAGTTTACAGTTTATTTATATAAAAGGTATATTTGTATATAAAGTTGGGTATCATAGTGTTATTACGATTCCCGGTCCCACCCACTCCCACTCACATTTTTTTCCTGTCCCGTCCCAATCACGTGATTAATAGTGATTTTGTTTCCCATCCCGCGGGATTCCCAAAAAAATGTCAGCCTCTAACACATACACATTGTGTTTTTATTAATATCATTACACTTTATTTGCTCTGTTTTATTTTGTGAAACCATACTACGTAGATAGAATAACCGTTTAGCCGTGAAGCCGTGGTTTACAGTGAATTTATAACAGCTAAGGGGGTTATAAATTCACTATAAACCATGGCTTCTTGAGACTTATTGCTTTATTTTACAACTTTAATATATTAAATTAAATTATTGTTTGTGTGCAATTATACATTTAATTTCTTAATAATATTGTTATTACAGGTACTTACTATAGGTTTTGGATTCGGATTTGGTTTAGGATTAGTTGCATGTAAATATTAACAATTTACTGTTATTACTATAGTAGTGCATATAACAATACATACATAATGCGCGTTTACCTAATTTTTAACACTCCTTACTGAATTTGATATGATTGCCGTTTCATTCTGCTTTCTAAGGACAGGTTAATATCATGAGAGTAATTACAGTTTTATTCTATTGACAGTCCTAGTTTTTAACAGTAAGAAATAAAAACAAAATCTGAATATATTAGTAAAAACAATATTTATTTCTGTGTTTGTGTCTCAGTCCATAAATAGTCTGTATTTGTGCACATTTTTGTCATTAATATATAGAAAAATATTTTTCAGATAATATTTTAATTTATGCGATTACAAAAAATATTTAATTATGGAGATAATATATTTTTAGAATATCACACTTTTTTCACATAAAGGTTAAATTAGTACTTGTTCATTAAAATATATAGTTGCCTTAATATTTCAGGAAAAGGATAATCATGTTTGGGTGTCCTTGGCATCAAAAAGTTTAAAAAAAATAGACATGAAATTACTGGGGTATTTAGATAAAAATTCTGGGAAAATAGACTTGAGCAAAAGTGTCTGTTTGCTCTCTTTTTAAACAGTTTGCTAATTTTGAGAAACAATTGAGATAATAAAATCAGGTTTAGGCATACTAATGCTATCATGTTCAAGTCTTAAAGTCCTGCTCCTGTGTTTCTTGTTCCCCCTGCAGTCTCCCTGTAAAGTCTTTGGGGCCCCTGGCTCCCTCCAAGACCATTTTGTGTATCTCTTTGTGTCTGTGTTTACATCATAAATCTGTGTGTTTGTGTGTATGTGTTTACATCTGTTTACATCTAATCACTCTCTCTCTATTTCTTTTTCTCTCTCTCTCTCGCTCTTTGTTCTAGCATGCGCTCATCTCTTTCTGTCCTCTGCAGTTCAGTACAGCAAAGTGTTTTTGCTTCGTAATCTTCTGCTCTTCTCACAAACTCAAATCACATTGCACACACACGGACAAACACATATTCTCATTACATTAAAAGCTGGATTTTTATGCCGGCACATGTAGATGCATCCTCTTTTCTTGCGTTGTGTTTTAAAACAATAGACGGCACAAATGTTATATAACTTAAAATACCAATTGGACTCAATCCAAGACTCAATCCAAGATGATAAAGCATTTTCTGCTCAGAAGATGAAGTGATTTCTGGATTACTACATTGAATATTTCCTTTAATAGCAGTCGTAAATGAGTAATGACCGCCAAATATGTTTGATCTCTGTATTTGGCGTTTCTCAGAAAAGCACTAAGACGGCGATGGAGCTGGGCAGGACGTTCGCCAGCATGTTCTCGGACATCTCCTTCAGACAGAAGCTGCTAGAGAGTAAAACCCAAGAGGAGTTCAAAGAGGCACTGCTCATCCAGAGGTACCACCTGACCGCTGCCAAGCGTAAAACCACGGCTGTGGAGGGCGAAGAGACAGACCCACACAGTCAAAAACCACTGAAGGTGTGTGCGCATCGCAGCGCATGCGCAGATGCTTAAGGTTCAGTTCTAATGGCTTTTATGCAATTGTTTTCCACTATTCTCTCTAGAGTCCTCGTCCGTCACTTTCTCTTTCTCCCTTTGCCTTTTGCTGTTTGACTTACACTCCAGTGATTAAGTTCTACTGAGCATGTAGCAGCTAATGAGAATTTATCTTGTTTGTTACTCCGGTTTGACGCACACACACAAAGTCCGATTCGGCATATGTGAGCATTAGACCACCCTGGCTGAGGTTAGCTGCCTGTAAAAGACCTCTGTTTTCTTCTCTTTAAAGACAACAGCGGAGGCCCAAATAGTTGTGTTTTTGTTTTTTTGCGTTTTTCACTCCATCACACATCTGAAGAATGGTAACCAGGTGGAGAGGATCATTACTTTGTGTGTGTGTGTGTGTGTGTGTGTGCATGATCACTTGCGCGTGTGCACACTGAAAGCTATTCATCTCTGGCAAACGACCAGGAAAGGTCTCTCTCTCTTTCTGTATCAGACACACGCTGTCATGATGAATGAGTGCGGCTCAGTAATGAACACTTTAAGCTGTACGACTTATTTAAACATATCCTGAGACAAGGTTCTCTCTGACTGACAGAAAACAAGCTTGTCTGCCAAAAAGAGGCTAATGTGGGTCATTAATGTGAGATGGACAAACTGCTCCACCACCAAATCCTGACCTGTAAAGCCTATTAAAATTTGATTAATCCAACAAGACTCTATATTTGTGTCTGGGGACAAAGATACACACACATACACACCAGGGCTTCCTACCTCACCCATAATTGGTCCTAACTACATGCTTAAAAAAATCCTGTAGTGTTTTTCTGTTTCTTTTATACTGTAAGGTTCAAATTGTTAACGTTAGTTAATAGATTGGGTGTTATGAACTAAAAATAATTGATATTTTACATAATTTATTCATTTACTAATACATTATAATATTTAAAGTTTTGATCAAACATAAATTATCAACGAACAATAGAATATTTTATACCGTACTGTTCAACAGTTTGGGGTCATACGTTTTTTTTGTATTTTAGAATGAATACTTTATTTACCAGGATGCATTAATCCATCAAAACCGACCCAAAGATATTTATACTATTACAAAATATTCATTGGAAATGTCTCTTCATCAGTATCAACTTTCCAAAAAACTAAGAACACAACTGTTTTCAAGTATATTAGAAGCTCAGGAATATGAGAAGGTGACACTGAAAACTGGATAATGATGCTGCAAAATCATCTATCACAGACTAATATGTTATCTTTAAATTATATTCAAATAGAAAACAGTTAATTTTAAATTATGTTATAATATTTCACAATATTTCCAGTTACTGTATGTTTCATTAATAAATGCAGCTTTGGTATTGTACGAGACTTCTTTGCAACACATGAAAAACTGATAGCCTCAAACTTTGGGAACAGGAGTATAAATTACTTTTATATTTATGCTAATGCGTAAAAAAGATACCTAATTCATTAACATCTACAAACATCAAGTGAGAACATTAATTATTAAACTGCTTGAAGATTTTTATATTTGAGTAATTTGTCTTTTTTAACAAATTCATAAAATAACTTGTTTATCAAATTGTGAGATAAACACATTGGCTATGCTGTACATGTTATTTAATGAAGCCAATGTATACAATCAAATATATCTTTCTATTTATTGTCTTTGTATAGTTTGTAATTCTTCGTGTCTTTTCTCCTCATTTTAAAATTCAAGACTGCAACATCAACATTAAAATCTATAGAACAAAAGATAAGGTCATACTGATTCAAAACACTAATACACACAGTAAAAAAAAAAAAAGATTTAATCCATTTTAATATAATAAATGTAATTATAAAAATATATATGCACATCTGCACACACAAATCCCCAATTACAAAAGTGATGGGTCAAAGAACGAAAAGGTGTTTCCTTCACATCAAAAAATAAAGTATAATACAACTTTAAATTTTAGTATTTTTCCCCCATACATAAAGGTTTCCTGTTTTAACTTTATATTTTTTCTGAACCAAAACTAATGACAATCATGCATTTTTTCCATGTTTGACAAAAGACACACCTAAAATGCATTTATATACTGTCTATCACGTAAAAAAACTCTTGTTAGGCATATTTAAAGGGTCATGTGACTGCTGCAAATAACATTATTTTTGTGTATTTGGTGTAATGACCTGTTTATGCGGTTTAAGGTTCAAAAAAAACATTATTTTCCACATACTATACATTACTGTTTCTCCTCTATTCCCCGCCTTTCTGAAACGCATCGATTTTTCGGTCTGAAAAGTGAGGTGTGCTGTTATTGGCCAGCTATCCAGTGCGTTTTGTGTGCGGAATACCCAAGCGTGTGACGGAAATGTTACGCCCCTTACCATTGTGATGATGCCCTGTCAGCCGGAGCGCTGATTCAAAAACATTAAAACCCATTATAAACGAGGCGTTTGTTGCATCCAGTGGGGATATAATTATGGATTATAATGACTATACTGTCTTTTTACGCGTTGCGTTGCATCGCGCTGCGTAAACATATAACCATGTCTGTATTTGTGATCGGAGATATTACAAACAACAAGCCCTACTCTACTCTGTCCAAAAAACTCGCTTTAAATATATAACATATAAAAACTCTTTAAATATAAAAACTTACTTACAGTCTTTGAATCAAAACAGCCAGCATTGTAGTCTACTCTAACAGGATCACGAAACAGTCCTCCATAAAATGCACTGAACACATCTGAATATTTGGGTTGAACTTTCTGGAACATTGTTGTAAAACAACTGAACCACTTATTTGTCTAGTTATTCCATTTTGGAAGGCAAACAAGGTAGTTTTTCGCCTTTCACAACGAACACAGTGTCCAGCCACATGTGACGTCCCCGGGCTGGACTCCACTTCGTCCAGGGTGAAAGCCGATCCGGCGATAGACAGCGCAAAGTTGATGTATTTCCTCAACAACCAGCAAGGATCAGCTCTAGGCATGACAAAGCAGATAGTCGTCCTCTTTTGGAAGGCAAAACAAAGTAGTTTGGCTTTTGCAACGAAACACAAAGTGTCTCCACGACATGGCGGTGGCGGCAACAACAATACTACAGCGAGAATAAAAGTTACGCCTTCTTTCGTTGCGTGAACATTTGGGTGGCGTTATGCAAATCTTCCCACAGATCGACATAGGTATGTGGGGGCGTGTTAGAACAAACCATTTTAGGTAATTTAAGATAAATTAATGCGTCTGACTCTTAACTTTTAGAAAGACATATCCTCTTTGGATTTGAGCTTTAGTCTTTGCACTTACGATCTTATTTTATGCTCCAAAGCTTGAACACACTCCAAAGAGAAAGGAACTTGAAATCGCATCATATGACCCCATTAAAAAGGATCATTGGATGCATATTAAAAGACTCTAAGCAGTGCAGCCCTCAAATATCAATTAACTTTAATTTTTAAATCTTTATACTTTGCTAATGTCCTTCAAACCACTAGGTTTTCCCATTTGCCAGCACAAAGTTTTTGTAAGGAAGTGAAAGTCATTTTAAAATATAATAAAATTTAGTATGATCACATATTCTTTTTTGTATTTTAATAAGTACAGGCAGAATATACAGTGGGGAAAAAAAGAATTTAGTCAGCCACCAATTGTGCAAGTTCTCCCACATTTAAAAAGATGAGAGAGGCCTGTAATTTTTATCATAGGTGTACCTCAACTATGAGAGACAAAATTAAAAAAAAAATCCAGAAAATCACATTGTCGGATTTTTAAAGAATTAATTGGTAAATTCCTCTTTAAAATAAGTATTTGGTCACCTACAAACAATCAAGATTTCTGGCTCTCACAGACCTGTAACTTCTTCTTTAAGAGGCTCCTCTGTTCTCCACTGGTTACCTGTATTAATGGCTTCTGTTTGAACTCGTTATCAGTATAAATGACATCTGTCCACAACCTCAAACAGTTACACTCCAAACTCCACCATGTCCAAGACCAAAGAGCTGTCAAAGGACACCAGAAACAAAATTGTAGACCTGCACCTGGCTGGGAAGATTGAATCTGCAATAGGTTAGCAGCTTGGTTTGAAGAAATCAACTGTGGGAGCAATTGTTATAAAATGGAAGACATACAAGACCACTGATACTCTCCCTCGATCTGGGGCTCCACGCACGATCTCACCCCGTGGGGTCAAAATGACCACAAGAACTGTGAGCAAAAATCCCAGAACCACACGGGTAACCTAGGAATGACCTTCAGAGAGCTGGGACCAAAGTAACAAAGGCTACCATCATTAACACACTGCGCCGCCAGGGACTCAAAACCTGCAGTGCCAGACATGTCCCCCTGCTTAAGCCAGAACATGTCCAGACCCGTCTGAAATTTGCTAGAGAGCATTTGGATGATCCAGAAGAGGATTGGGGGAATGTCATATGGTCAGATGAAACCAAAAAAAAATTTTTTGGTAAAAACTCAACTTGTCGTATTTGGAGGAGAAAGAATGCTAAGTTGCATCCAAAGAACACCATACCTACTGTGAAGCATGGGGATGGAAACATCATGCTTTTGGGCTGTTTTTTCTGCAAAGGACCAGGACGACTGATCCGTGTAAACGAAAGAATGAATGGTGCCATGTATCGTGAGATTTTGAGTGAAAACCTCCTTCCACATCAGCAAGGGCATTGAAGATGAAACCTGGCTGGGTCTTTCAGCATGACAATGATCCCAAAACAATACAACACACCGCCCGGGCAACGAGGAGTGGCTTCGTAAGAAGCATTTCAAGGTCCTGGTGGCCTAGCCAGTCTCCAGATCTCAACCCCATAGAAATCTTTGAGGGGAGTTGAAATCCGTGTTGCCCAGCGACAGCCCCAAAACATTACTGCTCTAGAGGAGATCTGCATTGAGGAATGGGCCAAAATACCAGCAACAGTTTGTGAAAACCTTGTGAAGACTTACAGAAACGTTTGACCTCTGTCATTGCCAACAAAGGGTATATAAAGTATTGAGATGAAATTTTGTTATGACCAAATACTTATTTTCCCACCCTAATTTGCAAATAAATTCTTTAAAAATCCTACAATGTGATTTTTTGGATTTTTTTTTTTTCTCATTTTGTTTCTCATAGTTTAGGTATACCTATGATTAAAATTACAGTCCTCTCTCATCTTTTTAAGTGGGATAACTTGCACAATTGGTGGCTGACTAAATACTTTTTTTCCCCACTGTATATTGTTTCATTTTTACATAAACATATCTGTTACGCTGAATGACCTTGGTTTGTTACTCTGAATAACGATTTGCCAAAAAGAGAGATAATATTGCCATTGTTCCCATTACTGAAATGTTTTTAGCACATAAATCTGTGTCATTAAATTAGTTTTAATAATATTCCTGAGTAAATGACTGCAGAAGCAAATTTTAAAATATAATAAGAATTTTACTGATAATCCCCTGTCATGCTTGCTTAGCTTGTCACTTTGTTTCTAACTTGTTCGGACTCAAAATTGCTGCTTGCAGCCATATTTATTAATACTTTCTGTTTGCCAACATAAATTACATTATCAGGATGAGTATTTGGGGTGGAGAATCCCCTCAGTGATCTCTCTTGAACTTGTGACATACTGTAGTGAGGGGGACTCTCTGCCCAGAAATATTGGCAAGCTATTATTCCAACAATTGCAATCCTCAATATCCTTCTCTTTTCCTGGCTAAATTCACATTCACACCAAGCATGAAATGATAAAGATAAAGATAAAAAAAATATTAAAACTTACAAATCTATAAAAGATAGCAGATTTCCGCACAGCTATAACGATAAATGCACAGAGAAACAATATTGTTGGATTTTTTTATTCCAGCTGATGAATGATAAAAGCATTGACAGCCAATCAGAATCCATTCAACTTTAAAGAGCTCCAGCATTTAAAGTGGTAGACAACAAACCTGCAGCACATGCTTAGAATGAACAGTGCTATTGTTCATCGGTGTGGAGGCTAACATAGTTACTGTTATAGTTATTTAATAGTTATTGTTCTTGGTGTGAACAGGCTTTAAGAGTGCCACCTAAGCTACTGGGTCCACACTTACTTTATTAGCTTTTTGTTTTTTTACAGTGCCTAGTGTCTCCCTCTGTTCATGGGTGTCTATAATTAATCAATAACACAAATTTAACCATTTCAAAATGCATTCAGATATTAATATTTATTATATTTAACACATATTTGTCAATGCTAAACATTCCTCATTTATCTGTAATATCAATAAGATGCTAAAATTGTTATTTATACAGTGATGCTGTCATTCAGTGTAATGGATGACACTGTGGTGTAACAGTTTTTTGCATTACACTGGATGACAAAACCATTACCCTGAATGACGAAACTTCTACTTCAGCTAATATTGCAGGCAACCAAATGGCCACCTATTTTCAAACAGTGAGCTTGACCAGTAAAGATAATCGCAATCATTCACAACATCTACTTCTTTTTCAAAAAATCTAACAATAAAAGTGTTTTTTGGCATTTCACTGAATGACATGTGTTTTTGTAACCTACGTTACCGCACCATGAAAAGATGAAATTATCAAGTATTTAAGAGCAATAAACTCACGTTTCTGCAGCACCACACGGTCTTTCAGGAGCCATTTGATGATGTCACAGACTGTCGAATGACTATCAGTTTTTTATTTTTGATTTCAGAATAACTTCTTATTCCTCCTGTTACACTAAATGATCTCTGATAAACTGCATTTTCAGGGACAAAGGTTCCCTGTTTATTTAAATACTTTAAAAAAGCAATAAGACATAGTCCTTTTAATATAACACAGCCAACACTTACTTGAAAACTACCACTTACTTGGTAAAATCAAAGTACGGACTATTACACTGAATGACAATTTTACACTTTGGAACAATATTTCCCCCATATTTTGACATTTTATTGTCTCAAAATATCAAAAATATGAAAGTAGACAATTTACTTGCATTTAAGATGTTTTTTATGTATTTAAAATGACATTTGTAAATGTAATTTGATGTGGACACTAAAATGGTGACATCTCGTCTTTGACCCATACACATTTTATGAGCGCTTTTTATTTATAAAATGCTTAAGCCAGTCTAATGCAGTTCTCTGAAATGCACGTGCCAGATGTATTCTGATGCTACATTAATGGATATTTAGAGTAATGTAACAGGTGTCTTGACTGTGCTTTGCTGATGTAGTTGTAATGCTTTTGCATTGTACTAATGCTGTTCTAACACTGGGCTGTCTCTCTCTCTAGTCTGCAGAATCTGTGTTCTCTCATCTTGTGTCTCTCTCTCTGCTGTGCAGGGGGCCCTGTGTGAGTGCGATTACACTGAGCTTCTGTGTGTGTACGTGTGTACGTGTGTGTGAGGAATTAAGTAAGAGAGTTTGTGTGTGTGTGTGTGTGTGTGTTTGTCTGCTTTAACACAGTATCTCTTCCCTTGCAGTGTAAAGCGTTGTGTGAGTGTATGTGCTTTTGTGTGTGTATTTGCTGTGATTCGGCAGGATTTGGGGTGTATTATGTTTAATTGGTGTGTGTGTGTGTATGTGGTTTAATCCTGTGCCTCTCCTGCTGCAGTATTGCAGTAAATGTATTTAAATGTTTTGACTTTTATATATGTAGATGTACAGTGGGTACGGAAAGTATTCAGACCCCCTTAAATTTTTCACTCTTTGTTATATTGCAGCCATTTGCTAAAATCGTTTAAGTTAATTTTTTTTCCTCATTATGTACACACAGCACCCCATATTGACAGAAAAAAGAATTGTTGACATTTTTGCAGATTTTTTAAAGAAAAACTGAAATATCACATGGTATCATTAGTATTCAGACCCTTTGCTCAGTATTAGAAGCACCCTTTTTGATCTAATACAGCCATGAGTCTTTTTGGGAAAGATGCAACAAGTTTTTCACACCTGGATTTGGGGATCCTCTGCCATTCCTCCTTGCAGATCCTCTCCAGTTCTGTCAGGTTGGATGGTAAACGTTGGTGGACAGCCATTTTTAGGTCTCTCCAGAGAGGCTCAATTGGGTTTAAGTCAGGGCTCTGGCTGGCCATTCAAGAACAGTCACAGAGTTGTTGTGAAGCCACTCATTTGTTATTTTAGTTGTGTGCTTTGGGTCATTGTCTTGTTGGAAGGTGAACCTTCGGCCCAGTCTGAGGTTCTGATCACTCTGGAGAAGGTTTTCGTCCAGGGTATCCCTGTACTTGGCCGCATTTATCTTTTCCTCGATTGCAACCAGTCGTCCTGTTTCTGCAGCTGAAAAACACCCCCACAGCATGATGAAACCACCACCATGCTTCACTGTTGGGACAACAGGTATTGGACAGGTGATGAGCAGTGCCTGGTTTTCTCCACACATACAGCTTAGAATTAAGGCCAGAAAGTTCTCATCAGACCAGAGAATCTTTTTTCTCACCATCTTGGAGTCCCTCCAGGCGGGCTTTCATGTGTCTTGCACTGAGGAGAGGCTTCCGTCGGCCACTCTGCCATAAAGCCCCAACTAGTGGAGGGCTGCAGTGATGGTTGACTTTTCTACAACTTTCTCCCATCTCCCTGACTGCATCTCTGGAGCTCAGCCCCAGTGATCTTTGGGTTCTTCTTTACCTCTCTCAACAAGGCTCTTCTCCCCCGATAGCTCACTTTGGCTGGACGGCCATTTCTAGGAATGGTTCTGGTCATCCCAAACGTCTTCCTTTTAAGGATTATGGAGGCCACTGTGCTCTTAGGTACTTTAAGTGCAGCAGAAATTTTTTTTGTACCTTTGCCCAGACCTGTGCCTTGCCACAATCCTGTCTCTGAGCTCTTCAGGCAGTTCCTTTGACCTCATGATCCTCATTTGCTCTGACATGCACTGTGAGCTGTAGGTCTTATATAGACAGGTGTGTGGCTTTCCTATTCAAGTCCAATCATTATAATCAAACACAGTTGGACTCAAATTAAGGTGTATAACCATCTCAAGGATGATCAGAAGAATTGGACAGCACCTGAGTTAAATATATGCGTGTCACAGCAAAGGGTCTGAATACTTAGACCACGTGATATTTCAGTTTTTCTTTTTTAATAAATCTGCAAAAATGTCAACAATTCTGTGTTTTTCTGTCAATATGGGGTGCTGTGTGTACATTAATGAGGAAAAAAAATTAACTTAAATGATTTTAGCTAATGCCTGCAATATAACAACGAGTGAAAAATTTAAGGGGGTCTGAATACTTTCCTTACCCACTGTATGTACATGTGTGTGTGATTAATCCTCTCTCTCACCTCCGTCGCTGTAATGTGTGTAGTGTAGATATTTTTTCCAGAGTGGGCATAGGAATCTATGAGATCTGTGTCCCGCCGACTGCCTCTCTACCCGTCTGACTTCACTGATGGTGTGTCAAGCATAAACTTACAAATGTTTTTAACATAAAGGATCACATTTTGCAGATGTTCTGGAAATTGTTCTTTTGTGTGTTTTCAAAAAGGACATATGGTCCTCCAGTGGTCTTATTAACGTCTTAGTTATATTTATAGATGTGACAGTAGTTCAGATGATTTCATAAGAGCTTGTCTAGTAACAAGTAGGACCAGGAACAAACAGAAATGACAAAATGCTATATTTCTGGGTTTTATGTCACTTTATATTCCTCACAGAGATATACTGTACAGTACAGCCGAGCATTCTGAGGAAATAATCAGATATGCTCTTCTGAACTCTCCTCTCTCTTTCTCTTATTGCATTAAAAAGTCTGATTCATTTTGGTGAAACAGTTCATTTAGGTATAAGCTGTTAAAAAAACACTGATTAATTTGATTTTTCTGTTTTGCAGTGAAATATTCCAGTTATATATTCTGTATATATACAGTATATACATTCCATTTATACCTGTATATAAATGATACATTTCTAGTTATAATTGTAATTTCTTTACACTTACGTTCAAAAGTTTGGAGTCAGTATTTTTTAAGGATATTAGTACTTTTACTTTACAAGGATACATTATAGGAAAGTAATGACAGTGAAGACATCTATGTTACGGTACATATTTCTATTTTTTTTTTATTCTGTTCTCCACTTTATCAAAAAAATCTTGAAAAAACCTCTTGTTTTATTATCTATGTTTTCAACATAGATGATAAATATAAATGTTTCTTGAGCACTAAATCAGCATTTTAATCAATGATTTTCTGAAGGATCATGTGACACTGAAGACTAGAGCAATGACTGTTAATAAATGACATTTTAAAATTAAACAGTTATTTTTATTGAGTCTGTTCACAACAATAGGCTGTTTGATTGTATATTTATCAAATAAATCCAGTCTTGGTGAGCATTAGAGACTTATTTTTTTCTATAAATGTGTGTGTTTCAGGATTAGTGGGTAATAACAAAGCCCTGGTCAAGTTCATGACGACGTCCATCTTCCTCTACATCGCTGTGCTGCTTCCCGCCATTGCTTTTGGCTCACTCAACGACGAGAGCACTCGGGGCGAGATTGGTGATCACTCACACACAGACACACACATATGCTCTTCACACACCACGTCTCCACACACACACAGGCTGAGTTGTTTTCTCTCTTGATTAGACGTTCAGAAGACGATCATCGGGCAGAGTATAGGTGGAATCATCTACTCATTGTGTGCTGGCTCTCCTCTCGTCATTCCACTGACCACAGCGCCCATTGCTATTTTCATCAGTGGTATGTACATACATGCCTCCATGTGCAACAATAGATGCACGTTCACATACACACATACCTTGGCTCTAAACCGTGCTTCGTTTTTGTGGTGTGTTTAGATGAGCACTCATTGTTTGTTGAATACTTTGATGTTGAGTGTTTAGAGAGCTCTGCTAACCACAGGATGAGGTGGAACAAGACTCTTAATCTCACAAACAGCAGGATGGGAGTCCGATATGGCCGCCATTTGTTTGGGCGAAGTTTGATGTTTGCCCTGGCTGAGAGGAGATTTCCTCCTAAAGCTCATTCCTGCGGCTGCAGTTGCACACTGTTACCAGCGGGAGAGTTGCCCTGAAAAATGGTTTCGCTGTAGTAAAATGAAATTCTGATTGGATAAAAATGCACAGAGGAGGACAAAACCGCCACATCCATCTATAATAATGATCCTTCCCAATCAAAGATCTTGTCTTGTGGTTTCTCATGGGAATAACAGCAGGAATTCTTTAAATGTTTGGGAGCAGTTCTTTAAACATCAAACGATGGACATTTACTGTGTGTTTTAATTTACTGTGTCATTATGAGATTTGAGTTGATTGTGTTTTTGTTCGCTCCTAATGATCTTGATGTTGTGTTGTTGCTTCTGTGGGTTTGTCTCTGTGTGGCTGCAGTGATTAGGGGGATCTGTGATGATTATGAGCTGGACTTTGCAGCATTTTATGCATGTATCGGCCTATGGAACAGCCTCTTCCTCATCATGGGAGGAGTCTTCAACCTTAGCCTGCTTGTTAAGCTTTTCAAGAGGTCAGACACACACACACACACCTACAAATATAGATAATTGTGCAGATGCCACTGCTTGAATACTGATATGTTTTTGTTCTTGTTTTTGACCCACAGGTCGATAGAAGAGGTGATAGCTTTGTTCATTTCCATTGCTTTTGTAGCAGATGCAGTTAAGGGCACCGTCAAGAGTGAGTGCTACATACACACATACTGTATACACAGCCAAACCCTTTAAATAATCTGGATTTCTGTGTGAATGATTCTTAGATTACAGTCTGATCTTAACAAGAAATACTGGGGAGACTGGAGCTAGTTGTTAGGCTGTGAAATCAAGTCACACGATTTTCATTGTTACTGCCCTGGAAAAACGATACAGCTCATTTAACACATGAGGCTGTTTAGTGATAATGGAAAGATGCTGTCACACTTCTCCAATCATTTTTTACAATCGGCTGTAAACTTGCATTCAGACCTGCCTTCATCAGATCCAGAATCGATGCATAGAACCATCAACTATTTTCATATATTTTAAATGTAATTTATTCCTGTGATGGCAAAGCTGAATTTTCAGCAGTCATTACCTGCTTTGTTGTCTAATGACTTTTCAGACCCCCCTAGTGACTTTTTCCCAAAAAAAGCGCCTAGCGACACATCAAGCAATTTCTTAGACAAACCTTATTTAGTTTCTGAGACTCACCAGTACTGACACACAAGCGCGAGGTCTTGCTTTCCCTGCGTGCACACACCACTCTCTCTCTGCCTCTGCATCTGCTCTGTTCAGCGAGTGGCTGAGAAGAGCAGGGCTTTCAGTTAAAATAGATATACTGTTGCGTCTCTAATTTTATATGCATATAGCCAAAATCAGAGCACAGGCAATGTCTTTGTCTTGTCTTATCTTATGTGCGTTTCATTTCATCAGACTATGGCTCAAATATAAAGCAGGATTTTTGTGCAGATTAACATCTTGGAAGGGAGAGCTGGTTACAGCAGACAGAAAACAGAAACTCTAAAATATATAAATTAATGGTTTTATTGAGAATTTGGCTGCATTAAAATACAGTATGTTAGCACAGAGATGCAAACAAATGTAAAAGGCAATATGACGCAATGATGTCGTGAATATGCTAATTAGAGTATTACGTCATCTAGCGACTTTTTGCAACTTTTCAAGCTGGCTTTAGCTACTTTCCTTTGAAAGAAATTGACAACACTGGCAATTACTCCAGTCTTCAGTGTCACATGATCCTTCAGAAATCTCTAATGTTTGCTGATTCGAAGAAATATTTTTCTTATCATTATCACTGTTGAAAACAGTTATGCCACTTAATATTTTGGTGGGCACCATGATACATTTATGTCAGGATACTTTGATGAATAGAAAGTTTAAAAGAAGAACATTTATTTGAAATTAAAGTCTTTTGTAATATTGTACATTTCTTTACTGATAATATTGATCAATTTAATGTGTGCTCACTGAATAAAAGTATTGATTTCTGTCAATTTTTTTATGTGTTAAAGCCAATTATTGGCTTTTAAGTAAAAATTTAAATGAAAAAGATAAGAAAATATTGTAATAAAAAAATTGTACAAAATAAAAATGTGAAATATATGTGATAAAATGTATCAATATAAAAGTGACAATTTGTCCTGCCCTGATATTTAAAAAAAGAGTAGCCTTTTTCTGAAAACACATTTCAACCTTTTAGCTAAAATCTACTTTCATGATATAGTCAACCATTTTTAGAAAAATACTGGTAAATTCGTTCTGGCAATTTACTGGTATGAGAAGTTGTAACATTACCAGTAAATTACCAGTAATGTGCTCTGTGTGAACCCAGAACAAGATTACCCGTATGAGCACGTACGAGTTCAGAACGCACTGACGTAAGATGTCTACTCTGGGCCAATCATAACATTTTGACGCAGATGACGCATTTACTCCATGCTGTTTACAGAAGTCAAAGAAATGTCTAAAGTCGTCTAATATGATGTCTCTAGGTCAAAAGCAGCTGCATGAATTTGACACAAAAATGTAAACATCAACAAAACACAATGCAACCGTTTAGAGGTCATTTCTGGCTAGTGATGTCACAGAATTTACCGGTATTTTTTTTGTGTGAATGGTGCTTTACTGGTAAAAAGACGGAACATCGTTGCCTGTGTGAACAGTGCATTTTTGTATTTACCGGTAAAGTCGTTCTGGTAATTTTACGGCAATTTACTGGTATTACTGTGTCAAAGGGGCTAATGTTTCAAATATTTAACACCTTACAGTTGCTGAAAAATATTTTTAGGTGACAGCTTCCCCATGTGACTGGCCTTATTTAGAACCACACACACAAGCTATTTTGCAGTGCCGTGTCTTTATTGAACAAATGTGTTAAACAATCAAGATAACTTCTACAATAATGACCTCTTGAAAAGAAGGTAATTGGACTCAGCTGTGGGTTTGACCTGCCATCCTGAATGGAAAGCAGCATGTTAGTTGTTCTTCAGCAAACAATTGTGCTCAAGAGCAATCTAGTCTGATCAAAAGGGACTTCAGGAAACCTCAAAAAAAGAACTCATATAACTCAATGTTTGCAAAGGATTTCGGAAGATTTATGCCTAGAGTCAGGCAGATTAGCACCATCAGTTCAGCACCACTGCTGTGTTTTCTAGAAGACAAAGCCAGTCTGATGTGTGCTGAAACCACTTCAATAAATAGAAAACAAGCGTCACTTGCCTGTAAAATAAAACAAGCCTTCCCTAAAAACTGCTGTGCTACGAGAAACCATTGCATCTCTAAAGAAGTGACACTGAACCAGAGATGTAACTAATAAATAAATATATGTACAAATTATTAATTACAACCTATTTAATCAGTAATTCACCACAAAATTAAGTAACATAAGTGATTAACTTTCGATTATTTTTTTATGCTTTTTAAATTGCCACATATTCAATAAGGTCACATATTTCCAATAGACACTAAAGAAACATAACTCTTCTGTTAAAAACGTACTGTCTTAATCCGGAAAAGGTGGGGGGGGGATTTTAACTTAAATTAATCATTTTAAAAAATAGTTTTTTTTAGTAGTGACCAACATTATGCATTTTGATAGTGGTGTCATTTGCACTTGAGAGAGTTGGATTTTTTAATATACTTAAAATAAATGAAAAGAACAAAACTCTCCATACCATTGCCAAAACATCATTGCGGCTGTGAAGGATTGTGGGTGAGTGTAATGATATGGGGCTGTTTTGCTGCCTCAGGGCCTGGAAGGCTTGGAGTTACTGAGGGACCAACGAATTCCTAGTTATATCAGGAGCAGAATGTCAGAGAGTCTGTTTGTGATCTGAAACTCAAAAGAAGTTGGGTCATTCAACATGACAATGATCCAAAACACAGGAGTAAATCAACAACAGAACGCTTCAAACAAAAGAAATTCAGCACTTCACAATGGCCAAATTAGAGTACTGACCCCACTTCCTTTGAAACGCTCTGCTGTGATGTGAAACAGGCCGCTCAAGAAAGACATCCCAAAAATGTGCATGAACCAAAACAATGTGCATTTGTTATCAGCAAAAAGCAATGGTTGATGTTATTGGCAGTAAACAAGATTCCACAAAAATTCCGTCAATAATCGTGACTGTTTAAACCAATTATTCAATAAAGATGTGGCGCAGGAAAAATGTTACGCTTTGGAAGACATTCATGCTGACGCCTTCAAAACGTACACACAACAAACGTAAAAGATGGTTTTAGACTGTACTTTTTAAGCAGTTTTACCAGTACAATTGAAAATAAAATAAATTATATAACAAATAAATCATAATTAATATTTTGAATTATTACAATTATGAATAAATAAGATGTGATTATTATTAAATCAATTGTAGTAATCATTACATTTGCCAATTATATTAATTGTTGCATTGCCTGAGAGGTGTTTTTTCCATCAATAATCATAATCAACAAGCATTGGTTGATTCTATTGGCTGTAAACAAGATTCTACAAAATTCCATCAATAATCATGATTGTTTAAAACAATTCTTCAATACAGATGTCACAGATAAAATGTACTTTAAAAAGTTTTGTCACTTTATTAGGGCTGGGCGATATAGCTAAACAATGTAACAATTATATAATGTTTCATATCTTTCTGTATCGATAATTATTGACATTTTTTAAACCTTTTTTAAAACAAAAAGCAATAAAAAAAGGTTTAAATTTAACCACTGTATTTTTTAATTAACCCAATTTATTGAGACAAACAACAATATTATTTTGTTTTAACAGTTAAACACACAATAAAAATTAAACAAATATCTAATTTCTAATGTTTTATATGCATTACATCTAAATTAACTCATATAAATCAAATATAATTTCGTAAATTGCATAAACAGTTATGAACAAAACAGCATCATGTATTTATGTATTGCTTAATACAAAGAGCCGAATCGTTCCATCATGCAGATTGCCTTTAAAAACATAAGAGATGCAGTGAAATGGAATAAACCTCCACAAATTCGCGACGTGTTTTCTAGAAGTTTAAACTGTTTTAACTTTGCATCATGGTTACATCTCTTGTGTGAGACGCGAGTGCAGCAGTCTGTCCGTCTAAAAAGTGAGCTGAATTTGCATCTGTGTGAATGGCTTGGTTTCGGTTTTCAACTAATCAAGAACTTCTCCGCACTGAGCTTCTATATTTCTCTAATATTTTGAATGCATAACACAGCAGCAGCGCATCTCGTGGGCTAGACTAAACATTATAATGCAACAACACTTACATTGTCATCGCATCTCGTGCGCCACTGATGACACTCCCTAACACCTAACATTCAAATGCAAATGTTTAATTTAAATTAGACTCATATTTATTCTTTATTCACAATCTCCTCATCACAAGCAGACACAGCACTCAGCATGTGTTCCTGTTTGTGTGAGCTGTCTGCGTCACTCATAACACCTGCCTATATCGTGCGCTATATCGAACATTTTTTTATATCGTTATCGAAGAAGGTGTACCGTCGATAAATATAGATACCGTTTTATCGCCCAAGCCTACTTTCAATACTTCTACACATTACATACGTTAACCATGGATTTTAGACTTGCAGTATATATACTGTATTTTTTTTAAAGCATTCTTGCCAGTACAATGGCAAAGACTCTTTGCTTTAGAAAGAGAAAATAAAAATAATAATAAAATAAATTAATTTGTATTTAATGTTTTTTTATTTTTTATTTATGCCATTTAGTAGTGTGAAAGTATTTTTAATAGTGGTCCTCACAATGTTTGGCAACAATTTTACTTGAGCCAATTGTGTTTTTCCATCAATAATTGAAATCATTTAAACCAATTATTTAATGAAGATGTGGTACAGAAGAAAAATGTTATGCTTTGAAAGCTTTGAAAAACATTTACACAATGCATATTGTAAACGCTAATTTTTGACATACTGTATACTGTACATTCATTTTGACCTATTCTTACAGTATATAACTAGTGATACCTTATGTTGATATCTCTTTTACAGTCTTTCATGAGTACTACCATGCTCCCACTTTGGCCAATGGGAGTACGGCGGAGCTGAATCGCATCAGTGGAAGTTTACGTTCAGGGGAACTGAACCTGACAGAGACAGGGCCCGTGACTCTCCCAGAATCCTTCATTCTGTGCACACGGGCACGACCTCTTCTCTTTATGCTCCTCATGCTGGGCACACTGTGGGTGGGATACACACTGTACCAGTTCAGGAGGAGGTGAGGAGCTCTCCCTGTCTCACACACGCACACTGATGGGGATTTTAAAGAGTGATAGAAGACTGTTTTGACACCCCCATCTTTCATTTTTCCTGGCAGTCCGTTTCTGCATGTGAAGATGAGAGAGATTCTGTCCGACTGTGCTCTGCCTATCTCAGTGCTTGTCTTCTCTTATGTGGGATCATACGTCTTCAACGACATTGCCTGTGAGTCACTATATGTGTTCATGTTGCACACACAGAGACACTAACATATACATGTGCAAACATTACAGCTCTTCAATACAGTTTTCCATTTGATGATTGGTCATTTATATCCAAAACATTTGTCAGTAACGTTTCACATCAAAAAAAAAAAAAAAAAAGTTGTTTTAACCTTCTTAAATTTTCCAGAAACTATGTTGAACCTTTTCTGGAATTAGTTTAGGTTTATTTTATTTTGTTTTTTCTTACTATTATTAATTAGATCTATTTATATTATTATATTATTTAAATGCTCATTAACATGTGTTTGTGTTTTTTAATTATTATTATTTTTAACACAAAATGTGTTTCCTTGATGATTTTAATATTTATTATATCATATTATTTATATTATTTCTCATTGTCTAATATTTATGATTAGTGGTTTTGTTTGTAGTGATTTTTATATCTGTTTATATTAGATCTTTTTATCATTATTACTTATTAATGTTTTTTTTTTGCTATTATTTTTTTATTTGACATGAAACATTCTTTATCATTTACATTAGGTTATTTTTGTATTCATTATACTATTTCACTTCGTATTAGTCATTCAGTATGAAAGTTTTTTTTGTTTTAATCATAATAGTATTTAAAACTGTGAAAAGTTAAAAATGTGAGTTCATTTATGGTATAATTTAAGCAGAGAAAAATCAAAACACTCATAATACACTGTTTTATTATGCAAATTTTTTAATCCTATTGGAGGATTATCTTCAATATGTCAAAATGCAGCATTTAAGCAGCAATTTTGAAATTGCATGCAAATAGCAGAAAAGATTCCGTACTGAGAATCAGTTCAATTTTGGCTCAGTTTGTGTCCAGGAAGGCTTGCCAAAATGTACACCCCTACCAACACTTAAGACATTCACACAACACACACACACACACACACACACACACTGCCTGTACTCTCCTTCTCTTACTGCCAGCATATTACAGCAAAGCCACTCACTCCGACTATCACTACATTACTCCTCCAACTCCTCTGTCATCAGTTCGGTGTGGGAGTTTAACTTGGTTATCAGAGTGAGATTTTACTTCTTACCTCAGGCTCTTTAAACGTTCACTCAGCGCTCCAATGCTGCAGTCAAGAGGCTCATATTCGAAATGAGATCAAATCACAACCTCTCAAAAAAGGCCTGCTTTTGCAGGAAATGGCCAAACAGTCCAAAACTTTGCTGTAGTGTTGTGTGCTATATATAGTCACCAAATGTATTTGTATTTTATTTCATATCCTGCCCAATGTTTTCTTCCAAATAATGTGTAAATTCAGGGCCACTACACACTTTATGTGGGAAAAAATAAACATCGGGTAGCATTTTTGTAATTAACTTACTGTATAAGAAGTTAATAGGTAGCAAATGATATGCAGGTACACTCACATACCTTCCTATGAACATATTAATGAGTAACTAATCACATTTTCCTGTAAATGTAAGTGTATGTAAGTACTGTTTATAATTGTGCTACTGTTACTACTGTTACTACTGGTGATTGCAAGAAATAATCCATGAGGAAAATCATTGATGACTGTTGGATGACTGCTGGAGGGACTGTTTGTGTTCTGAGGTTCACTGTTATTTGTTCTCTTCCAGTGCCAGTGTTTAACTTCCATGAAGGTCCGGTGTTTCAAATAGCCCCACTGGATAAGCTGAGCGGAGCGAGTGTTCTGAGTGCAATGGGTCTGGGCTTCCTCCTGTTTCTCCTCATCTTCATCGACCAGAACATCGTCGTTTCTCTCACAAATGCGCCTGAAAACAGGTTCATTTTTTTTTAAATTAGTTTCAGCTAAACTTGTGTTTTGAGATCCTATCCCACTCATACATGTGGCTTCATTACAGAAAACTACAGATTATTAAAATGATTAATGATAAAATGAACTTCACCTAAACATTAACCTAACCAGGCACATTGTAATAAGTGACAAGCTGCCTATTATTTTTTTTTTTTTTCATTGATATTGAAGAGTGTTTTCACTGGCTGTGATTTATAGCAGTGTTTCTCAACCAGTGGGTCGCGACCCACTAGTGGGTCGAGGATCATTCCGTAGTGAGTCGCGAGACTTTCTCTGTGTTCTCGGTGTTACACCGGCACAGTAAGTGCACTTCACAAAAGGCTCATTGAAACAGTGACCTCCAACGAATCGTATTTTCGAATGTCGCATGTTGAATCATTATTGCCGTAACTTTCTAACGCTGTTTCTAAACTGTCCTATCACAACAATTTATCGCTGCCGCGAACGTCTCTTATTGGACAAGGTCCTACGCTCTTTACGTAATGTTACACACGCTAGCAGCTGTTTACCCCGTTGCTTGGTAACGACGGCGCAGGAGATTGCAATGCATTGCTATGCCAGACCTACTATACACAGCCACGGCCTGTTAGCTTGACAAAATGCATCCGTTTAAAAAAAAAAAAAAGGCAGAAGATTCAGAAACTCAGAAACTCCTTCCACTTCAAAGGCAGCAAAATGTAAACAACGCAAGTACAACCCAGACTATGTTAAATATGGATTCACTGGATTCACCCTTTCCCGAATTCCACCGCATCTGAATATCATCATTTCAGAGCGGCAGTCTCAAATGTCTCATTAACGTGAGTTAATAAATAAATAAAATAAAATAAATAAATCAGTTTGCCTCATAGTCTGTCTAATTATTGAACGTTTTTGTGAAATGAATTATAATAAGCATATACGGTGTAGCCTAGGTCTAAAGAGGCATTTCAGTTATTTATTTATTTCCAGCCTTAGTGGGTTGTATGACTGGCATACAAAAAAAAGTGGGTCGCAGTAGGCAAAAGGTTGAGAAACCCTGATTTATAGCATCCTACACTCATTTATTTTCAAAGAGCAACAAATATGCAACACAGCATGGTTAATCTTTATGCAAATTATCATTACCATAATGAGGGATAACCAAGTTAGCAAAGGAAAAAATTTAAACCGGAAGGGAAGTGTTTCATTTGACCCCCTAACTTTAATAATATAATGTGGTGTCATTTAAAATAATATTAATGAACATATTTTCATGATTAAAAATGTAAGCAATTTATTTATTTGGAATTTCTAATAGGGCACTGAACACAGTACTCATAAATAATAGTCTCAGCTAGAGGAATCACTTTGGGGTCCAAGATGCACACACTACTATAATGTTTTTACACAAATATTGTGAAATATTAAACTTTTTTAAAAATTTTGCAGTTTAAAAAACAGTTTTGTCTTTTTTTTAATAATATTTCTACCGTTACCTGAAATCATTCTAATCTGCTGATTTGATGCTCACAAAAAAATTAATAAATAAAAATCAGCATACTTTGATGTAGAGGTCTGCATTCCTGCGGCTCTCCTGGGGGACCCGACCGGATTTTTTGCGCCGCGGGATTAAATTCCCGAATAAAACTCGGTAGAGGTCGGTAACTCTGGTGTAATTTGAACGGGAGCAGGCGGTCTAAACAATTAACAATATCCCGTTCCCGACGTCCTTTTAGAACAGCATATCTGCGCTTTATTCTTATTGACCAATGACCACCAGTACAGCTTGCGCTCAGGACTGTTATGCACGTGCTGCACGCATGCTTTAAACATCACGCGTTTTATTTGCGTGGTCTGTGCGCAGCATGTGCATAACTCGGGTTTGTTTATATTTTGCTTAGCCTATAATTTTAAATGAAAGATGTCGTATTTATTTATTTTTCTCTGCGACACTTTTGCTACTGTGTTAACAGAAAAAGGTCAAACGAATTTAGTATTTTGACAAAACAAATAAAAATAACTAATAGGCTATTTCTGTACAACCTACATTATTTTTTTTCTCCCTGCGACACTTTTTCCTATTGTGTTGAAAAAGTTAAACGAATTGTATCCTGACAAGACAGATCAAAATAAGAAATACAATTTTTGTACAACATTTTTATTTTCTCTGACACTTTTTTTCCTACTGTGTTGCATAAAATATTAAATGAATTTTGTCTTAAGATAATTCATGTAAATTCAAGTCTCTTGACAAGGTGAATAAAATAACACAATTTTGTGCAGACTACACTTTTATTTGTCAGCCTATCTCTCTTTCTTTTAAATGTGAGATTCTGGAAACGAGATCTAAATTTAGCAGGAACTGTCTGGTTGGGAAGAAAATTATTCTAAGCGGACATCGGGTGAACAAAGAGTGAATATATAGCGGGAGCGGGTGGGTGCGGATAGAACCTTGCCGGAGCGGGACTAAAAAAAACAGTCTCTACTTTGCTGAATAGATATTAATTTTTAAAAGAACAGCATTTATTAGAAATGGAAATCTTTTGTAACATTACAAATGTATTTACTGTCACTTTTGATAAATTTCCAGACTTGCCAAATAAGCATTAATCAATAAAAAAAAATTTTGTTAATTTTTATTTTAAAAATTTTACAGACCCCAAACTTTTGAACTGTAGGTTATTGCATGACAACATGAAGCCCAATTCACACTGAAACCTCATTGGTCCTGCTCTACCTAGCTGCATATTAAACATCAAATATATTATGATTGGCTTTCAGCATTGACATAAAAATTACACATCGCTAGAAACTGGACGCTTTGCCCCTGAAGGGTCAGATTGTATATTGGTCTTGAAAGGGCACCGCTGTTGAACACTGTTGAGTCGTGACTGTGTGTGTGCCACAGGTTACTGAAGGGCACGGCGTATCACTGGGACCTGACTCTGTCTGGCTTGATTAATATTTTGATGTCTGTTCTGGGCTTGCCGTGGATGCATGCTGCGTTCCCGCACTCCACTCTGCACGTCAGACAGCTAGCCATCGTGGAGGAAAGGGTGGAGGGAGGACACCTCTACGAGACGTGAGCCCACACCACAAACAATTACATTGGCAATCAATCTGTGAAGCACAAACGTCATTCTAGTAGCTATTGGCACACTGTGCTTGGTTTTAAATGACTCCTCTGTGTGTGTACATGTGCGTGTGTGTAGTATAGTGAGTGTGAAGGAGACGCGGGTGACCTCGCTCGTGGCTAACATCCTGATAGGTGTGAGCTTGTTTCTGCTGCCGGTGCCCCTGCAGTGGATTCCTAAGCCTGTGCTCTATGGGCTCTTTCTCCACATCGCTCTCACATCCATTGACGGCAATCAAATGTGCGACCGCATGGCTCTGCTACTCAAAGAACAAGTAAGTGTGTGCGTGCGTGTGTCTTTGATGAAAACAAAGGCAAATAAAAGTCATAGGTGTTGTACAATTAAGAACACAGAAGAGAGAGAGAGAGAGAGGAGCACCCGCTGTGCAAATAAAGCATCAGAGCGCCCTCTACCTGTCATGGATGTAAATGTCTTTGTACCAAGTGATGCATTTTGTGGCTGGATGCTTTGTGCATTTTCACTGATCGGATAGCTAAGTATAAATGCCCTCAAGAAGCATTTGAGATGGATCAGGATGTGGTATGAGATGCATATGAGATATTACACAAAGCTATAAAAGTCTTCAAAACAAAAGATCCAATACAAATTGGCAGAAACAAATTAAGCACATCCCAAAAGCAGAATGATTTAGCAAAATTATTTTTGATTTTACCCAATTGTTTGATATTTCTATTAACTTTTCAACCTATTAAAACTATTTTCTTAACTATTAAGTTAATAAACTTTTTATAGTGCTGTCAAGTGATTAATCGCATACAAAATAAAAGTTTTTGTTCACATAATATATGTGTGTGTTCTGTGTATATTTATTATGTATATATTAAATACACACACATACAGTATATATTTTGAAAATATTTACATGTATATATTTATATTCCTAAATTTTATACTATAATCAAAGTACTATTTAATATATAACAAATTTCTTACAATTATCAATGTTGAAAGATGTTTTCAGGATTCTTTGAATAGAATGTTTAAAAGAACAGCATTTAATTTGAAATAGAAATCTTTTGTTACATTATCAATGTCTTTATAAAATGCCTTGCTGAATAAAAGCAGGCCCCAACCTTTGAACAGTAATGTATGTCGTTTTAACTTGTTTTAAACATACCCCATTACTACTAGATATTATAAATTATTAATTAAATATATTAATATATTAAACACACTTGTTGATTCATTAATAATCTATACTTGAACCGTAATCGTAGATGAGACACACGGCTGAGCAACACAAACTTAAACACTGTTTTGCCCTATGGGATAAAAGAGTAGACAAATCTGGACATGTAATCATGGACTTGATCTCCATTCATTTGCATATAGCCCAGCAATAGATCTGATTTATATCCGTATTGTGGAGACTCGTGTATGTGACCAGTGTCCATACTGTGACCGA
Organism: Sinocyclocheilus anophthalmus; assembly: GCA_018155175.1. NCBI lineage: Eukaryota > Metazoa > Chordata > Actinopteri > Cypriniformes > Cyprinidae > Sinocyclocheilus > Sinocyclocheilus anophthalmus. The sequence goes on along the minus strand of JADLZN010009383.1, from coordinate 166,889 downwards.
ATCCCATCAGTCAAGATGCTCAGGGTTATACAGTTGTATTTATCTGCATTATGACAGCTATATCCTATCCTATCTTTCTTTCTTTTCTTTATCTCTCTTTCACTCTTTCTCAGAGGTCCTACCCTCCCACTCACTACATCCGCAAGGTGCCGCAGAGGAAGATCCATTACTTCACTTTCCTTCAGATGGTGCAGCTGCTTTTTCTGTGTGCGTTTGGGATGTACCCTCTCCCGTATATGAAGATGATCTTTCCTCTGCTAATGTTTATCCTCATACCCATCAGGTGAGTACTGAAATACCTTCAGTTCCCGTCTGTTGTGTAGTGTGTGATTTGCTGTGCACGTGCATGCGTAATAAATGGTGTTTGCTAAAGCTCATATTCAAGTTCTCAGAAATGTACTCTTTGTAGTCATGTGCTTTTCATATAGTTTGAAAAACTGTTGTTTGAAAATGTCATGTGGTACACATTTTGATAATTATTTTCAGACAAAATGAAAAATATTAAGTTAATAAAACAAATTGAACCAGTACTTTATTTTCAAGGTCAAATGTATTTTTAAATGCAAATATTGTGAATACTATATTTTTGGGTAGTCACAGAACATGATATTTTACAACCTAAACTTATCTTATCTGGTTAAAAAAAACAAAAAACATCTATTTTAGAGACTTACGTACTGACCTTACTGACCAGGTCAGTCATGTCCTATTTTATGTTATTAATTGTTTTTTTCCCGCATGTTGGTTGCTCCACGTGATTTTGTTTGTTGCACCACATAATTTGTTAGCAAAAAAGATTTCAAATATTATTAAAAATTGAAGCACTTTTGTTAAAACATTCTTTTAATCATAATCAATAATAATATAGAGTGGGGCAAAAAAGTATTTAGTCAGGCACCAATGGTGCAAGTTCTCCCACTTAAAAAGATGAGAGAGGCCTGTAATTTTATCATAGGTATACCTCAACTATGAGACAAAATGAGAAAAAAAATCCAGAAAATCACATTGTAGGATTTTTAAAGAATTAATTGGTAAATTCCTCGGTAAAATAAGTATTTGGTCACCTACAAACAAGCAAGATTTCTGGCTCTCACAGACCTGTAACTTCTTCTTTAAGAGGCTCCTCTGTCCTCTACTGGTTACCTGTATTAATGGCATCTTTTTGAACTTGTTATCAGTATAAAAGACATTTGTCCACAACCTCAAACAGTCACACTTCAAACTCCACTATGGCCAAGACCAAAGAGTTGTCAAAGGACACCAGAAACAAAATTGTAGACCTGCACCAGGCTGGGAAGACTGAATCTGCAATAGGTAAGCAGCTTGGTGTGAAGAAATCAACTGTGGGAGCAATTATTAGAAAATGGAAGACATACAAGACCACTGATAATCTCCCTCGATCTGGGGCTCCACGCAAGATCTCACCCTGTGTGTTCAAAATGATCACAAGAACTGTGAGCCAAAATCCCAGAACCACACGGGGGGACCTAGTGAATGACCTGCAGAGATCTGGGACCAAAGTAACAAAGTCTACCATCAGTAACACACTGCGCCGCAAGGGACTCAAATCCTGCAGTGCCAGACGTGTCCCCCTGCTTAAGCCAGTACATTTCCAGGCCCGTCTGAAGTTTGCTAGAGAGCATTTGGATGATCCAGAAGAGGATTGGGAGAATGTCATATGGTCAGATGAAACCAAAATATAACTTTTTGGTAAAAACTCAACTTGTGTTTGGAGGAGAAAGAATGCTGAGTTGCATCCAAAGAACACCATACCTACTGTGAAGCATGGGGTGGAAACATCATGCTTTGGGGCGGTTTTTCTGCAAAGGGACCAGGACGACTGATCCTTGTAAACTAAAGAATGAATGGGGCCATGTATCTTGATATTTTGAGTGAAAACCTCCTTCCATCGGCAAGGGCATTGAAGATGAAACGTTGCTGGGTTTTTCAGCATGACAATGATCCCAAACACACGAAGGAGTGGCTTCGTAAGAAGCATTTCAAGGTCCTGGAGTGGCCTAGCCAGTCTCCAGATCTCAACCCCATAGAAAATCTTTGGAGGGAGTTGAAAATTCCCTGCAAAACATTACTGCTCTAGAGGAGATTTGCATGGAGGAATGGGCCAAAATACCATCAACAGTGTGTGAAAACCTTGTGAAGAATTACAGAAAACGTTTGACCTCTGTCATTGCTTCAAAGGGTATATAACAAAGTATTGAGTTTAAATTTTGTTATTGACCAAATACTTAATTTTCCACCATAATTTGCAAATAAATCTTTAAAAATCCTACAATGTTTTTTTGGGAAAAAATTTTTTCTGGCTTTTTTTTCTCATTTTGTCTCTCATAGTTGGTATACCTATGATGAAAATTACAGGCCTCTCTCATCTTTTTTTCTCATCTTTTGCACAATTGGTGGCTGACTAAATACTGTTTTCCCCCACTGTACATATACAAATATTTAATGTATTAATTTTTATGTATTAATACGATTTCCTTTTCAATAATTATATAACTTCATTTCTTAATGCATAATTATTCATTAATAAATAATTATAAAAATGTCATTAAAAATGAAAAACAAATAAATGTCAAATATATATTTTCTTAATTATCTGTTTGTATGTAATTAACATAATTGATGTAATATTGTCTCTGTTTTAGGAACTATCTGCTGCCCAGGATCATCGAGGCTAAGTACCTGGACATTATGGATGCACAGCGTATGTAAACGCATGCACACTGAGCCTCTGAGCAAAGGACTCTGGGAATTGTATTTCTGAAATGCAAAACTCTGGGAGGAAAAACAAACTGATTCTAGTGTTTAACAGCAGACATTCTGGTGAAGCACTGAACGAGTAAGAGAGAGATTAGAAAAGAAGGATATTTGAAGACCAGAGAGGGTGAGGATGAGATGCCTGTTCAAAACAGAGTAGAATGACAGACCGCTGTCTGACTGTTTGACTATTGACCTTGGTCAGTCACTGCTTCTCTCATGATCTAAATAGTACACCAAAGCCCCCCCACCCCCTCTCTCTCTAGTCTATTCTGATGTATCCATGCATCACAAACACTTGATTTATGAGACGTAGGAAACCAGCACACGTATTCCCGACAACTGTGCCATGACTAAATTACACAAGTGTTTACTCCATCTCCGACCATAGTGTTCTCAACACAAATACAGCTGTTGAACAAGAGACTGACCTGAATCTGTAGCAATACCTCTTAATGCTGAACGTTGACGCGTACACACACACACCCAGTGCAAAACTTCTCATACATCAAGTAAAAAAGCTGTCGATGGCAGATTTTCCAGCTCATTTTGGTACATATCAGTGCAAATAAGTAATAACGAAGTGAGCATGGACCAAAAGAATACACACACCTTAGGAAACTGTGTCTCATAGCAATACAGCAGATTATTAGAGGCTATCAATATTTTACAGTTTTCTAAAGAGAGTTTACTTTCGAGGTAATAGACTTCTAGTTTGGAGACCCACTGATGTGTAGAGAATGTATTCTAAGCGCTGGGGTTTCAGGGAAACGGAGAAAAACAAGCAGCATTTCTGCGGACCTTACTCACTGCTGAATGGACTCTGACATTTAAGCTTTGCACATCACAGGACACCACATCTGTGTACTTTCCCCAGTCACACACACACACACACACACACAGAGGCATGATTATAAACAATGCCCAAAAGAAAGGCACTTAAACGCACACTTTCATGTCTATCCATCTCACAATATATTTAAAAAGAGAAGGCATGCCTTTTATAAGACCTCGAAACTTTTGATTTGTATTACTATTATGTAATTAGTTGTGCTATTATTAAAAGCAACTAGAAATAATTGTCAAATGGAGGTATAGTACCTTTATATCCCTACTTTATAATCGTTTATAGTTGTTTGTGATCTTTCCGAATAAAAGAAGTCGGAAGACGCAGATATCTCTGATGATTTTGACCCATCAAACCATGTTACATTCCTAGAGAGAGCGACGTTATAAACGAAGGCGCACAAATTGAGAAAAGACATGGTTTGACTAACTGTGGGCAAAAAAGTGAGCACCTGTGCACTTAATCGTAGGCAATATGAGATTAGAGAAAGCTGAGAAGCAGACTCGACTGATTCTTGTCATGGAGAGCTTTAAGCTTCGGAGAGAGAGAGAGATTAGATGTACTGTTGAAAAAGTTGGTTTTCTCTTGAACATCTCGCACCACTCGCGTAATCAGCATTCCTGTTTGGCTGTTTCTCTCTATCTTCCCTGTAACGGTATCATAGTTATTCTCATTGAGTCCAGACCTCTGGTGTAAAAACAACCTCCCTTCAGTAATCCTGTTTGTCATTGGACATCTCTTAGTATTTACTGTAATATTGAAGTATTCAGCTTTAATTTGTGATCGCTCACACCTGGGTGGGATATGTTGACGAGTTCTGTTCTGTGCTGTTTTGAATTTTTTTTTTCTAATCATGAATGTATACTGTGTAGATTTTTATATAGCACATAAAAAGGATCCATTGTCGAATTGATTTTGTCAAACAGATAAGCTAAATTTGTTAACTGCAATATGTAAAAACTATGGTAAATAAGAGACATGTTTATTGGAAGGATTGTGTGGGTTTAATAGGGGTATGCTATACACTGAAATCTAGATCATTTCAAGCTGATTGCCAAATAAAGAGATATATTGATACCCATCTGTTTCAGCTCTCCTCTGTTTTCTATTTATGTTGGTTATAGTTGATTTTCATTGCTAATTACCACAGTTTATTTTATTTTTTCCCCTGGTCTAATGTGTTTAAATGCTCTTACTACACATACCACAAATTAAAAATAATGTTGGCATAAACTGCCCTCTACTGGTCATGTTAAGTATAGTTAATGACAGCGTTACAGATTCTAGGGGGGAATCGGTTCATTTGAACAATTCATCTAATAAACGGTTCAGCGGTTCTTTACATCACACGTGGTGTGTCCCTGATTCCTAGAGTGGCTGTAATATTAATAATAATACTTACAACCAAGCCATATTGCACATAAGCAATTACCAGTGGTTATTGCGTTTTATTTTTCATTTGATTATTGCTGCCTTGATTCGGCTCATTCTGATATGAATATATTTTAAATATGTTAACTCTCGGCTGGATATTGTTAATAAAATGCTATTAAAACCAAATATCGTGTGTGATGAAAATAAAATAAACAATAAAGGCCTACCCAGTAATAAACCCAGTTTCAATACAGTTGTATCCTCTTTAGAAAGTGTAGTTTTACCATCACTACTGAAAACATATTTCTGCATGTAATTTATGATCAGTTATTAAGGTTACCTTCTCGGTTTACTCCAAATGTCATCGATTCTCATTACGAATCGGAAATATTGTCCGAAAGAGACGATTCAAGACTTTTTTCTCTCCCTCTAATAAAAAGATCAGACTTGATATTTTCAACCAATTGGATGAAAAGATCCGACTCAAGCGGTTCGTGCAACTGATTCATTTGAAAGATCCGACTCACGCGGAATCGGAATCCACTGAAAGCACCTTACCGATACTTATCTGACAGCTGATATGTCGAGCGTCCTGTAATATCTGTTCAGTTCAGCTTCTCTAATATCCCTCTGCTCGTGCACATATGAAGAGTTCAGATGCAAAAGCCTCTAAGTGCCGTTTGACATTTTCTTCTAAAATTAGCATTTTCATCAGGCTCCTATGTGTGTAGGTTAATTTCACTTTAATGGCAATGAATAGGTTGTTTTCATTGCTATTAAAGTAAAATAACTGAACATAAACATAGCTTGAGCTTGTGAGAAACGCTAATTTTAGATGAAAATTTCAGATGGCACTTAGAGGCTTTTACATCTGAACTCTTCATATGTTCTTGAGGCACGCATCTCGTTGTGTTGGTCGTGGAGGCGCTGTGTGATCACAGTGTGTGATGAGGAGGAGGAGGAGGAGGAGGGTTGAGTTTGCGGTGAGCAGCAGCAGATCTCTCCTCTCTCCGCCGGGGAAACAACAGTGTGCAGCGGCAGCAGGCGGCACCACGGCACTCTCATGGCTGAAGAGGCCAAAAAACTGGCAGCTTATGCTGCTGTGGACAACCACATACAGGTGAGATTGTGTATTTACCTTAGTTGCGAGTGACACATTAACGCTACTTACATTAGTTTAACGTTAACTGGATAAACGGGTGCTTTAAATACTTTAGGAGGCGTGAATAAGCATGCTTAGCAAACACGATGCTCGCTGTATGTAGCGTTATTAAAATACGCGCCAACGCTGCAGTAATGGGGTTTTGTATTTGCTATAGCTAACGGCTTTGGCAGTTCTAGTATGTAACGTTAATAGTGAGTATCCGCTGTGAAACTTGAGCTTCAAACATGCTAGCTGGGATGTTACAGTGAAGTCAGCTAACGTTAGTAAGTGAGTGTGGCTCAGGTGGCATCAGTTGAGCACCTGTGTTTATTTACGCAGCAGGTTGCTTTAAAGGGGTCATATGATGCTTTTTTTAAAGCTCATTATTTTGTGTATTTGGTGTAACAGAATATTTTGACATGTTTTAATGTTCAAAAAACAGATTATTTTTCAAATAGTGTACATTATTGTAGTTCCTTTATGCCCCGCCTCTCTCAAATGCTTCATTTCTACAAAGTCCCTCCTTCCAACAAGCACAGTCTGCTCTGATTGGCCAGCTGACCATGGCATTGTGACTTGGACGAACACCGCAAGGCACGCGGTCGGCACATGTAAAGCCACTTACCATTTAATCAGAGCTTCATCTTTCAAATAAGTAAAGACAGAGCCCTAAAGGAGGTGTATAGAGTTGTTGTGACAGACACAGGATGAAGGCTGGTATGGTTTGCAGTACACAAGCCAAGTGAAGGACACCTGACCCACTTGTTGATTGGACCCCGTCGCTCTCTAGCCTCTCTCTCGCTCACAACACACACACACACCACACACACACACACACACACACCACACACACTACGATGGCAAACTCTGCATGTGAACAGTCAATAGAAATACTTAAACTAATAACAAAACAGTAGCTGATTCAGCAGCGCCAGATTGTCATAGCAAAGTCAGAATTACATCCTCTCCTAGGTTCACAAAACGGTCATCCATAAAATGCATCACTGTACATCACAATCTTAAAGATTCCTAAATGCATCTAATTTCGGAAGGCCAAATAAAGTGCTTTTACTTTCGCCTAGAAACACACAGCGTCTCCATGACATGCTGCATCAACACTGCTGCGTTCCTGAAACCATGCCTTCTTTCTTTGCGTGCACATTTGGACGGCATTATGCAAATATTTCCACATAGTGAGGGAGATTATGGGGGGGGTGTTAGAATGAGCCGTTTTAGGGGGGCGTGGCAGAGGTTTAACTTTGATAAAGAATATCTCTTTAGGTTTGAGACTTCAGGGATCTTATATATGCACAAATAGCTACATAACACACTAAAGAAAAGGAAAATTGAAATCGCATCATATGACCCCTTTAAAACATACAGAAGCTAGGCGATAAAGATTGCCTAATCTGCTCAAATTAAACCTTTGGAATGAGATAGTATGTGGGTACTATAAATAATTAATTGTTTGTAACACACTAGGGTCAGTTGAGTGATTAAGGTTAATCTGGTCAAAACTGGACTAGCAAAGTGAACTTTGGTTTCTGCAAGCCTCGCCTGTCTCTTGCATGCTTCCAAATTGAGATTAAGCCTGTAGCTTGTAAAACAGTCATGAACACTTTTTGTTGTTGTTGTTGAGATCCCTATTAGATACATTTAGTAACATGCTTAAAAAAAGGTAAGAATTATATACCTACTTGAAAATGAATATAAAAATTGGTTTGACCTCTTGAGGTGTACATTTGAGCACTAGAGCACATCAGCCCTGCCAAAACCACCCAACACCCCTAACGAATTGTTGTTTGTAGCGCCATGATCTACTGTTTGGGCTAAAGAATATTTCAAGGTTAAGCACCTCCTTTACTGACCCTGTTGAAAAAAATGAATGAATTCAGGCTTTATTATCAGTGTTGTGGTGGTCTGATGTATGACTATATTTGGTTGGGTTATGCTTATGCTATAAAATGTGACTTACTTACGTGAAGCACAGCAACTAAACAGGAAGAGTGGCACCCCCCCCATGCACTACGAGAGGAAAGTGACCCTCACACTAACCAGACCAGACATGCTGTGGATAGGCTGAAGTCCCCTCACAGACATGAGAAGAGATTTGACTATACCGTAACCCAGCGAAGACCCACTGATTAGAGCTCCCTTTAACAGTGCATAATACGTAAGATGTTTCCTACGCGAAGAGGGGTCAGACAGGAGAAGCTGAATATGGTGTGTGTTCCCACGTCTTTTCAGGTCAGGTCATATTGCGAAGATTGCATTTCACACTAGAAACATCCTGACGCAGCTTTTTATAACTACTTACTTGAGTTGGTTGATCCAGCGCCCTGTCAGCTGATCGCATCGCACGGTTCCTTGTCGGATTTAGACACAGGCACCTCCTTGAGGGGAGTTGGGCCGACGACACGGCATGTGGCGTGACGACCAGATGACTGAGGTAGACACAACCAGATGCTCTTAGCCACACACACTTCCTAGCTTTTCGAGCCCCAGTGAGAGATCTGGAAAAGTTTAGTAAAACAATGCTATGTTGGAAAGTCGGCACATTACATTATATGTTTGCCTCATGAGCAGGCGCAATACCTGACAATAAGGCATACCACATTCGAGTGGGGGTGCTACCGCTCGAGAACGCTTTTTAGGAAGGGAGTAAATCTACCCCACATGCAATACCAGCGATTTTTGCCACACATAATAGCCCAACTGTCTACATACGAACCTGGATTAATTTATCACACGCACACACGTACCATGACACCCTGCAACATCGCATATATAGAGCCTTCAGTTAACCAAATTTAATTACATCAGCTTTCCCTAAACTGGGTTTTTTGTGAACCCCTGGGGGTTTATGAAGGAACTGCAGGGGGTTTGTGAGTTATTGTAGATAACAAATAAATCATTTTGATTTTGAGAGTCTTTTTTTTTGTCTTTTAGCTGGATGTAGCGATTGATGGAGCTGATGAGGTTGATGCTGCTTTGACGCTGATTAAAGGAGGAGGGTATGATTGAAAAATTTAAGTTTAATTCAAGTATTTTTTCCATTTCTCTTCATTTGTGTGAAATCCCTGAGGTGTCATCAGGTCTAGCGTCATGTCCTTTTCTTTTCCTCCCTCAAAACAGAGGATGCTTAACCCAGGAGAAGATTGTAGCTGGTTGTGCCAAACACTTTATTGTCATTGCAGACTATAGGTATGAATGTGGTGTCTAGCAGATGTTTTCATCCAAAGTGACATTTCCCAGAAAGTCAACCCACTGTGCACTATTGTTTGAACTACAATATTTGGTATATATTTAGCATCCCATAATTACTGCTGATCACTGCATGTAGTGAAACAGTGGTGACGTTTCATCATAACCCAGCCTGTGATTGCTAGAATTATACGAGAGTCTTCCACTAGAAGTTGAGATGTGTTTGTGTGATGTCATTTCATTGCTTGTGTGGGTAGAAAGGACTCGAAGGCCCTGGGGCAACAGTGGAAGAAAGGTGTGCCGGTGGAGGTCATTCCCATGGCGTATGTGCCTGTGTCCAGAGCCATTGCCCGGCGCTTTGGAGGAGAGGCTGTGCTGAGGATGGCAGTCAGTAAAGCTGTAAGAGAGTCTTACTAATGGATCTTGAATTCCATCCATTTGTGTTATTTAAATTTTTAATGGTTCTTTTTTTAACTTCTTATTATAATATACTTCTATTACATTACATGTAAAACAAAATCAATGTCCTGCCCTAAAATACGGACTCCCTGATTTCGTTTGAATAACTCATTCAACCCAAAGAACTTGGTTTATTGTTGAAAAGAACTAAGTCATCACATTTGTGTTGTCTGCACTATTAGGGTATTATATTGTAGTATACAATATAATACTCCAACACCAGTGTTGGAGAACAACCCAACTGTGACCCAGTGGAAATACCTGCTATTTTGAATGAAGAAATTATATGTGCGATGCAACAGCTATCAAACAACAAGGCCCCTGGGTTTGACTGTATCCAAGCGGAATTGCTGAGGCCAATTCCACCTGCAGCCATTAAAGCAATTTGCCAAAAGGTCTGAGAAACCAAGAAGTGGCCAAAAGATTGGAAAAAGTCAGTTTTTATACCAATACCAAAGAAAGGTGATGCAAGGAATTGTAGCAACTATCACTCAATAGCCTTGATCCCTCACATAAGCAAAATCCTTCTAAAAATCATTCTGCGATGCCTACTCCCAATCATAGAAACAGAACTACCTGATGTGCAGGCTGGTTTCTGCCGAGTTCGTGGCACATGTGACCACATAGCAAATTTGCGATGGATCATTGAAAAATGCAATGAATTTCAAAAAGGTATCTATATGTGTTTTATTGACTACAGTAAGGCTTTTGATTGTGTCGAACATAATAAGCTATGGAAGATACTTCAAAAATTGGGAATATCACCTCATCTGACCCAGTTGATAAGATCGCTTTACACAGATCAAGAAGCCGTTGTTCGAACACAGTATAGCGACTCGGAATGCTTCAGAATTGAAAGGGGTGTGAGACAAGGGTGTATTCTCTCCCCCTTTCTTTTTCATCTTTATGCTGAAGTGATCATGAGGAATTCATGTCTGGAAGATTCTGACATGGGTGTGAAGATTGGAGGCAGAAATATCAACAATCTTCGTTATGCTGATGATACAACTTTTTTTTAGCAGAAACCCGAGGATGCTCCAAAACACCTTATAATAGCAATTCAAAGGGAAAGTGAAAAGATGGGACTCCACCTGAACATCAAAAAGAATAAAATAATGTCTACAGCTGGATCTGGATGGTTAATTAACGTAACCATCAATGGAGAGGAAATTGAATGCGTTAAGGAGTTCTGCTTCTTGGGATCTATGATTGACCAAACTGGCGACGGTACACCTGAAATAAAGCGTTGAATATCATTAGGACGTAATGCAATGCTAAGCGTGCAACAAATCTGGAAGAGTAAAGACATCAATCTTACAACCAAATGTAGACTAGTCCAGGCAATTGTATTTACTATATCAATATATGGACTGTGAAAAAAAAAACGATCGAAGGAGGATAGACGTCTTTGGGTTATAGTGTTGGAGAAGGCTCTTGAGAATACCATGGACAGCAAGGGTTTCCAATAGAGAGGTCCTGAAGTGTATGAAACCAGAGACTTTTTCGGCCCTGTTATGCGAACAGCTTCACTAGAACATGCAATGATGCTTGCCATAGTTAGCGGAAAAACGAAAAGAGGCCGCCAAAAACACGTTGGCTTGATATCATTAGAAGTGACACCGACTTAGACATTGGACAGCTGAAAAAGAAAGTAGAAGACCGGAAAGCATGGCGAGAGTTGGCCCATTGGATCCCCAAAGAGTCGGTTACGACTGAATGGCTAATCATCATTGTACTGTAGTATAGTATATTATTCTTTGACATGCTCCCTATCTTGACTTGTTTTGTTTTTTCCTTCTAAAATCTTGCCTTGAATTTCCCAGAAAGTAGCATTGTACCATGTAGTTCCTCGGAATCTTCTCATTAAGCTTGGAATGTAGTGGGCTTCTATGAAATGGATGGTCTAGTCATCTGATGATTTTTCTTTACAATGTTGAACTTTAGGGTCCAGTGGTTACTGATAACAGTAACTTCATCCTGGATTGGAAGTTTGAGCATGCACAGAACTGGAAAGAAGTCAACACAGCCATTTTTTTTTGTTCCCAAGTGATCCCAGCCAGGTCAGTAGCAGATGAAAAACCTTTTCTCTATTGTTTTTTTTTTTTTGTTAAAGAGTCTGTTCTGCTCACAAGGCGCATTTATTTGAACAAAAATAGAGTAAATGGTAATATTGTGAAATATCATAATTTAAAATGACTGTTTAAAATTCATTTTAAATATATATTTCAAAATGTAATTCATTCCTGTGATGGTAAAGCTGAATTTTTAGCAGCATTACTCCACTTATCAGATATTCCAAAACCCAACAAACCGATTCAATATTAGGCTGTTGCCATTGGTCAGTGTCTGTTGGTGCGGTGTGTACTTGGCTTAATATGCTGATTTTGTGCTAAGAAAGTAAAAACTGGAAACTGTGATACTTTTTTTGTTTTGTTTGATAAATAGAAAGTTCAAAAGAATGTATTTATTTTATTTTATTTATTTATTAATTATTATTATTACGGGCCTCTTTACTGATACTTTTGATCAATTGATGTGTCTCTGATTAAAATATCTTTGAAAAAAAAGACTACCTCTGTAAGGAACTGCAACCAGGAAACAGCAGGTATGTATTGCGAAGCACAAATTAATGTTCTCTTCTATTCTCTTTTTTTTTTTTTTTTTTTAAATATATATCTTATATATACTTCTATTATTATAGATATAAGGTGTGGTTGAGACAGGTTTGTTTGTGGGGATGGCTGAGAGGGTGTACTTCGGTATGGAGGACGGGAGTGTCAAGACTAGAGACCCTCCTATCAACTAAGAAGATCTTCCTCTGCTCTTGCGATAGACCAGCCTGCACACCTCAAGTGCCGTTCAAATACACAGACTCTGGCAGCTCTTTCCCTACAGGTTATCTTATTTTCTGTTACAGAAACCGTCAGACGTCTGATCAGTACCTCTCATGTGGCTGTGCACATGAAATATGGATTTTCACACAACAATGCAACATTAGATCCTCAGATCCTTCAGATATACCCGTTTTTCCTCTCATATCCTCTGTCTGGACAATTCTGCTTATGTTGAGCTGGAGTCTACAGAGACTGTCCATACGGTACATCTACAGTGTTAGTTTGCCTTCTGTGCTTTTTTTACGTAGCCATGAATGTTGTCTTACATGGGCAAATGTATGAATATTATGGCCTCCGTCTGTGCCTCCATAAATGTATATTTTCACAAAGCATAGTTCCTAGCCTTACAAATGCATGCAGCTTTTGAGAAAATCTCAGTCACACCCTATTGCGTCGTTAGTATAGTGTCTGTGGGTTTGTATGATCATTTTGAATCTGCTTTGTTGATTGATTATGACAGATTTCCTCAGACGCTCCAACTTGAAACCTCAAGCAAAACGAGTGGCCTTTGCCAGCACACAGCGGTTAGTTTAGTTCAGTGATCAATCATTTCAGAGGATTCTGCCCCTGGATAAAATACACTATTTGAAGTTGTGAAATGCCACTTGGATTTTGATATTGATTTTGTTTTCGTATAATTTTTCGATGTGCCTGTGGCCACGAGCACTGTTGTTGAGGGATGAAAGCAGCAGTGAGTTGGTGGCACAGCTTGAAAGCCTTATCTTCTGTACATGTATTGATCAGTTCTGTTGATGAAAACTCTTCACAGAGGTCACTGTGATTTTTGGGAATGGTACTACTTAAAATACCAGCATGTGTTTTACTCTACCAATTTTACTGTGATACTAAGGTTTTCAAATGTTATGTTCTAGACTGAAAATCAATATTAAAACCGGACCAATCAACTATAAAGTATCTTGTTAGTTATTTTGCATTTCATACTTTATTTAACCCGTTTTTTTTAATGCCACAAGAAAGAACATACAAATATCAATGCCAGTGGCGAGTATGATTGAAAATACAATTACAGGAACAAAATCAGGAAAACAAAAATCACTCAGTGGCTCAGTTAACAGTTACGCCAAACACGGGTTAAAAGATTATTTAACAAACCACTAGAGGGCGCCATATACATTTCGCAATGGCCAGCCTTCATGACTACAAAAAGTGAACTGGAATGCTGAAGTTGCCTAAACTATTTCTATTATTTTAGAAGTGTTATGGTTGTTAAGCTGTAATTACAAACCGATGAGTGACGAAATATAAAATTAAAGGACAATACTGAACTTACTACAATTTGCGCAACGGATGAGTACATTACTCTTTTCATACCAAAATCCCGGAAATAAAACTGTCAAACATTACCTCACTTTTATCTGCAAACAAACGGCCACGTCGTTATTTCCATCCTTGTACTTTTTACCCAATCAAGCTTCGCTCAGAACGAATTAGCAACGCCCCTCCGTTAGAAATCACAGTAACGATTTTGATTGACAGCTTGACAGACCAATGGGTTGACTAGACTTCTTTCGCGGCTTCCGTAAACATACCAATGAAGGCATGTTGGAGCCAACACTACTATCTTGTTGGCTAAAACTCTACGGTGTGGCCAATAATATACTTAAGAAGATGGCCATACCCGCTCTGGGCTGCCTTTCCTCCCGCCTATATTTCTGGGTGACAAGAAAAGCGCCCAATGGAATGAAGAGGCTAGAGGGCCGACCACGTCAACATACCGCACTGTAAAAGACAGTTGTAGGACGCAATCAAAATCTGCTTAGTAGACGAGCGGTGAAGATTGACAAGCGCTAGCACCAATCAGCGCACACTGCAGGGATTTGCTTCCATGCTCAGCCAATGGGCGTTTGGATACGGGGCGGGGCTTGACGTTACCACGGCACGGCCAACGTCAAGTATAAAGAGAATAACATGGTGCTGTCGAGTGCATGTTTACGTTAAGAGAGGACAACAGAAAGAGATCTAATAGCTTACGAGTTTAATTGTAAAACGCCTTTTATAGACTAGTTTTTAAAATTCACTTTATTTTGGTATGTGATTGTCTATCTACTCATGTGCCACTTGTCCCAATGGAAAGGGGGTTTCAGTTTGGAAACGTATGCACATCCCTGCTGCTGCTGCTTGTTTTGGGAACGTTAACGGTTACTTTGCAAAGTCAGTTTCTCTCAGAGAGAGAAGTCGAAGTGGCTCCGACGCCAAACACCGAGACGGCGGAACATGCTGCCGTTATGGAGCGGCCACTGGACAGCATCGGAGGAGCCCCTGGCATCGGAGAAGTGACCGTAGAGGACGACGAGTACGGCTCGACCGGGGAGAGCGAAGAGCCGTCTGGAGACAACGACGCAAACTTCCACAAGCAGCGGAGGTAAGAGGCAGTTTCCACCGAGTCCTAGCTGAAGTTTTCGGTTTGTCTGGGCGTGACACGTTTTTTAGGTTGTCACGTTGCTTTCTGTAGTCTTATTCAACTTTAGTAAAGTTTGCGTAAGGCAGCCGAGCTGGAGTTCGTGATGGGCGGACGTTTGCAGCAGTCGACCTCTCCCCGCTGGGCCAAGAAGAGGGTATAAATATGTGCAAATATTTACATTACCAAATTAAATAGCAGCAGAACATTTTAGATCGACCTGACGCTGCCATTTATAATATGGCTACTTGTACGCAAAAAATCTGTGAAGTTAGGCGTTTTATTCCTGTTACTATGGAGATTCAGATGACTGACAGCACTCTCAGAGCCAGTGCAGAACGCTTATCTCTCCTATCGCACTCGATGGCTTGAGTGTGTGTTTGTGAACTTAAAGAGCACCTTATATACTCGGACTGCCTTATAAACCGAACTGTTTTCTGGAGTTTCGAAACTTGTTTTACTGCTGTCGCAGCCTGAGGATGCTCTTCCTGTCTTGAGCACTGCTGCAGTGTTTTGAGTGTGGGCGTGCGATGCATGTGAGCCTGACTGAGTCTGACTACAGTGTTGTTTGTAAACACACTTAAAGACGCAAAAAGCGACAGTTTACTGTACCAGTAGAGGAGAGAGACGTCTTTTGAACTGTAACATTAACAATGCCGTTTTTAATAGGTTTGTACGGGAAATATTTTTTTGTCAGACATTAGTTCTCTATTAATGCTACAGTTATTACAAAGGAAGCCGGTGTCCGTCGGTAGACTGCGGTCTCTGGAGGCTGCGCTGACGCACTTTAAACCGCCTCAGCGCGCAACTACAGACGCGTCTCCCCGCGCCCAGACGCGCGCTCCAACTTTCCGGATGTTTTGTTTTTGTTTGTGGCGGGAATTAGTCGCTCTGCTCTGCTGGATGTGATATCAGTGTGTTACCGCATCCGAGCCCTCTGCCCCACCTTAGAGAGAAACAGTGTCGACAGTTGTGGTGCTTTAGTTTGTTGTTTTTTAATCTAACATGTTGTCTAAGACCTTTGGAGCTTAAAGGTGAATGTTTTTCGCCCACCTTGTGAAAATGTTACGTTTTTTTCTTTTAGCTGAAGCTGGATATTGTTTTTGGTGGAGATACTGGTTCTACAAATATGTCACAGGAGCTGATAATATCATTGGGAACACCTGATCTGCTCCACTGCAGTAAAAAATCTCTCACACCTTGCCTTACCATCGACATGCTGTCACATCGATGTGTGGCACACCCATTAATGGGGGATTTCTCCAAACAAGCACAAGTTGGCACGACCAGAGTCAGGTCCTGATAATTACAAGCTCAGGCTTTAGAATAAGAGGTGAAATAGGAAAGCAACAACACATCGAAGTACCTAGAACAGACTGTGTTCCAAAGATGAAAATAACATGAGAAGGAGAAGGAATTTTAGGGTGGATATGGTTTGCCAGTGCTGAGGATTCTTCTAAAACCTTTGAAGGCAAAAGAGGAACAGTTCTGTTACATCTGAAAAATTTTATATATAGATTTGACTCTGGTTTATGGTTATCATGTTCAGGAAGTGTTGGAAGCAGACACCTTTTGGAACTTATCAAGAAATATTTTATTGATATCTTGTAAATATTTTGTTATATTGTAAAATATTCTAATATATAATTATGTAATTATATAAACAATATATAATGTCATAAGTAACACCTTTAAACACATATTTAATTAAGTTAACTTAATTTTACACACAAAAATGCTGATTTTGCTTTTAAGGGATATTAGGGATGGTTCACATGAAAAAGAAAAATTCTGTCATTTACTCATTTACTTATGTTCTACTGAATCCAAACCTGTACAACTTTCATTCTTCTGTGAAACACAAAAGATGTTTTGAAGAATGTTATTAACATAAACAGTTTTTGTTACAAACAAAAGATAGTCTCAAGAATTTTACATTTTTACATAAACAATCCCTTTTCATTAAAAGTGCAAAATCTGCAATTTTCGTGCAAAATTATGAATAATTGAGACATACACGTGCACATTTGCAATTGTAAATTTTTGCTTTTGAGCTTTTAATATGAAGGGATATTTGACCCAAAAATGAAAATTCTTGAGACTTTTGTGGAACATAAAAAGATATTTTGAGAAATGTATCAGGTTTCTTCTTTGGAAGTCAGGTCAGAAAAACTGTTTGGTTAATAACTTTCTTCAAAACATCTTTGAATGAATGAGACATGCACTTGCTCTGGTATTGCTGATAGCAATGTAGCAGCAGTTATCTGCACACCTGCATGGCACGGACCACCTCAGTTGGATATTGAAACGGCTGCTTGTTTTAAACAGCCTAAAGAAGAGAAGATTCATATATTTTGCAGGTTATAGAGGAAATAACAAAAAATATCATGCATGCTTTTTGCAACTCCGCATCAACCACAAAGTAATTTACACAAGAAACAGCAAAAAAAAAAAAAACGTAGTTGGGGTTTATATGAGTGTCAACTTCCATGCACTACAAGATATGTTGAAAATGATCAGTGCAAAGATGCTTTATCTGTGTGTATGAATAGCCCGCTGGAACACCACTTCAGCGATGGTGCTTTAATGTGAAGTTCCTGGGACTTTGTCTTGACAGTAGTCATACATCACTGGAAGGAGGGGCTGGTCTTTGTAGATTTTTTTTTTTTTTTCTTTTTTTTTTTTTTTTTTTTGTTTTCTTTCTGGTGGCATAGTTATATGTGTCATGCACACTCGAGGGAATAGTGTGTAGTGTGTTTAACACTGCATTGGTTTGGTATCTCTACAGGGTTGAGAGTAGCAGCTGCCTTCACACCTGCTGCCAAGATAAAACACCCGCTCACACCTCTACATGTTCCCCCCCATAGTCCTCAATATCAAATCATCTCATGCATTTATGTGCAGTGTTCAAGCAACCATCAATCACATGTAAACAAAAACAAGTGCCTGGCTTTTATTGATAATGCATGAACCAAGAACCAGACCTTTGTGCTCTCTTCTCACTAACACAGCGATGATAATCATTACCCTCAGGCCTTCCCCGTGACATGGAACAGTTTTACTGGGGGATGGTGTTCTCCTGGGACAGTTTTATGTGTTGCACAGCATGGTCGACTGGCAAATGGGAGTCTAACCCTGGAGAGATCTACTCACAACAAAAGCAAAGATTGTGGGGAACACTTGTAATAAAGATGCTCTCATCAACTTGTTGTTACTCAGTCCATTAAGTCTAGTGAAAGTGGAAGAAAAACAACAACAACATATTGTAAAGATCTTCCAGACTGCTGTTAGAGCAAAGACTAGGCAACACAATTGCTGTTTAAATGCACAGATAACTGAATTAGTTTGTGGTACGTATGTGTTCTCCTTTAAATTGGTTTGGCGAACAGGATCCAGGTATGGCCTATAGACTAATGTAGCTCAGCTTTGCCTCGGTGTGTGTATTTTTGGACTGCTGGTGATTCCTGAGGGACCTTTTGGAAGGAGCACTTCGCTTGAGGTGCCCTCTCTCTTACACACACAAATACACACTCACGGTGATGCCGCTTCTCCACTGCCTGGTGCAAACTCTGCCAGACGTCTAGCTCCAACTGCCTACTGCTTAGCAACAGCCAATCAGAAGAGCTGAGCTGGCAAACTTGTTGGCCAATTAGACGATTGGAAGGAAAAAGTGCTCAGAATTTGAGTTGGAAGAGAGAGAGAGAGAGCAGGAGGGAAGGAAGGAAAGGGTAGAGTTCGTGCGCTTGTTGTTGTGAGCTTTTTTTTGTCTGACTTGATGGTTAGGTAACAAGCGAGAGACTGTCAGATTCGTTTTATATGATCTCATGCTCTGGAGTGATGTTCATCACTTTGCGATAAGACAAATCATCTTGTAATCAGAACCAAACTTAGCATGTTTTTATGCAAACTTTACCTGAGCACTTTTGAAATATCTCACTTCAGACAATTAAAATAAAACCAGTTTTATGAACGGCTCGTTTTTTTTTTTAGGATGTCGATTCTGTGTTGTTGCTCTTAGCCATGTGGCAACGCTTACTCCGGACCTGCTTGATTTTTGCTCTGTTTGTGGTTTGATTCTTTTAAGCCGTTTCTTCATACGTTGCAGAGGACACACCTTACTGCACTGCAGCAATGGGTGGGAAGATGGGAGAGGTGTGGCAGAGGGAGAGATTGGGGAGACGAGGAGGGAGAAAGTAAAGGGGGGACATCGAGACCCAAAACCGAAGGCGCTAGGACCCTGTAGTCAGGACCTAGGCTTTTCTGTAGTTTGGTTCCTCACTGCTTAGCAACAACAAATCAGCCACCTAGATCAAGGCCAGGACTCGTCCAATAGGACGAGAGCAGCACCATGTGACAGAGTTTTGATTTCTCCACACCACACCGCACGTTAGAGAGATAGAAACAGGAGGAAGATGATGAGAGTTAAAGAGGAGTGAAATGACAGGGACTTGTGCATGATGGAATTAGTTTGTGTGACACACGCCTTTCATGTTTTCTCGTGCAAGTTTGTGGTGGTATTTTTTTTCAGAGCGAGTGTCGGAGCTTATTGAAAAATCATACAGGTGTGCTTCACTGTTTAGTTTAGTTTCATCATCAAAATCAGCTAGAAATGCTTTTCTGTGCAATTGCTGTACTGCAGTTTTTGCAGGATGCACCAAATTTAGCAAGGTCAATTGAGATGGCAGAAGCGCTTCTAGTTCTGCATGGAGATAGCAGCTTGGGCGTGTCAGAACGTGACATGGAGTCAGAGGACAGATTAAGCATTCTCACACACTCACACTCACACACAACTCAGACACACTGGGTAAATGCTTTAATCAATACGTGGAGAAAAACTCTGCATGATGGAGGAGACAATGTTAGAATGAATGCAACTTTCTTTAATTGGTTGCATTAGCCTTAAAGGGATAGTTCACCCAAAAATGACTTTGCCATTGACCATTGACTTCCGTAGTAGGAAAAAAAAATACTATGGAAGTCAATGGCAACCACCAACTATTTGATTACCAGCAATCTTCAAAATATCATCTTTTGTGTTCAACATAAGAAAGCAACTCATACAGGTTTGGAACGACATGAGAGTGAGTAAATGATGACACTATTTTCATTTTTGGGTGAACTATCCCTTTAAAGTCATAGTTCACCCACAATTGTTTTCCTTTGTGAAATTAAAATATTTTGAGAAATGTCTCAGTGTTGTTTGTACAAGTCAGTTTGAGTCTTATTTTTCTAAAATATCATCTCTTGTGCTCAGCGAAAGAAATAAATGCCTACATGTTTAGAAGGATGTCGAGTAAATCTTTTGGGTCAACTGCCCCTTTGAATGCTGGTTATATTTTATTTTTTGGTATTCATTTGATTTATTTTTATTGTTTTTCTGATCATCTTTCTCTTTTACATTAGAACACACATTGTCATGCAGTTAGTCACAGTTTTTTGGTCCACTACACATTCAACAAGTAATGCACAGACTGCACTTTTTCCCCGTGGTGTGTGCATCTAAAGGTTTCTAGTGAGGGTTTCTTCTTTCTGTAGTGAGCTATACGGGTATGGACATCATGTTTGTGTACTGCGGATGTTGCCTGGGGAAGATGGTACCTCGAAATGCATTGCCGAGTGCTTTGTGTAACGCTCCATACCGAGCTCTGCATGCTACTGCAGTGCTATATTTTATTGTGTGCTCACTTAAGCAGAAAATCCCTTTCACTTTGAATTTTGGAGTCTTTATCTCGTCCTTTTTAAAAGATGCCCCTTCTAAATTGTGTTTTTGGAGACTTTTATTCAGCAGAACTTACACTTATACAGAAAATGCATGTGCAATATTTAGGCTTTTGACTTGGTTTTAACTCTTCGAAGTCTTTACTTTTCAGTTAATTCTTATGACAATTTAACTGAAATGTAATTTATATAAATCAAAGAAAGTTTTATCTATTTATTATTTATTTATTGTGTTTATTTATTAATATTATCTTATCTATATATATATAAATATAGAGATTACACACTGTCTATCACCATGGTGCTAAAATAAATAACCAAACGAGAAAGGATATGATGTGTCTGTTTTCATGCTATAGCCTTATGTTATTCAAACCTGTATGTATTGTATGTATTTTTTCTTCTTGTGCAGTGCACAAAAGGAGATATTAGTGCATCAATGTTAATTTTTAAGTCAATAACTTACATTTCAGTCTGTTCCTTGCTTTCATACGGGTTCAGAAGATCTAAGGTGCGGTCACATTAACGAAAACTTTTTGGGCAAAGAAGGTCTATTGTTGCAGTGCATGAAGCACGGCTTATCCAGAAGTCACTTCCAAACCAAGCAGCTTTATAATGGTCAACTTCACACATTTGAAGCTCTACAAACTTAAATCCGATGTGAAATCCATGTGAGGACGCATTCCCAATTCCTATTGAGATGACTGCGTTTTGTCTGCAGAATTTCACCCTACAAATGTAAATTTGACTGCACCTTTAGACAAAAAGTGTATGGATGTTTCTTTTTGGAACTTGATAAACTCGTCAGTCCCTATGAAAAATAGCAGCCTGGACATTTTTTGAAACGTCTGCTTTTGGGTTCCACTGAAAAAAGATTGGGTTTGAAAGGGATGGTGAAAAATGACAGGTTTTTAATTTCTGAGTGAACTTTTGCTTGAATCACATTGTTGTTTGCTTAATTGCCATATCAGGTTTCTGCATGTCATCCATGCTGAACAATTGTGTCTGCACAAAGTACTTTACTATACTATGTTAACTCGCCATGAATTCTGCGGCTTCTCCGCAGGGGTGTGCCTCTGTTTTCACAACTTGGCCACGTGCTCCCCATGCCCCTATTGTGCGCGTGTGTGTTTTGCAGTGGTACTTGCTAACTCCCACTTGGCTGATAAGAGCTGCTCGCTGTGGCGTGGTTACAGTGGGCTTTTTATGTCCATTGGCTGGTGTTTTTTAAAGGAGTGGTTTCTGATTGAAAGTGCAGAAACGCGTCTAAGCCCTGATTGGCTGAGGGAAGAGGAAAGCCTTGTGTGATTGGACCAAATCCCTCAGATACCCTAGTTGTTTCTTTTTTTTTTTTTTCTTCCATGCAGTCTGTTTACATCAGGTCTGAGTTGAGAATCTCTTGACTTCCTCTGAGAGCGAGACGAGATAGTAAGTGAGAGCGAGAGGGAGGGATCACAGGTGTGTGTGTGTGTGTGTGTGTGGACGTGCACTTAAGGATCTGTTTGTGTGTAAAGTGCTAAGTGTGTTAAACAGCATGACAAGAATAATGTTGAGAGAGGCAAAAGGGTGAGTGTCATTTGTGAGTGTTCAGGCACACTTTTAAAAGGCTTTATGATAAAGTGAAGCTGCTTTAACAGTTTACATTCAGACATTTGTGTTGTTGGAAAAACTTTAATTTCCTTAAAAATAGTAGAGCATATATATTGACATTTGCTATAAAATTTATATTATATATGTGCTTTTGTATTCAACACCATTACTTTGCCCTGCTGATGAGTAAAGAAAAATCATGTGACTGAGACAAATAGTAAAGAAACAATGTAGAAAATTGCAAGTGCAATAAAATACAAAAAAGTAAATATAAGTGAACAAATATTAAAATGAAGAGGAAAGTAAAATGTAAAATGCACAAATTACAAAAACACAATGTTAACTAGAGAGTACAAGAGTATGAGTTTAGTTTTAGTGTACTAGGCCTACATTATCACAAAATTACTTCAATTAATTTTGTGTGCATTTACTTTAATTACATCTCATGGCACTTTTTTATGCTGTTTGTTATAATATAATCTACACAATTGAATTGGTGTCAGACAAACTGTTGAATTATTTTCAATTTAGTTTGACAATTTTTCTCAAGTGTTTTTTTATTCTTCTATTTTAGTCCCTTGTACTCCTTTTAATTAATTTATTTTATTTCTGAGGTTAAACAGCCTGTGGAATACACTTACTCTTTGATCTCATCCAGAAAATGGGATTGGATTATTCTTTATTATCTCTCTCTCTCTGTCTCTCTCTCTCTCTCTCTCTCTCTCTCTCTCTCTCTCTCTCTCTCTCTCTCTCTCGCTCTCTCGCTCGCTCGCTCGTATCTCTTAGCTTTTTTCTTTCTTTCCCTCAATCAATCTTTTTGGCTGGTTGCGGGACTGTGCTCGTGTCTCATCATTTCACACCATGCCCACCCACACTGCTTACATGCAATCAAGCAATCAGCCATCACTTTTTTTGAGGCGGCCCTCCAGCCACCAATCAGGAGTGCTGCTTGCTTATAACACATTTCCCCACCTAGCCTCTCAATCACCTATTGGAGAATGAGAACAAATGGTGTTGGCCCAGAGCATGGGAGGCGCCCAGAACATTGTTATTTTTTTTTAGTGTGCCCTTACCCCACCCCCCATTTTCTGGAGCCTATTCGTCATAGTTCGTAGCCTGGTATGGGATGTTTGCTGTTACTCTCTGTAGATTTTTTTTTTCCCTTTGATATATATTTTAGCGACCTCGCCTTAGTCCGACACTTTTTATTGTATTACCCTGCAGGGTACTTTTTTTTTGCCCCGGCCCATTAAAACGTTCCACTGGCACTTTATGTTTTCATGAAGTAGCTCCTGGTGGACCCCCAATGTCTTTGTTAGGCTTTTTGTACACACGCCTAGTTACAAATAGCCACCAACCCAAATACACAAGGTTTTGTGATAGTTTGGTGTGGACACAGTTTAATCTCCCAGTTCTCTTGGCCAGTTGTAGACGTTATAGACTTTAAGAGTTTATGGGTCAAATTGCCCTTGTAATAAATCCAAAACTATCTGCCTTAACAGATGATAAGATAACACTAGTTTAGGGACCAACTCTCACTATTAACTAGTTGCTTATTTTCATGCATGGGTGTATTAGTGTTTATTAGTGCTTATTAAGTACATATTATGCATGACCATATTCTACATCCGTAATCCTACCCAATACCGAATTAACAATACCTTGTAATTATTAATAAGCAAATAGGAGTTTGAGGCACAAGTAGTAGTTTAATAGTGTGATTGAACCGTTGTTAGTTTTAACAGGAGAAGACCACCCTATGGATTATGGAGAAAGAGACTGTGTATATTTACTTGTGTGGTTGTTGAAAAATCCGATTTTACAACATTCTTGATTAGATTACAATATCATGTAAAATAAGTTATTTATTTATCCATATTTTGGCATTATATTGGCTATTGGCCACCCTACACCTAAAATATTGCCAGTGATATTATAAGAACTTGAAGATGTATCATTATTATTATTTCTTTTGACAATTCTTTTGGTGCTGAGCACCTTACTACCTACTTCAGTATGTAGGTATCCACAATATATAATGTAGGCTAACCATACATTAATAAAACCACTAAAATAAAAACACTAATAATTTAATACCACTAATATAATCTTTAGCAAATCTCAAAAATAAATATTAATTTTTATTTATCTGTATAGCTGTTGGGTCACATAGTATATACACAGTTATTGAATTTGTATTTTAAATTTATTAGACACTAGGGATTGTTATATGGCCTGTATGTTATTAGGCATTATTTATATTGGCTATAATTCATATACATCCTATAATCTATGGCACTACATCCAAATTTTATGAAGTTATGAAGGGAGGGAAATGTCTAGTGTGCAATATAGAGTGATGGAAACCCTTGTCACTTTATGTTGAACTGTGGGTTTCATGCGCTTTGAAAGGGCTCTGGTTTTTGATTTTATCAGCTAACATGTTTGATGGAGAATCGAGCTCTGGATCCTTTTTTTCTAAACCAGGGATCGGCAAGCATGGGACTGGACGTGGCTTCAGGATCTCTTGTGTCCGCTAGCCTCAGCCAAAACAGAGGTAGGAACACATTTTCGTCACAACCTTTTTATTAAATACCACAAGCTAATGCTTAATGGACCAGCTGTGTTCTGGTTAGAAGATATTAACATGTCTTGTAGTATTTGCATTGTGATTCAACATAAGAAGGTTTTCTCCCCAACAGTGCCACATGAAATGTTTCTCTGTTGAGTAAGTGTGTTGTGTGTGTGGAAAAGGGATGTTTGTTGAACTCTCTTTACCAGAAGAGAATGAGGACATTGCCAAAGGAAATGAATGAAAAAAGTTGCACACACACACCACATGATCAAGACTAATACTCTCTAGAGACTGAAGCCTAGCCTGGAGGAGGAAGAAGCGTTGGCAGGGAGCGCTTATGCGTCATTAGCACTAACATCCCATAGTGAGCAAAACACTTGACGCCTACACTAACAGGCTTCTTTCGAATTTGATTTTGTGTCCTGTTACCCCATTTGTTTGATATGCTAGAGAATGGCCTGGTCCCACTGATCTGTGGTTTGCACTGTTAGTCGTTACCACCCCCCCCGCTTCCATCTGTACTAGGGGGGTGTGTGTGTATATGTGATATATATATATTTAATATTACTATATTATATATAGTATATTCTATTAAAGTAATTGAGTTATGTGTGTGCTGATAGTGCTGACCCCATGTAGGGTTTGGTGGAACCTGCACTGCCTGGTGTGGGGAGCAGGCCCTTCATTGGGCGAAACTTCCTCTCCCTCCCCTTTTACCCTGGCTGCCTGAAGCAACCAAGTGCCATTCGTGGATTGGTCAGGGCGGCGCCTTTTGTTCCACGTGCAGGCGCATATTCCCACCCCGTCCCGCACACCCCTTTACTTGCGTGGGAGTGCGTATCACCTCGCGCTTTCGTTCAGGAGTTGTTGTCCCCACTGTTTCGCACGGCTGCCAGCAGCCGCCTTTCATGGGGAGTTCGTTTTTCTCCCTGGCTCGCCGCACATCCCCTGCCCGCTAGTCACCTTACATGTGACCGTCTGACCCTCATTAAGCTTATGTGAGAGATTTTTTTTTTTTGTGCCCCCATTTGTTATGAGTTTTAGTAACCAGCATGTCGTAGAACACGCTGTTCCCTTGTATATAAGGCAGGCCCCGGTGGGAGGAGGGAAGAAAGGAGGAAAGATGAGAGGCATATATGGTGGGAGTGATAGAGAGATGAGGGTGGCCAGCGGCGTTGCATACCACTGAATTTGTGTGTGGGTGAGTTCCTGTTCTTTGAGTTAGGATTGAAGAAGAGGTACTGCCTTAGTGTGGGATGATGTCATCCATACGAATGCTGACCCCCCCCCCCCCCCCCATCCCCCCAACCAAAAACAAATGCACCCCCTGCTCATCTATTAGTCTTAGAGTGAACAGTTGTAATTAAGGCACATTAATCCAATGAGCCGAAAATCCGGTATGTCTGCACACTATTCAATGCGCAAGGCCTTTTGTTTGTTTGATTGCAGCAACAAAGGGAATAGGGCTGCACGATTATGACAAAAATCATAATTGTCGATTATTCCCTTGAAATGGTAATTGATTATTAATTACGATGATCACAATTTACACTGATTGATGTTTAAACCATTGTTTGAAGCAACTTGTCATTTTTTTATATTAAAATAAACAAGCTGAAAACACTTGGTAAAACTTTTTTGCTTTTTTATAGTATTAAGCCTCAAATGTCAACTATAGCCTGCAATGGATTGCTTTCTTCTTTAAATAAAAAAAGTAAAAAATGTGCATGGTATTATAATGTTGTTCTAAAATTAACATTAAAACAATTGAAAAACCCTTACAATAACTTGTAGAAAAAAAAACACATCTTGCACACAAAATAACATAAGTGGACTTTGAACGATTACGTAATTGTAATCGCGATTAGGAATTCGATTAATTGTTCAGCCCTAAATGGGAATCATTTAATGACATAATTTTTATTTTTGGGTGAGCTACCCCTTTAACTACATATTACTTACTATAGGGTTAGGGTTAAGATAAAGGTTTTGTTTACAATGATTACAATGATTTTTGTAATTTTAAATATAAGTAGGCAGTGCACAATAAGCACAAATTTCTTCTTTTCCTGTTATTCCACTGGGCTGTTGAATGCTTGATTCTAATTGGTTGACAAATGCTTTACAGTGGGCACTGGGCAGTTATCTTTCAGTAAGTGCACAGCTGTGAAGTAGGTTATGGTCTTTTGGGCACATGACAGTTTTAACTTCACCAAATTATTTCAGCTATTTAAAAGGCCATTCAAAGACATTGACCAAACAAATGCAACATCAAAGCCGCACAGACTCATTTTTTTCTCTCTCTCTCTCGCTCTAACTGCTTCTCAATGGCTCAAGTCCCTGTTATTAGTTCTGTTTTTGAGTTGGCAATGGATGGGACGAATAAGAAAGCAGTTCTACATACACTTCTTAAAGACAGAAAAATGCATGAATGTCTTTAAACAAAACTTCTGAAAATGTCTTGAGATGTGGTAACCATGGTTTTAGCATAATAATTGACAACAGGCCGATGAATTATTAAAAAATGATGCACACCCAAGGTGTAACGGCCACTCCGCTTTGTGTTATTGCTGCATTACCACCTTGGGTATGCATTATTTTTTATAATTCAGTTGGCCTGTTTTTTTTTTTTTTTGCTTTATATTACAATGGTAAGCATGCAATTATATTAAAAACATTCTTCATGGGTTTTTTTTTGTTTGTTTTTTTTTTGTAGGTAAAATGTAACATTTAATTTTGTTGGAAAATATAACCCGGACACGTTCTTGACATATTTTGTGAGATTTTCCTCAACAGCACAATGCTGTGTGAACACGCAGTTCTTTGAAGTGTCATTTTCTTGCGGCTCTTCTGCTTTCTTTTTTTGGTATATGTCAGTGATGTCAACTTCTTAAGAGAGATGGCACTCCACTGATATCTTGAATATCTCATCTGCCGTGAAAAAAGGCAAAAGAGCATCAGCGCTTTCACAATAGTGCTGCTTAGTCCTAAAACCCAGAAGAATATTGGCATTTTCCCTCAGATATTTTTAGAATAAAGGTTTTTTATTTATGAGTAAATAAGGTCTGTCAAACCGTTCTCATGAGAAAACGTAACTATTTTAATAGTTGGTGATTTCATATGAATTTGTACAATTATATGTGATCGAAAGCATGAAGGTCCACCCCTAAACCTAAATCTCAATTAGGGATGCTCCGATCCGCCTTTTTCGCCTCCGATACCGATTCCGATACCTAGGGTTCGGTATTGGCCGATACCCAATACCGGCTGACACATGTGAATGTTTACCTCATTTATAATAAATGTCGAATTAGTATATCTCGTGTAGTTGTGGACACTGAGAAGATCATTCTGTCATGACAGTGATGACTAGTACAGAAAATACTTCATATAACAAAAAAATAAAACATAACACAGATAATGTAGAAGTAGATATGTAGTAGGTCCTATGGCTTATCTTTACACTATGATGACAAAAAACACATGATAAACTTTGAGGTTGGTGGATTAACGCTTCCGGCAAGCACAAGTTAGTTTAGAAAATAATCAGGGCCCCACACATGGGAAACAATTTTAGCAAAAGAAATCCAAACATTTTGTGAAAAAACAATATTTTGTGGGGAACAATAAAAGTGTTGCACTAAATATGGTAAAGTTCCGCATCTATCTGGTTATTATTACTAATCCTCCATCCATTAACTACCATACCATCTGCAAATGATACTGATTGGACAGTATAACGTACGTATTCAACATCTAACATAGATGTATCATAACATGAGCATTTACTTTTGATTGGCATAGTTAATACACGCACTAGACTGAACAATAAGAAGTCGATACGATAGGAACAAACATCAACTACACGCTCGAGCTGTACTGGAACTGTTTTTTTATAAAGTCTGTATGATGACGAAGCGGTTACATGGTGCGCATCCACGCGTGGCTGGAAATGATGCGCTTGGAAATGCACACCTAACAATTGTCATAGAAGAAGCCTGATGACCGTGGTGTGGCTGCGACTGAGTGAATCACGGTCTGCCGCAGCACTTGTAAAGAGAACGCTTGATAAGATGGTGTTTGTGTAAAACTGGCAATGCACTAAAGGAAATTGATGAGAGGTATCTATATCTGTGCAACTCACAGTTATTGGCCGTCGTTTAAGTTTTAGAAGTTTCCGTATCTGTTCACAGTTCCAAAAAAAAGACGAACTTCTAGTAGTCTGATTCCTGGTAATGCCCCGTGTTTTGTTCCGCAGGACACACTGCGTAGCAAGTAACAAAACATTAAACTCAGGCAAGATGATAAAGTCCTTTTTGCTAAATCATAGACGTGTATTTACAAATCAAGTATAATGGGATCACAGAATGATCTTGGAGAGAGCTTTCCCGAGCTGACTGCTGTAACCGAACGCGGCCAGGGTTTAAAGGCTGAACGAATGACTGACAGCTACAGCGGAGAAAAGAGTTTGTGTGAAATTTAATGTAAGGACTTAAATATTCATATAGCTCACATTAAGCTATCGTATGGCTACAGAAGTAACACAGATTAATTCACACAATCGGGAAAAAAATAAAATAAAATTCTCGGATTTGGATCGGCCCTCTCTGACCGATACCTGATCCGAGAAAAATGGCACTATCGGAGCCGATACCCGATATGAATATTGGATCGGCGCATCCATATCCCTAATGCAGAGGCAGAAAAGCAGAGCGTAAAAAAATCCACACGACACGCGCCACCCGGCATCGATAGAATACATAAAACACCTTGGCAGAAAAATGTATAAAACCACACGCTACAAATGGCTCAGTGTATGTGTGTCTTAACATTCAGTGAATTAGACCGTCATCACTTTTCTTCTTCCACACATGCTAACCAAGGCACTTAATATAAATTCCAAATTGAATCCTTCTGAAACCCATATATTCCAGGTTGGCCTACAAATTGATGTCACAACTATATTACGTTAAGTAAACCGTAAATGTTTTGGGTTGTTGTTTTTCTTGATAGCATGTCTTCTGTAGACCTAAGTGTGTTTATTTGATTTTAAACTGTATGTAGGGTGCACTAAAGTGATTTTTGTGCCAGGAAAAGCGTGAAATGATATGTTGTGTTTGTGTGCGACTATATGTGTGTGGGAGACAGAGAGATTACCTCCAAACAGGAAAGGGAGAGGGGATTGCGCCTAGCTTGATGTAATGCTATGTGTCAGACTCAGTGGAGCGCTATCATCTGTGGGAGGTCATTGAGTACAGAGGGATATCCTGCCTACATAGACGCACTTCATACTCAAACCTGCTGTGATCCCGTAAGACAATGGCCAGACTGCCTTTGGCTAAATCGCTCAAATTGAATGTCAAACAAGATTCCAGAAGTCATTGCCCACAGCTGAACTAAGTATTTGATTAATGTTGGGCTGCCTACAGGCTTCAGTCTGATATCATGCCCATATGTTCCCTACTCTTTAATGAAAAACTGCTGCTCAGTGTGTTCCAGTCACTGATCTATAATGGAGTATAACTGAGGAAATGTAAGCATTATTATTAGTAACTGACAATGTTTCTATTCAATTGTTATTATGTTAAATACAAATTCAGTCATATTAAAAACCGTAGGCTGCTTTTAGCCTTATGTTGGAGTTGGTTCACTTTCCAGCAATGAAACTAAAAGTAAATAATTAAATAAATTAGCATGATAATATGGTGTATCGGCGATCTCACAGGCTGATGATAGGACGATATAACAATTGAGCATATCGCCCAACATTAATTAAATAACAGAATCTTGATTTAACTATTGAGGCCCATCAAAACTACAGGCTCTGGGGCATTTTAAATGAAATGCACAAGAAGTTGACGCCAGATTTGCCACTGAAGTGCAGAAAAGAGATGTCAAGCCAGAATATCCCCCGTCAGAGAAAGCATTTTCAATACCAGGCTACCAGCTTGGTCCTTCAGTCCTCCCTGGCATCCAGTGCATGAAAAAATAGATGTGTGCCATGTGTCTTTTTACTGAAGCGTTACATTTGTTTAAATACCAGAGCACACTGTCATGCGATACTGTAGAGGTTAAATTACACACTTCGTAAAAATCAGTCGACCTTTTACATTTACAGCTTGTAGTTAAGAGGTTTAAAAGCTGGACTTCCTTTCATGCAAGCCATAAAACCTCCTTGTTGTGTAATAAAAATTCATTCTCTGAAAAGTCATTTAATTTCATGCTCTCAGGACTTGGGGCCTCTTTTTTGGACCCCCCCCCCCCCCCCCCCCCCCTGGAAATTATTCGAAAATTTTTTTTAATGAATGTAAAATAGCATAGTATATTAAAAATAAAGCTATATTAATAACTTTTAACCAGTTGTGAATGTATGATGAAGTCAGTTCCTCTCAAGTTCACAAGAATGTCCTAGCAGAGTAATCACAGATGTAGTTGATTAAATTAGCTACTGTCCACCATTTTCTTTTTCTTTTTTTGTGGAATGATTTGCTTAAAGTCTGTTTAACTTTCTTTAAAATAAATGTATTATAAAATAAAATAAATGTGAAATAAATGTAGTTTTCAAAAAAAGTTTTAACCAATGCACATGAAATACAGATTTAGATTTTTATATATCAGTTTTTATTCTTTTTTTAATATAAAGTTGGTAAAAATTATCATTTTAATACATTATTATATTGAGACAAAGCAATCAATTTTTTGCTTGCATACTAGTTTTTAAATAGATTTTATGTAGCTGACACTGTAGATTTCCAGAAGCGCTCTGTTACAGCTAATGGCATTAATGAAGTTCTGGACAGCAGCTGGGGTTAAATTCATGCTCTTCTAATTGATTGACTTTAATTGTCCATTGATTCAGGATGTAGTTGGGCTGAGGATGATTGAAGTCTCACCCAACGTCAAGATCATGTAGAGCTGGAGATCACACAACGTCAAGATCCTGTAGAGCTGGAGATCACACAAATAGATCACATGATGGATTAACTCAATGTAGCACAGTGATGAGTCATCATTGCAACACACACACACTCACTCTTTAAACGTCTTACCCTCAGTACCACTGCAAGCTCTTCACTAGCCCTGCCCTCCCAGACGTGATGGACAGATGAGCTAATCCCTTCGTTTCTCAGCCAATCACAGCGGCTGTTTTCGTTTTCCAGGTGCTTGCTTTCTCATGGTGTTTCAGCTTCCTATTGGTCCATACCAGGTGTCAAGGTTAGATTTAGCACAACAGGAAGTCAGTGATCTCATCCCCCCCCCTCTGTTCACTGAAGTGTCTGTTTGAGCTGAGATCACTTTTTGGATTAGGGTCAGTTACAACATCCTTATATAATGGCCTTTTCTTTTTATCAATGTGTGTGTGTGTATGTTCAGGATACTTGTACCCGTTTGCACCCTGTTTATCCTTTTAAGGACATGTCGGATTGTGTAACTCTTCGGACAACAGGAGACCAAGCGTTAATGTTAATGACATACAGTGTGATAATGCCACACACAGACTCAAAGCTGATTGGTCAAAGTCTCAAGTGTTGTCTGTCCCCTTGTCTCTATCCATCATGATCTGCTCGTTGTATCCACCCTGCTACTGATGATCGAAAATGTGAAATATTTCCCAAGATAAAAATCATGTGCCACTTCGATTTACCACAACAATCAGATCAAAAACAATAAGATTCTCATTACCTCTTTTTGTTCTTCAGATTTTTGGGAACAAGATGTTCATTCCCTCACTGGATGGAGCTCTGTTTCAGTGGAACAGGGACAGGGAGAGTATGGAGGCTGTTCCATTCAGTGTCGAATCCCTGCTGGACTCCTCGTACCGCATCGGAGAGGACACTGTGCTTGTAGGTGGCAAGTCCCTCACCACATATGGCCTTGGCGCATACAGCGGCAAGGTAACTCAAACCCTTTTTTTCCAATTGTTTTTTAGAACAATAAATGATTGATGTGCTGTTGTGGCACTATGCAAACTCTTTTATCATATAGTATCGGTTGTCAGCTTTAACCTCGCTCTCTTTTTCTCTGTAGTTGAAGTATATTTGTTCAGCGGTGGGCTGCAGTCGGTGGGGGGATGAGGAAGGAGAGCCAGAGGACGTACTGTTACTCCAGAGAACACAGAAAACTGTCAGAGCCGTGAGGCCTCG
This sequence comes from Sinocyclocheilus anophthalmus, assembly GCA_018155175.1. Lineage (NCBI taxonomy): Eukaryota > Metazoa > Chordata > Actinopteri > Cypriniformes > Cyprinidae > Sinocyclocheilus > Sinocyclocheilus anophthalmus. The sequence continues at coordinate 133,746 of JADLZN010009383.1, read as the reverse complement.
CAACGGGTTTGAAAAGTAAGAAATTCCCGCAGGCTCTGTTGAGCGCTTCACGTGAACTTGCTTTTGATTATCTCAAATGATATAGAGGTAGATTGGATGCAAGGTATGCTAGGTTGTATCAACATTGCGCAGCTTGATATTGAAAAGCAATTGTAGAATAGTAGTCATCCTAGTAAAATGCCAATTGTTTTGTGTTTTCTCTCCCTGTTAGATGGAACTTCAGCGTGGGAAACTTTGAGCTAAAATTCGTCTCTGAGATTCAGTCCAACCTCAACTTCCTTGAGAGGGAGGCGTCTAATGGGGAGACATGGCGAGAGGTCAGACGTGAAGCACAACGCGTCATCCAAGAGGAGACGGACACACAAACCAAAAATCATGCGCATCCAAACTCGCACACTCAGGTAGAGGGCTTAGACCTGGTCATTAAGGTTTCTGTGCCGGACTGGAAAGTCATGGCCTTCAGCACCAAACCAGAAGGACAGCTGATCTGGGAGCATCAGGTAACACAACTCAACCTGTTTTGTTGACATTTGGAGTCTCAGCTAAAACATGTGATTTCACATTTTTCATGGTTTCTTCTTTTCTTTCCTTTTTGTGAAGTTTTGCACACCCATTGCCTCTGCATGGTTGGTTGGAGGGGGGAAGGTGACGCCCATTAACCTGTTCGATGACACCTCGTATAACACCCACACTGAGACTGAGGCTCAGGAGGACGATGACATCATGGAGGAGGCCCGTGGGGCCACGGAGTCCAGCGTTTACCTGGGTAACACACACTTGACATTTGTTTTACACACATGAATGTGTTTAGACCTGGTATAAAAATTGGCATTGGCTGAACCAATTAAAAGTCATGTCTAAATACAGGTATAAACTGGGTCTCAAATGTTTTTGTGATCCGTTCATTCAAGCTACATTTGGAGGGGGTAAATGCTGATGCATCCTAGGCAACAAGGAAGGACCACCTCCTGACCTGTCAATCAACATTTAAGATAAAACAGAAGGGCTATAACTTTTGCCAACTTTGCCAAATGTAGTTAATACAGCTGCTCAGCTAAAATAAGTATTCTGTTCATTTTGCTAATTTTGGGTCTGTAAGGTTTTTGTTGAATACTTTTTTTATTCAGCAAGGATACATTTAAATTGTTTAGAAGTGACAGTAAAAAAAAGTGATATTGTTTTAAGTCATTATTAAGTCATTGGAATAATGTTCCATTTCAAACACATGCTGTTCTTTCTGATCATGAAAGACTCTTGAAATAATTACAGCTTCCACAAAAATATATAAAATATATTAAACGGTATAATGGTTTTTATTACTGATAATAGTAATAAATAATTATTGTGCAGCAAATCAGCATATTGCAGTTATTTCTGAAGGATCATGTGACACTGATGACGAGTATAGACTGCTGAAAATTCAGCTTTGCATCACAGAAATAAATTAAATTTTAAAGCATTTTTAAATAGAAAACGGTTATTTGAAATTGTAATTTACTGTATTTTTGATCAAATAATGAGATGAGCAGCACAATAGACATCTTTCAAAACAAATTAAGTTGGTGGTGTATGCAATCCCAAAATCCCTTTACAGGAGATGCATTTGAGACATGTGATTTTTATTTTATTTTTTTTTGGTTGAGGAATAGAGGCATGTAATGGGAATCTAAAACGTGATTTCTCTCATGAAGCGTGACTTGTGTGGTGAACCAGGGTTTCTAGGCTGGCCTCACGCTTTGAGTTTTCACGGCAAAATGCAGCTGCAGTGCCGGTTTCCAAGTGGATGCTGTGTTGCCTAGCCAATTTGTTCTAAGACCCCCCTGAAGTTCCTCCCCAGTACGGTGTAGTGTGCTCCGACTTTTTATATATTGCTTTTTTTTTTCGATGATACGGGCTGTGTGGCCAGGCAGTAAAAAGGGACATGATGCCACCACCTACGGGTCAAATGGTAATAACCCCTTATCCGAAGTATATAAACATCTTGCATCTCACTAGACACAAACTTTAGAATAAGACTGGCTACTCACAAGGACATTGTGATCTGTTGTCCACCTAATAACCGGGTCCATTCCCCCGCTAGACACCTCCTTCCGTACTGATAGCAACAAGACATAGCTTCTGTCTCGACTGAGGAGTACAGTAATGGAGCTTCGGTCATACTGGCACGGGATCCGCCTATGGTCAATGCACAATCCAACGCCCATTTATCGACATGTGTCAAATCGTGGCAAGACTACTTAGGGTCCGTCTGACTGGTATGTGCGTCCTAACAATGGTGGTGTTGAGGCGGATGAGCACAGTGATTCATACTGTTCAGTCCACCTCTCTCTGTGATCTTCAAGTGAGATAATGGATAATACTTCGCCTGTAGTCCTCGTTACCCGTAATCCGGCGTTGATTTGAGACGGCGGCAGTGAGTGTTTACTGCTGATAGAATTAGTGGAGAGGGATGACAGGTGAGAAGGGAACAGACCCGTGCTGTTACTGCTGCCGGGGTGGAAAGAGAAGTCGGGCCGATGGCACTGAATTCAATCGGTCTGCAGCAAGCTTCTAATGCGGCCGGCAATACGGGATCCGAACATCCAGCCCGGTACGACGGGTGCAGTCGAGCGCTAGCTGTGCCCACTGGTTCGCGGGTCCGCCGCCCACAACATAACGTGTGGTCCGCGGTGGTAAACCACAAAAACTGTCATATTACACAAAAACATCTTAGGTTTTTTCTATAGTGGGACCACAAAATAAATGTCCGTGACAAGTAATGTATGTTGTCTGTTTTAATGTCATCTTGCAGCAAAGAACGGCATGGTATGAGACACAGTGTCAAAACTGGACAGCACAGTTGTCAGAACTGGACATTACAGAACCAAAAGAAAGTGTTGTCACAGAGGACACGTCCTTGTGAAAATGTTTCTAGGTAAGTGGGAGCATGCATTTTGAATTTCATATGTGATGTTAGACGCTGATGTGGGGTCCCCTAGCGGTCGTGTAAGGATGAGTAATTAGTATTAAATAATTTATTAAAAAACGAAATCATGAATAGTTAAATGAGATGTATTTATTATTGAGGACCACGTTTACAATCTGCATGGTACTATCGTTGCTTTCTGTTCATTACTGTTTATCAATTAGATAGTATCATTTAGGACCAGAAATAAGAGTCATATTTGGCATTAGTGGATAAAATATGGAGGGCAAACTGAAGGCGGTTATTCAGACGAAACATTATAAAATCCTAATTTGAAGCGAGCTACTTGCATGCTGTATTCAACATTACCATCGACTAATTAGTGATTAACGTATTGTGATTTTTCTGGTTGTTAGACTAGTTTGTTGAGGACATCGCTTGTTTAAATTGTTTTTTTTGGTTCCGTTCGCCAGTTCGTTAATAAGTGAGGTGGCTTCTCTCTTTCTTCTCTATTTTTTGTCTTTTTTTGTTTTTCCTTGTGCCTACCACAAAAATGAACCAACGGTTGAGCGCATATTCGTTTCCCCTAAGACGGGCTCCGGCAGGCTCTCTACTTACCCGGAATGATAGGTCTTCCCGAGGCGCCTGTTCATGGTCACAGGCGTCCCGGGTCTGCGCTCGGAGGCTACCCGTTCTACCACCCTCTCCATGCGCATTAACCCCTCGACTGTGTCTACCAGCATGACAAAAATCGGGCGAAAATACCGTATAGTCTATACTGTCCCTTGCTTTCAAGGAACTATCGAGCTGCCTTCTTTTCCATTGGTCGAGCCCCTTCTACAAGCGCCCTCCGCTCGTCCACCCCAACCCCAAACATAACTATTACCCCCATTTCGACCAGTGTTGCCAAGTATCCTCGTTATGTCTTTGTGAGGCTTCGTTGCAAGGTGGTTGTTCTCTCTCACTCCATTCCATCTTTCACTTCATTGGTGTGTTGCGCGACGTAACTCCCTTTAAAATCAAAAGTAAAATATGCCTCAGTCCGATTAGCAGGTTGGAGGTCCTCTTTTAAATTAAGAAATTCAACACTCTTCCTAAAAAGTTTACATGTTTGCAATGTGGCATTAGAGACTTGCGTGGCCTGTTGAATGCCCTCGCTGGCATCATGATCCTCTTTTGATTTTAACATTTCCTAACAGTGGTTAAGTATGCACACGCTTTCTTTTTGTTTTGCTTAGGCTCTCAGTGGTGCATGCTCTGTCCTCGCTTCGTTCTTCGTTTCGACTGTTCTTGTGAACTGCACGCGCTTTTTTTTCAATAGGACGTTTAAATGACTAAATTTATACTTTGTTATTAAACGTTAGGTTAGGCGGATTCTCGCCCCGGCTCTGTTGAGCTCGTTGCCGCCGGCACAGCTGTTCTATTGTCCAAGCTACAACGTGGTGTATTGTGTTCAGCTTCTTCGCGTGTGTGCTGAGCGTTCTAATAACCCACCATACGTTCCCCAACTGTCGGAATTTCTTGTGGCACTTATATTCCACGCGTTAAACGCCCTGTTCCTTTGGTTTTAACTGTCATGTTTGCGTATGTCCCCATCCAGCACTTTACGGATTGCTCTTCGACTCCCAGTGCTTGCCAGCGCCTTGACGGGGTTCCCTCACGTTCGCGTGGTCTGGTGCTGCGGTCTGTGACCCCGGCACGCAACAAAGTGGATGACTGCAACTACGCCATCAAGAGGATCCGTCTACCCAACAGGTATCAGTCAACACAAACATTAGTGCTCCATAAAAAACATCCATTTGGGAGACAGGTGTGTATGTTTGTCTGTAATGCTATGTTTGTGATTGTAGGGAGTTGGCTCGGGAGAAGGTCATGCGAGAGGTGAAGGCTCTAGCTAAGCTGGAACACCCAGGCATCATCCGTTACTTTAACGCTTGGCAGGAGAGCCCGCCCCAGGGCTGGCAGGAGGACATGGACAAACGCTGGCTCAAAGACGCAAGGTGCAAAACATGGCCTTGAACAGAAACCTGGTGACTTTTGATAAATACAGGGTTGTTGCGGTCATGGATAGCCAGAGAATTTCAGAGAAGTCCCATTTCTGGGCTGGTAAAAGTCTCTGAAAAATTCTCTATTGAATAAACATTTTTATAGTTAGTCAAATCAAGTCACTTTTATTGTCACATCACCACAAGCACATGTGCCTTGGTGAGTGAAATTCTTGGGAGCGTGCTCCAGACAGTGCAGAAACAATTTACATATAAACATACAGACCTCAACAGATGACAATGTGCAATATACACATACATATAGTCAGTACACACAGTGTACTATTAGACATACTTACAGTTAGCACTACACATTATACACAGTATATACATACTTACAGTTAGCAATACACATTATACACGGTATGTACACATTCTACATTATGTAGACATATATACACATAAAATATGTGAAGGTGCAACAGCTTATACATGAACTGGATACGCAAAATGTCATGGATGTGCACTGGATGGTATCCAGTGGTAGCAGATAGATTATTGTATTAAATGCAGTGGGTACGTATAGTCCAGTATTGAACTTTGCTTGACTCCGTATTGAAGTTATGCTTAATTCTACAATGTTTAATCTCCTAAATATTCATGTCAATTTCTATTAAATTATTTTTCAAAATGGCAAAATGGGAAAGGTGATGTAAATACATCAAAATAGTGTAAATATTGAAAAAAAAATGTTGAATTAAAAAAAAGAAAATTAAGTAGGCCTGTTGGCTGCACGTTCTCAGTATCAATGGTTTAATCCTAATTATATATATTATCTAGATATTTATATATATCTATATATTATATATATATATATATATATTAGGGATGGGTCACGATTTTCGAATATTCGATTAGTTGATTTAATTATAGAATATCGAATAGGTTATGCGATTATTGTCTTTACAATTTCCCCATGTTTTCCGTACAGATGCAGTGGTGATGCGTTCATGTAAGCAGAGGGTGGCGCTGCCAATAACACACCTAGAAACTGTCAAAGACAACAGAAGAACACATTTTCTCAAGCGCACACTGTAGACTTGCGTGGCATAAAAAAAAAAGACTTGTGTAGCATATAATGGTTACAATAACTTGGGATGATGTCAAATAAGAGCTCTGTGCGGACCACAAACACCCCCGACTGGGTTTGAGGTGTGGGTGAATCCGGATTCAGAAAGGTGCGGAAAACAAATAACGCGTTCTACGGAGCCACTAAAGGGACATGGTTAGCCGCTTGTTAACGGTTGCCTGTTACATTACAGTACATAACATTCCACTTACCACATAAACAGAGTAAGGAGAGATGACTGATAGGATGACGGCGAATGATTTGCAGATCCTGAGCACCACTGACAAACATCTAATCTTGTAAAATTTGTGGTAAGTGCTGCTCCGTAACGTTACGTGTGATCGCGAATCTCGAAAGTGAAAGTAAAAAAACAAGTGCGAGTTCATAAGTGATTTCAGTGCCCCGTATATTAATAACGGCTCCCTGATGCCAGCAGTTTATAGACAGAATAATTACCCAACGATATAATTGCGACAGAATATATTGAAGTATATTTTTCCTCCTATCTCGTATCTATTTCATTTAGGGGTTCCATTTTTTAAAATGGAAATGTCCTAGCCTTATGAGCAGTTGATTCATGCTAATCGATGGACTGTTATGTTAATAAGTGCCGTAATTCGGTTATGTTTATTATATTAATGTTTCAGCATGTTACAATCATTATATGGCTTGAGTTAAGGTAGCATCTTCTGAAAAAGCGTGTCTCTCTCTCTGTTTATGGGTATTTGTGTGTGCATGCGGGGGAGGGGTGCGATTTTCGAATAATGCTCAGCGATTTTCGAATATTATTTTTGCTTTGAATGCCCATCCCTAATATACATAAAATTAAAAAAAAAAAATTCAGATCGGATGCATTAAAAGTTACAGTACAGGCATTTATAATGTTACTTTTTTCCAAAAAGAAAATGCAGTTCTTTTGATTTTTTTTTTCCTATTCATCTTTTAATCCTTAAAAAAAAATTCTACCAAAATATTAAGCAGCAAAAACTCAAGATTGATAATGAGAACTAATATTATTAATTAGGTACTACCAATAATTGAGAACCAAAATAGAATATTAGAATGATTTCTGAAGGATCATGTGACACTGAAGTCTGGAGAAATTATGCTGCTGAAAATTCAGCTTTGCATCACAGAAAAAATACAATACAATAAAATAGAAAAAATGTTGCTTTAATTTGTAATATCCCACAATTGGTTCAAATAAATGCAGCCTTGGAGCTGCATTAAGCAGATTTACTTCAAAACCAACATCATAATTCCAAACTTTTGACCTGTAGTGTAAATGCATTTTTAGTATTTAAATACACCTGTCTTGTCTGTGTGTCCAATTAAATTTTTCTCAATTTATATTTTGATTATAAAAATAAATCTGGAAGTGAGGACATAACTTGAAGGATCCTGTTGTTTATTTTTTCTTCAGCACTGCTGACTGGCTGCTGAGCTCTCCTGACCACATGGAGGCATTCTCAGTCAAGGTTCCTGTGGCCACCCCTTCTCCGGTGGACGAGTCATGCATGTGTGCGGCCGGTGGCGACACGAGTGTGTGCGTCGGAGATCAGGTGTGTGTGGAGGGCCTGGGGCCGGACAGTATGATGTCAGAACGTGACAGTCAGGCTGACCCAGATGCTATCCTGGAGGTCTCCGATTCCCCGCACTCCTTTGAACTCTGCCCTCCCCGCACAGTTACTCACGGCGACTGCACTTCTTCCTCTTTCGACATCGTCTTCGAGGACTCAGGCTGTGAACACCAGGACAATGACAGTGACCTCAGCGGAAGTACACCTGTGCCACCTGCGTGCCTTTCACAGTCTGGCTCCAAACCTCAGCGTAGTGCATCAGCGGGACCTCCCTCTTCTGTACCTTCAAGGCCCACCTCTCTGAGCCTGGCCCCCAGCATCCCCTGTCCTGCCACGCGGCCCCCGCTCACACCTAAGGTCTACTTGTACATTCAAATGCAGCTGTGCAGGAAGGAGAACCTGAAGGACTGGATGGCTCAGAGGTGTCTGCCTGAGCTCAGGGAACACGCTCAGTGTCTGGACATCTTCCTGCAGATCGCAGAAGCTGTGGATTTCCTGCATAGCAAAGGGCTTATGCACAGAGATCTTAAGGTTGGTGTTTAAAATGAAAACGTGCTTGCATTGAGGGCTTTTCCGAAGCAAACTGCGCTTCATTTTCTTTTCTTTCTCTTTCTCTCTCAGCCATCTAATATCTTCTTCACAATGGATGACGTGGTGAAGGTGGGAGACTTCGGACTGGTCACTGCCATGGATCAGGAGGAAGATGACGAGGAGCTGAGTACCCTCACACCAATGCCAGTCTATGCCCGTCACACTGGCCAAGTGGGCACCAAACTCTACATGAGCCCAGAACAGGTCAGTTCCTGTCACTCACTGCACAAACTACTCACAATTTAGTGTGAAAACAGTGCTGGTGGTTAACGTGCAACAGCCAAAGGAAAACGCTGGCGGGAGATAAAAACAGCATAAAGGAGGGACCTGAGTCACATTTAAGGATTTGAATGTCAAAGAGACTTAACGTGGGTTATTTTGACTTGGGCCAGTTAGCAACCACATAGCAATATATCTAAGAGCACCTTGACAGACTCGTAACCATCAAGGAGGTGACATTTTTATGGCCAAGCACCACTTAAATTTTTATTTTGATGTAAAATGTCAAAATAGATTTATTTAAAAACTATTTATTTGTCCCTTTCGTGTCTTCCTTTTCCCTCTGTAGCTGTCTGGGAATTCTTATTCTCACAAGGTGGACATATATTCCCTCGGCCTGATTCTTTTTGAGCTTCTCTGTCCATTCCGCACCCAGATGGAGAGAGTCCGGGTAAGACCATTGTTCAGATTTTTGGGGTCTGTAAGATTTTTGTTTTTGAAAGTAGTCTCTTATGCTTACCAAGGCTGCATTTATTTGATTAAAAATACAGTAAAAATCTAAATATTGTGAAAAATTATTACAATTAAAAAAACTGTTAATGTAAATTATTCCTGTAAAACATTTATATTATTATTTATTTGAAATAGAATTCTTTTGTAATATTATAAATGATTTACTGTCACATTTGATCAATTTGATTTGTCCTTGTTGCATAAAAGTATTTATTTCTTTCCAAAAAAAGAAAAAGTCTGAACGCTAATGTACTCTTGTGAATGCAAGAATACAAATTTTGAATAGAATATTTTATTATATTGTACAGAATGATACATCTCTAACTGTTTTTCTTTCAGACTCTCACAGAGGTCAGAGCCCTGCAGTTTCCTGCTGCTTTCTGTAAGGCCAATGTCCTGGAAGTAAGTTTGTTTGCATTTGTTTGCCGATTTTTTTGCAATGGTGAGTGGGAGTGGGAGTGACCTTACAATTGGGAAATCCTAAAGATGAACAACACTTCTAGTGCCCCCTATAGGTGCAAAGTTACAATTACAGCATCTACATCTCCAGTCGAAACTGTTTTTCACTCATACAGCAGCAGAATGCAGTTGTCAGACCTGTTTTAGAATACTAAATTTAGAATACTGTATTTGTATAGTACATACCACAACATATGTTTAAAATAGCTTTACAGGAAAACTTTTGGCACCCACCATTTTCTAAAAATTATCTTTCCATTGGTTATTCGTGTCGATAGACAACTCTCTCTCTCTCTCTCTCTCGCTTCCTCTCTCTCTCTCTCTCTCTGATCTCTCTCTCTCTATATATATAGATATATATGTATATATATATATATATAGATATAGATATATAGATATAGATATAGATATTATGGTCACACACATATATATGGTGTTGGACCTGGACCACAAAACCAGTTTTAAGTCGCTGGGGTATATTTGTAGCAATAGCCAACAATACGTTGTATGGGTCAAAATTATAGATTTTTATTTTTTTATGCCAAAAATCATTAGGATATTAAGTAAAGATCATATTCCATGAAAATATTTTGTAAATTTCCTACCGTAAATATATCAATACTTAATTTTTGATTAGTAATATGCAATGCTAAAAGGTCTTAATTTGGACAACTTTAAAGGGGATTTTCTCAATATTTTTATATTCCAGATTTCCAAATAGTTGTATCTCGGCCAAATATAGTGCTATCCTAACTAACTATACATCAATGGAAAGCTTATTTATTCAGCTTTTAGATGATGTATAAATCTCAGTTTCAAAAAATGGACCCTTATGACTGGTTCTGTGGTCCAGGGTCACATATATATATAAATGCAACATTCCACACACTAATATCATTGTTTAGATTCTATATGATTTTTATCAGTACTGTATAGTGATTGCTTAAGAAAATGTTACATTATTGTAAATGATGTATTGAAATAGTACTGTTAATGTTGGCATGCATATAGCCATTGTTGCTGATATGGCATTAAAACATAAATAAATAAATATCATTATGTTTGTGTTCTAGGCTCAGATGGTGCGCTGTATGCTGTCCCGAGTGCCCGCCGAGCGGCCAGAGGCGTCAGAGATCACAGAGGCCCCTATATTCCAGGAGCTGGAGGTGCCCTGCAGAATCCGACAACGCACTCGAACTTACAGCGCTTCATCTACAGGACGACCGTCACGCCAGATATCCTCCTCAAACTAGAACTCCCACTCAAAAACAGACACATACTGTGCCTCATCTGCGGGATGACAAACACAACCAGTCACCACCTCTTAAAACGCACTTCATTCAGACACTACCGTACAGATAAAGAGCAGATAAACTGAGCCCAACTAAACAACAGATCATTCCACAAACCTCTACAACTGAAACCAAACACATCGTAACCATAAAACAAGCTGCCCGCTGTGGTGTTTGTGCCAAGGGCGTTTGCTGATTTACAATAAGCCCCCATCGCATTTCTTTCAACTCATCGTTGACCAATCCCATGATTCTAAACTCCAGAAGCACACACACACACACACACACACTTGCTGTAGGAGGAGAGTTGTTGTTTTTCCAGTGCTAACGAATGCTGATGAATGACCTGCCTTCAGACGCCGTTCACTCTGCATGTCTTAAACAGGAAGTCGTGCGACGCGTGCTTTCCTGTCCGAACGGAAAATTGTACGAGTTCTTTTTCTCCTCTAATGTAAATAGGCTTAAATAATAAGCAACAGAGGCTTTGTGTGCTTTTAAAGGCGCTCATTCAAGACCGAACGCACAAGTTCAGAGGCGTTGGAGCCACTCGCTGTTAGAGTGTTAGTGGCTTGATGAACGTGAATCTGCGTGTGACTGAGCGGACGTGGAAATATTCAAACTGCCTTTAAACTGGACTTTGAGACACGAATGACACGTTTGTGATGATGGTCAGTATGAGACTTAGAATTGAGTGATTTGAAACCGAGACTTTGAACATCATTCTGTAAGATACTTGTTGTCATTAGCAGCCAGAAAAGTAGTTTACTGTATTTCAAATCATTTTGAAACACAAATTGTGATAATTTTCCTAAAAAAAAAAAAAAAAAAAAACTGAATAAGAAGTGCTTTGACTAATTACACAATAAGAAAGGATAAAGCTGGAGGAATCACTTCGACCAAATATTCAGCACACACCCTTAATTGTAACATATCAGGTAATTACTGATTGTATGATTTTTCTTACCAATTTTGATTAGAGGGACTCAATTTTCTTTTGTATATGATGGAATTTTCTGTATAGTAACTGCTTTTTACAGCTTTTTTTTTCAACTTCTGTGGACGATTTTCCTAAGAATTGTTTGAGAGAATGGCGATAGAGTGGATCTTTATGGTCTCTGGTGACAGATTTGATCTCTGTGGTCGTGTTAAAGAGCACCGGGTGCCTCTGCACCTTCAGGAGCCGCTTCCGTATGTATGTGAATACTGGTGTGTTTCCTGAACGGGGCTGTTATGCTGCAGAACGGACATGAGATTATGACCTTTGACCCTTAATCACGAGGACTGCATCCTGTAATCCACGTCAGGGACCACTTGTGAACCCTTCAGCTTTTAACCTGTATCTGTGAACCCGACCCAGTGAAGACAGCAACGAGTGCTGATCCCGTTTGTTCAGATCACTGTGGCAAATCCTTCCAACGGCTCTCTCCCTGCCTAATGATCTTCTCCAGTCTCTAGGTTTAAATCGGTTTTATTCATGCCTGTTTCATTGTTGTTAATGTAGCATTTGGTTCTGACAAGTCTGTTCCTCCAGTGTTCTTCAGATGTTTTGTTTTTTTCCTTGTGACTGTTGATATCCCTGTTTCATGTTCATGTTATTTAGCCCAGCCATGTCTCTTGCCGTCTATGTAAATATGTTTATTTGTTTTTATTTATGTTGAGAACAAAAATCAATCCGTTGGATTGGTTTGAGGTATAAATAAGGTATATGAATGCACTTCATCCAGTGGAGTGTGTTGAATTATTGTGACTTCTTACAAGTCAGAATTTAATAAACGTTCTATGATGTTTGTAAAAGTGCTTTGGTTTTTTTTTAAATAATTTTTTATGGATGCAGTTTTTACAGCAGTTTCCTACTATAAGGCATGTTTTATATACTGTTATCATGCTTTTCCAAGAATCTTTTATAGCACTGTGAAACAAATTTTTCTAAAAGTTTTATTTTTTAAAGTTTCTTTATGTTTGACATGCTGAATACAAAAAAGAAAAATCATCTTATTTTTGTGTATCATTAAAAGTGCTCATGAAAAAAAAAAAATGTTGACAACTTACACAAGCTAATCTGGTAGTACTCACGCATAACACTGAGCTAACAACAGTTTAACATAAACACCTGCCAAAGTGCACATTGGATGATTTCTCTTTTGTGACTAGACCCACGATGTTCTGGAATGTTCCTGAAAGCACTAGAATATTCCAGAATGTTACAGAAACTTGTGGAATGGCCACATCCTTGCAAAAGCAAGATATCTTGCAAAAAAAAAAACAAAAACAATTAGTGTACTAAACCAATGTTTCATGATAAAAGTTCTCAAATTTATCTGACCTAAATTTCGATGCTACGTGAAAATAAACAATACATTAATAATCATTACAGAAGAATTATTAAAAAATGTTTAATGAAACATTTGTTACATTGTGTAGTAGTATATTTGATGGTTAAATACCACAAAATGCCATAAGGGAACGCTGTTGAGCTATAGTTAGATTATCTACAGCCACTTAATGAACTTTTAATACACCAGAATGTGTGGAATGGAATAGAAATCTTATCACATACAATTTGATATTATAATAACTCTAGAAAGATTTGTAGAGAGTTATGCTTGCTTTATAATTGTATGTCCCAACCATGTAAATATCCTACAGAGAATAACCCCACTTCAACGGCACTGTACGTGTCTACTATAATATTGCTTTAGTCCTAAAATATTTTATATTATACCTAATGTTTATATCATTTGCTCTGGGTCATTTATCCCAATTACCGGATTAAATTCCGCGCTCCTTATCAATCAATGCGTACTTCCGCATCTCGCCCGACAGCTCGTCATGTCCGGGTGTCAATATGCGTCTCGGGACTGCGGCGATAAGCATCGGTAAGATGTGAACGGGAAGAAAAGATAAAACAACCTGCCTCCGAAACGAAAGCACGGGCCGCCGACAGCATCGACGACACTGTCATCCTTTGTCTCCCGTCATCCGCTAGTGACTAGCAGGATTCTCCGCCGACTGTCGGCCGTATCTGCGCGAATGGCCGCGGAGGTTCGGAGGGCCCTCGGCCGGGGCTGGTGTCTGACACTCGGCCTGGCTCGCGGAGGCCTTCACGGCACCGTACTGCGATCTCTTCTCTTCATCACAGCCCTCAGCGGACTGGTCCGTCTCCCCGCGGCCACGGAGGCGAAGGAGTGCGACAAAACGTGCTTGAACGGCCAGTGTAACACCGCCAGCGGCGTGTGTGTGTGCGAGCCGGGATGGGTCGGGGAGCAGTGCCAGCACTGCGGCGGCCGCTTCAGGTGAGAGAGACACAGCTGATGCTCGTGACATTGACACCAACGCGTCTGATACATCAAGCTCTTTCAGAACGCGCTGTAACTTTTGTCATAGCTTGGTTTATGTGTGGTAATAGTAACAACGTATCATGAAGGCTATTCTTCGGGAATTATGAATATATACGACCTGCGCTGAAACTGGTCTTTAACAGGGTGCTAATTTTGATTTCGTTGGAGAACTTGAAGCCCTCAAAGTTGTATATGGCTCTATATAAAATAGTTGGTGGGGGTCCTGTGAAGTGTGTATTCTTTTTACATTTAAAAGTATAAATGTGACCCAGGACCACAAAACCAGTCATAAGGGTAATTTTGTAAAAATTGAGATTTATACATTTGAAAGCTGAATAAATACGCTTTCCATTGATGTATGGTCTGTAAGGATAGGACAATATTTGGCTGAAATACAACTATTTGAAAATCTGGAATCTGAGGGTGCAAAAAAAAAAAAAATCTAAATATTGAGAAAATCACCTTTAAAGTTGCCAAATGAAGTTCTTAGCTATGCATATTACTAATCAAAAATTAAGTTTTGATATATTTACGGTAGGAAATTTACAAAATATCTTCATGGCACATCTTTACTTAATATCCTATAATGATTTTTGGCATACATTTTTTTTAATAATTTTGACCCATTCAAGTTATTGTTGGCTATTGCTACAAATATAACCGTGCTACTTATGACTGGTTTTGTGGTCCAGCTTTTTCAAACATTTTAGTAACTACACAGGATAAACTTTAAGGTGTTGTCATTAATTATCACTTCAATTATGAAAGCTTGTAACAAAACATAATATTTTTAATAATTGTGTCATTTAAATAGTTGAATGCTTGCAACCTGTGGGCGCCAGAAAACAACTGGTTTGCATGAGCCGATTGGGCCCTTAAAATTTTGCTCATTGAAATGTTGCAATGTTGAATATTTTCGCTGAATATTTCGCACACTTGTCATCAATTATTGTTATAGTTTATAATGACTTGAGTCTGTTGTGTCATACTTATTTGGGACTGTACTGGGACTGTAAATATCTCCATAGCAGTGGCTTAAATGCCAATGAACAGTAGTATTTTATGGTTTCATTGGAATATGAATTTTGCCTCATGCTGCTCCATCATGGGATGCGACTCACTGATGGCCAAAGTCTGGCTGAGACACTGGCTAGTGGCTACATTGGAGGCTTTGGGTCATGTGGGGTGAATCAGGCTCCAAATGGCAGACTGAAGCCAAATGATCATGTGGTGTCAATCATGAATCTAACACAGCCACGCTGGAGGCAGAAACCATTCTGCCATTTCATCTCAGTTCAAGAATGTTCCTGTCCTGCTAATGACCAGGAATAAAGTCTATGGAACGCAGTCTAGATTTACTGCTAGCTCTGTTTTTCTATGTAGATTTCTGCAAAGGAAATGCATATTGGGGATATTGTGGGCACACGCGTCATCAGAGTAATACATTAATAATATTTCATTATTTTGACACTCATCACAGGTTCCTTTATAATCCGACTCATGTTCTAGGATTTACATTGATGTTGTTCAGTGATCAGACCCTGCTGATAACTAAAAGAAACCTACATTTCAGTATTGAAATAAAGCTGAAATAAAATAAAATATAAATAGCAGACTAAAAACAAAACAAAAAAACACAGCACAGAAATTAGAAATGCTTGCTTTAGCAACTACCTGTAATATGTTTGAAGGGGTCCTATTATGCTTTTTCACTTTTTAAATTTTAGTCAGTGTGTAGTGTGTATGTTTGGGCATAAAAAAAAAAAGATCTAGAAAGTTACAAATATCAAAGTCCACTCCAAAGGGAGATATAAAAAATTTTTAAAATCCCTTTTCAAGAACTACAACAAACATTTCTTGTTTGGACTACAGCGTTTGTTTCCGGACTTTGTGATATCACAAAGCGGCTCATTAGAATATCATAAAAAATAATTCCCGCCTACAGAAATTTGAATGGTTGGGGGGGTGGGGAGGGGCGAGGTTGTGGTTAGAACGCTTGGTTGAGTGAGCGCAATATCAGCGAGTTGAAGCGTAAGAAGATAGTGTGCTGCGAGTTAGTGCAACAGGGAGAAAAATGAAGAAGTAAGCCAGCAGATGCTGTGCCTGGGTTGTGGTTAGCTTCAATTGGTTTGTTGTGTTTGTGTGGATGTCTCTAGAAAACAACCAATTTAAAACCCGCCCCCACCACTCCCTCCCACGAAGTTAGCTGGGCGCCGCGGACAGACGATGGAACGGCGACGCGGTGTGCTACATTCATAGAAATTAATGTATTTGAATTTTAAAGACGTGCCGCGACGTGAAGCTGCGCTTCTCGTCCGGTACGCGACTGCCTGAAATGCTGTTTTTTTCACCTCCGTGCCCAAACGTCTTTGTTTGGGCTTCTGAAAGTGGATGATGTCAGGAAACAGTTGTTGCAGTTTATTTTTTAACTCTGTTCCTGAGCATTTTGCTATTGTGTGCTGCGCATTTTACTGTGGACAGCTTCCACAATACGAGGGAGTACAGTGCCGGATTCGCACAAATTTTTTTGTTGAAAGACGGAGAAAGGGGCGTGGCAGTAATGAAACACTGTCAAAGCTGTTCACCAATCACAATGCACTGAGACAGCTAACCAATCACAACACACTTTGCTTTTCGGAAGGCGGACCTTCATCAAAGCTGGAACTAATCGAGCCGTTTGTGCCAGGATGGGGAGAAAGGTATTTTAATAATGTAAATTATGTGAAAAATAATGCGTTTTTCGAACCACCAAGCATGGAGAGCATGTTCTAGTACACCCCAAAACAAAATCAAAACTTTGTAAAAAGAGCATAATAGGACCCCTTAAGTTGTACTAAAAGTAATCAATAAATTTAAAAAAATTAAAGCTAAATAAAACTAAATTAAAAAATATTTATTAATAAAAGTGCAAAAAAAACAAAAATGTAAAACCAAAAGCTATTTTAAGATAATAAATACTGTAGTAGTATATGAATAATAGTACATAACACTGATAAGATGATGTTGGATGTTTGACTTTTGATATGGAGAGGCTTTGTGTATTAGACATTCGTTGTGTATGAGACATACTTCCCTAGCAGTGTTGGGAGTAATGCATTACAAAAGTAACTATATTACTTTTTGCCGTTTAACGCGATTAACTAACGCACTAATAAATCTAAACTGATTACTAAATATATATATAAACTATACACAGGAATATACTAAAAATTTGGGTAATATTATTACTCGTTACAATCTCAGTAACGCAAGTTACAATAACATATTTTAACTCTAAATTAAGTGGTGAATTTACCAACACCACAAAACAGCACCAGACAATAAATTCCTTGGGTAAAATACTTTGTCTATTTCCTGTTGCTGTAATTCGATGGTTGAGATGACTGATTCTACATTTGTGAGATGGGCATACTGCGGGGTCGGAGAAGAGAAAGAAAAAAGATTAACAAAATGAAAGAAAAAAGACTGAGTAAAATATGCTGCTGAGTTTTTTGTTAATTTTTGTGGTGTGCCGCTCTGCAAAAGTTCCCGGAAAGGAAACCAAGATGACAAGCGCATCCTAAAATAAAAGTAAACACATTGCAGTTTCGAAGGATCTGTATGACCAAAAATTACGGAGTATTTTATGTTTCCGCTGTTCGATCGCGCCGGCGCCTCACACACAAACATACAGCATTGCAAACGTTGCAGCCATTCATTATCAGAATAAAATAGTCAACCAAATATAGATACACTGGTAATTAAAATCATCCGTGCAATCCATGTCGTTCAGCCTGAGCTCGGGCCAAGCACATATTTGTTCATGTGAAGAGTGTGATTTAAAAAAATTTTTTTTTTTTTGCAGAAAGCGTGTTAAGTACAAAAGTATGGTTTACATAGTAAATAATAGTTTAGCATTCATTCATCAAATACATCGCGAATATAGAATCATGGATTTGTGCCGAATGATAGAGGTAGACTGCGTTGAGAACAAAGGCGTCTACTTCAATTCGCCTTTAAATGAATTATGGGCTTGTTTAGCAATTTATATTTTATTCTTGTTGTGTTAGCTAGCGCAGTTACGTGGAAAAGGATTTGTTGTGGCGGTGAGGAGAACTAAATAAGCCGAAGATTGTATGTGTTTGCTTGCTTGCATTAGGGCTATAACATTCCGCTAGTTACGCTATTATTTCTGATGTGAATTGCGGTTGTGCTTGAAAAGTGAAAGTAAAGCAACGTAGTGTAACGCATTACCATTCAGAGACAGTAATATTGTAATGTAACTAATTACTTTCAAAAGGCAGTAATAAGTAAAAATGTATTACATTTTGGAAGTAACTTGCCCAACTCTGTTCCCTAGTATGAGAAAAACGGTACACAAACAAAAAATGATGTTCCGAATTCATAGTATTTAACAAACAGTAGGCAAAAAGTACCTGGATGACCTACTACTTCTGAGGTGCGCATTTGGTGGTTACTTTACTGTCCCATGAGGCCATGGGAGAGGATTTATGCATGGCAGTGAAAAGTCGCAACAGACACTAGTAGGTCATTTGACATTTAAAATGTGGTGATTGTACTATGTAGTATTTTTTAATGCTACCTATATTGTACATACTATATAGAACATACGTTTTTAACAGTTGTGAATTATTTCAATTTAAAATGTAGTACCTACTCAGGACGTGATTTTGGATGCACCAATGCAGTTTTTAGATGGTGCCATGCTTAATGGTGATTCCAGTATCATTGTTTTACAGTGCTTCTGGAAATTGATTAACAAAGGTGAAATCATGTTCCTTTGACATTTTTTCAGGATTTTCATAATTTTTAGGGTATCGTGGTCCATGGTATGTAAATATGCCAATTCTTCAGTGTCACAGTATATTTCATAGTAAGGCCACACTACTGTTTAGTTATGAGTGCAGTATGTGTGAAAGTGAATACGGAAGCTGTGTCTTAGGGCTGCACGATAAATCGCATGCGAATATTTAACGCGCATCTTGTCAGAAAGCCAGTTCTGTAATCAGCAGTAAATCTCCATCACGTGCGTGCTTTCACATTGAGCAGCATTAACTAAACCGAGCCGTTGTTCACTGACAAGCTGCGCAAAAAATCCCGTGAATATGAACGTGGTTTTGCGCAGCTCGTCAGTGAACAACGGCTCTGTGTAGTTAATGCTACTCAATGTGAAAGCACGCACGTGATGGAGATTGACCGCTGATTACAGAACCAGCTTTACTGATAAGATACACATTAAATATCGCATGCGATTTATCGTGCAGCCCTAGTTCAGATGGTGTCAAGCGTGTGTGGCGGCAACCAGGTGAGGAGTACAAAGACAAGCAAGGTCTCTAACATCCACCAGCTCCGTGATGTTGTCATGGAGGAGTGGAAGAAGACTCCAGTGGCAACCTGTGAAGCTCTGGTGAACTCCATGCCCTAGAGAGTTAAGGCAGTGCTGGAAAATAATGGTGGGCGCACAAAATATTGACACTTTGGGCCCAATTTGGACATTTTCACAACGATTATAGATTTTGTTGGTACGATTATTGTCTGAGGAATAATCACGGTTTTACGATTATGACGATTATTATGCATTTATTCATTTCCCAACATTACTAATGTATAAAATCACATGAACTCTCTTTAGATATTAAAGTGTTATTTATTGCTGGCTTTTGAAATTGAAAAAAGGTGACCTCTGCTCTGTAAACATCCATGACAGTATTCCTCTTTTGAAAATAACAAATGGAAATAGATCACAAAAGTATTTAATGTTTTCAGTTTGTACATTCTTTACATTTTCTTTTTGACCTGGGGTAGAGAATTTGGAAATATGGTGAAAAAAAAATATTGTTGGTTTTTACTTATGAATAATACTACAACACGGATAGTAAATAACAAAGTTAATGAAGTAGCCTATTATTAATATACGACTAATATTAACTTTACTTGTCCCACAGGGGAAACTGTTACTAATGATGGAAATCAACTGAAATATTATTGTAAATCAACTGTCATCCATACGTATTCATTTTAATAATTCATATGATTTTACATGTAGACTGAGAAAATCATGTCTATTACTTTGGTTTGTGAGATCGGAGATCGCGCTGCGCACGTGTACAAACATTCAGGAGGACACAAACTTCTTGAGAATGCTGCCCCGTGACTTTTATTAATAAAATAGATTAAAAAGCCTACTGGAGAGATGCACAGACACAGGTAGGCTAATTCACACAGGCAACTGTCACCTCTCTCTCTCTCTCACTTGAATAATTAATTCAAGTAGCTAAATGTTATAATTAATTAATTCAAATAAATGTGATCTTACCACACTACTTCATCTCTGTGTCTGATTTGAAGCAGGCAGAATGCGGACGTTCTTGCCTTCATGTCGTGCATTAAAATCGTTCAATGTACAGCAAAAGCCGTGCGTTATCACTTAAGTATTCGCTCTTTAGCAGCAGTTTTTTACAGCAATATTTAAATGACACCCTGGTCATTCTTGGTGTACCCAAGATGGTCCCACACTATCGACAGGCATTTCTCTGGTGGAAATAAAGCTTCGCTGTTTGGTCCCTCTATCAGTTCATCTAATGCGTGTAGTAGCCTCCGTGCCTCTGATAAGCACATCATTTTAAGCTGGTGCACCGCTAGTGTAACTTCTTTCATTTCGCGCAAGCTGCAACAGTTCCGTTCCATGTAACAGAAACACTCGGTTTAGCAGAACATTTACGATTAATAACAGTTGGATGTTTTTAAGCGCGGGTAATAGCGAACACCGGTTAATCACTGCATCCCTAGGGTGTACTCACTTTTGTGGCCAGCGGTTTAGACATTAAAGGCTGTGTGTTGAGTTATTTTGAGGGGACAGCAAATTTACAGCAAGCTGTACACTCACTACTTTACATTGTAGCAAAGTGACATTTCTTCAGTGATGTCACATGAAAAGATATAATAAAATATTAACAAAAATGTGAGGGGTGTAGTCACCTCGGAGATAACTGGATATACAGTGGTGTGAAAAAGTGTTGGGCCCCTTCCTGATTTTTTATTTTTTGCATGTTTGTCACACTTTATTGTTTCAGATCATCAAACAAATTTAATATTAGTCAAAGATAACACAAAAAGTAACACAACATGCAGTTTTAAAAAAAAAAAAACATGAAGGTTTTATTATTAAGGGAAAACAAAATCAAAAACTACATGGCCCTGTGTGAAGAAGTGTTTGCCCCCCTGTTAAAACTGTGGTTTATCACACCTGAGTTCAATTTCTCTAGCCACACCCAGGCCTGATTACTGCCACACCTGTTCGTAATCAAGAAATCTCTTAAATAGGACCTGTCTGACAAAGTGAAGTAGATCAAAAGATCCTTAAAAGCTAGACATCATGCAGAGATCCAGAGAAATTCAGAAACAAATGAGAACGATAGTAATTGAGATCTATCAGTCTGGAAAAGGTTATAAAGCCGTTTCTAAAGCTTTGGGACTCCAGCGAACCACAGTGAGAGCCATCATTCACAAATGGCAAAAACATGGAACAGTGGCCTTCCCAGGAGTGACCGTCCGACCAAAATTACCTCAAGAGCACAGCGACGACTCATCTAAGAGGTCACAAAAGACCCCACAACAACATCCAAAGAACTGCAGGCCTCACTTGCCTCAGTTAAGGTCAGTGTTCATGACTCCACCATAAGAAAGAGACTGGGCAAAAATGGTCTGCATGGCAAGATGAAAACCGCTGCTGAGCAAAAAGAACATAAAGGCTCGTCTCAGTTTTGCCAGAAAACATCTTGATGATCCCCAAGACTTTTGGGAAAATACTCTGTGGACTGACGAGAGAAAAGTTGAACTTTTTGGAAGGTGTGTGTCCCATTACGTCTGGCGTAAAAGTAACACTGCATTTAAAAAAAAGAACATCATACCAACAGTAAAAATGGTGGTGGTAGTGTGATGGTCTGGAGCCGTTTTGCTGCTTCATGACCTGGAAGACTTGCTGTGAAAAATGAAACCAAGAATTCTGCTGTTTACCAAAAAATCCAGAAGGAGAATGCCCGGCCATCTGTTCGTGACCTCAAGCTGAAGCGAACTTGGGTTCTGCAGCAGGAAAATTATCCAAAACACACCAGAAAGTCCACCTCTGAATGGCTGAAGAAAAACAAAATGAAGACTTTGGAGTGGCCTAGTCAAAGTCCTGACCTGAATTCTATTGAGATGCTGTGGCATGACCTTAAAAAGGCAGTTCATGCTCGAAAACCTTCCAATGTGGCTGAATTAAAACAATTCTGCAAAGAAGAGTGGACCAAAATTCCTCCACAGCATTGTAATAGACTCATTGCAAGTTATCGCAAACGTTTGATTGCAGTTGTTGCTGCTAAGGGTGGCCCAACCAGGTATTAGGTTTAGGGGGCAAACACTTTTTCCACACAGGGCCATGTAGTTTTGGATTTTGTTTTCCCTTAATAATAAAAACCTTCATTTAAAAACTGCATGTTGTGTTTACTTGTGTTATCTTTTATTAATATTTAAATTTGTTTGATGATCTGAAACATTAAAGTGTGACAAACATGCAAAAAAAATTAGAAATCAGGAAGGGGGCCATCACTTTTTCACACCACTATATATATATATATAATATATTCTGTTTAGGTAGGCTATATACTGTATTTATATACTAGTACCAGTCAAAGTTTGTACTGTACTATAATATAGCCTACACATAAAGAATATCGGCCGATATATCGGTATCTGGGTTTTTTTTACTCCCTAATATCGGTATCGGCCCCCAAAAAACCCATATCGGTCGGGCTCTACTTTTTAGTGCATCATTTGGTGAAGTACAGAAGCCTGACTGTTTCCCCACACCAACCGCAAACACATGAGTCTATTCCTGCCCCAGAATGTCTTCCTGACCGGACACCTGCATTTCTGCTGAACACCATCTGATGGTTTGTTCTGTTAAACTGTGCAGTAGCTCACGCTAAGTGCTCCGTCTCTCAGCAGCTCCGTCTGCACTTACCAAGTCTAATTCTCAGTAGACCCAGGTTTGAAGTCACTTATGGCAGACGGGCATTTCTGACATTCGCTCGGCTGTCTTCTATCATCATAAAGGCTGAATGGAGACAACTGCCAAACTGCCAAGAAAAAAGCACAACAGCTCAATTATTCTGCAATCTTTTGCCCATTATTGAACCCGTGTGCTTTATTTGAGGAAATACATGATGTGATTTTAATTGTTAATGATTCTAATGGGACATTGTTGAATGATGATCCAATTGGCTGGGTGGAAGATTGCTGTGCTCCGTCGAGAATCGTGTCTCGGTTATGTGTGTTTGTCACAGCTGTCTGCTGGAGAGTGTGCAGCTCCCACAGGATTGTGGGTGTGTTAATTAACTGTTTTTCAATGTTAACAAAGCTACTTGAGACTGTAGTCAGGAGCTTAGATACCTCATCACCACATAATGCACCGTAGCTACTAGGGGTGTGACGAGACACTTATCCCACGAGATGAAACGAGACACGAGACTGGGTTCACGAGAACGAGACGAGACAAGATTTTTAGACTTTTTTTAAAGAAATCCTCAATGATGAAATATATAGGGAAAAATTTTATTTTATTCTTAATTAAAATCATGAAACTTAAACATTTTCACATCAATTTATTAAAAGTTTAACAAAAATTACATGTTTAGGGCCCTATGAAATGTTTTATTTTTTCGCACCATATTATTTCTATTTTTTTTATTGTTACCAAATTCTCTGTTTTAGCGTGTATAATTATTTGAATGCATAAAACAACTTAATTTATTCATTTTTTTTCTTAAAGTAGCCTTATGAATTTTTTTCCCCTCAGAAATTCTGTATTTTATATTTAATTTTTTTCTGGTTATCAAATGAAGGCATAAAACATTATTTAATAGTGAATAATGTAATTTATGTTGATCTTTATTTATTGAAAATTAAGCAAACAAGATTGATTTTTTGGCAAACGAAGGGGATTTACTATTAAAATTAAAACTTTGAAGAAATGTTTTGTGTGATTATTCCTTAAAAAAGTGTTTGTTTCATTTAGTAGTATTAGTAGTAGTAGTAGGCTATGTACATTCTACTGAAAAATTGTTATCGGCTCACAATGTCTTCAAATAAAACCGGACTTTTATTTAGACAGGTTGCCGTGAATACCTTAATAGTTCTGTGTATGAGATATGACGCTAGTTTTACTCAAATCAAACGCTAAAATGCTCGTGAAGTGACTCTCAGAGCAGTTCTGGGGATTTTGCTCATGTATTTATGTCCTCATTTAGTGAAACGGCAGATGCTAAAGTCACCGCAAGTATGGCGTGACTCCGTGCCCAAAATCAAAACGTTCGCAACGAGACCAAACGGTCTGTCGAACTCTGAGCTTTGAGCGTATGACAATGCAGGTTGACCCACGTGCACGGACCGACCGTGACGTCAGGTCTTGAAAGTAGATGGTTTTTTTAAACATTTAAGAGGCCAAGCGCTGTGTAAGATTATAAATGAACATTACAAGAATTGTTTCAAAAAGATAATTTTTACATACAAAGCTATCAACCATTTCCTGCATGCGGCATGTGTAGGCTACTTACTGCTGTACTGCTGGAATTGCTGTCAGTGGCTCCTGCAGGTGTAGGGCTGTACGCACTGTGCTTACCATGAGCGCTCAGACTGACCTGAAATTTGCCTTGCAAACATTTCAGCAGTTAGTAGCTATATGTGTCCCTTATTGTCAGCTGAACCAGCCATGACATTAATTATGAATTTATCAGCCTTTTGCACGCGAAAGTCAATTTTTGCATATAAATATTATGCCAAATAGAAAAAGAAAATCGAGCTATGTGCACCTTCAACATGAGATCGGGTTAGCCTACAACAGTTAATTTGTTGGCTATTTTACAAATGGTAATACAACAAATTCATGATAATGTTTTACATTCAAGCTACCCATAATATTTTATAGTGAAAAGTTCTTTAAAAGCATCTGAAATGCAATAAAGCAATTTTTAAAGCTGTTTTTAAAGCATTTGCAGCATATATAAACAAAATTACTCATAGCAAATAAATATTCACGCAGACAAAATGCGTGCAGCAAATCTTTGAAATTTTAAGGTATTCAGAACAGAGCAACATAAAAATCAGAAAATATAAGCAGCTATACAAATATAGGACAAAGGTTTCATAAGCCGATGCCATTATAATTGTGTTTATTTTAATTGCTATAGAATTTAAAAGAAAATGCAAATATATTCGGGTTGTTTTAGTCTTTATTTTTAATTAAACCTCCATCAATATCGTGATGGCAAAAAAATACTTGCCATCTCCTCATGGACGTTGCCTAGAGAGAAAGCATTTTTACGGAGTACGTAATGAACGAGTTCTATTTTCGCTTTTAATGATTAGTTTTAAAGTAGTAAATTAAAGCTCTATAGGAGATATATTTTTTATAATGTCTATGAGGAATTCGCTGAGTTTCAGTCCCGGTGTGAAGCGCTCCGTTCAGACCGAGATGGCAGAAGCGCAATCCCCGGTTTTCAAAGGCGTGGTTGCGAATCTATTTCGTTATGCATTATTATGAAGAAAAATAGATTCCTAGACCAGGGGTAGGGGCAGCTTTTCCATGAAAAGCACTCAGAAGCAACAGCAGCAGTTGTATTAACCCGCGAACTAAAGCCCGGCCGTCCCTGGTCCGGAGGGGGGGCCACAGGGATTCCGGGGGGGGCCAAAGCCATATTTACAGATATAGGCAATATCATGATTTGATTAAGTGTAATGACCTACTTGGATAATTCATTACACATTAGGAAAATTCTGGGCCATTCCGCGTAAACTGTGAATTGTGTATAAGACTGGATAAAGACTACAATGCGTAATTTTCCCGCTATTCATGCGGCCACTTGCCTGATGTGAACACAAAATATCTTACATACCACCACTGGTGAAAGAGCCAGTGTAATGCAAATATATCTGAAAGCTCTGCGTGAGGATATCGTCACGTTCTCGCGAGACCAGTCAGATCTCGCGAGACACATCAGACAGCATGTTAAAGGGATAGTTTACCCAAAAAGTTTAAATTATGTCAGAATTACTCATCATCAAGTTGTTCCAACCCGGTGGTGAATGGCTTTCTTCTGTGAAAACCACAAAAAGAAGTATTTTGAAGAATGTGTGCAACAAAACACGTTGCCAGTAGGACTCCATTGACTCAGTAGTATTTTGAGGCCAAATTTTCCACAGAAAAATACCGGGAACAATTGTTCCAGGAACTTTTTTCCCAGCCTGTTGCACTGTCTGGTTGCCATCGCAGGTCTAAAGTCCAAGAAGATTGGGCAAATTTTCGGTGACGTGTAGGTACTGCCGCATTTTTCAATACAAAGACTCAATTTTTCGGTAATCTGCAAACAGGCAGCGTAATTTGAGTAACATCAGTCAGCTCGCTTGGCTACGCAAATTTTTCCTCCCTGTATTACAATATAAGAAGAAAACTATATCAATAACACCACTGCCCTTTTCGTTCTTATTTCAAATTAATAGCCGCAGAAATGAGTTCAGGGACCTGCATACTACACTGAAACTAAATATATCAAACCGTATGCCTCTTTTAATTTCATTGTAACATATTAATGAATAAGAGAATAAAGGGACCAAAAACTTGATACATGTTAGATTTACCCAAAATGAATTTTATCTCATGTTTAACCACTACAGAGAGATCAGAGCCAGCGGCAAATGTCAGAAAAACTAGCCGAGTTGAGGCTGCTCTTGTCGGGAAACATGAGCACTGAGCGCCCGCTGATCGCGTGGAGCTCACGTCTCCGAAATCGGCAAAGCACATTTTCAAATAGGCGCTGTCTTTATAAATAAACCGCAGATTTGAGTTTTAAACAACTACATTTCTCGCCTGAAATACTTTTAAAACTACTTTTCATGACACAATAACAGTAATATTAAATAAAAATTATGCGAATATGGTGGATGAAATACAATGCTGCTTGAACTCAACCAATCAGCATGCTCAGCACCCAAGTCCCGCCCCCGAAAGTTTCGGACCTTTGAAAAAGTACTACCTCGTGAGCAGGGACTTTTTGAGGGGCAAATTTTTATCCGGATTTATTTATTTAGATCCAGTTTCCTGCGGTGGAAACACACCGAGTACCGACTAGAGGTCTGCTACCCGACCCGAGCCAGACGGATCCCGAAATACTTTCGTGTTTCGGGTCGGGTTCGGGTTAATGTTTAATGAATAGCTTCGAGTTCGGGTCGGGCTCGGGTTTATAGCTAAACTAAAACTATATGCAGGCTACGCTACTTTCATAGACACACGCACACACATTATAGCACACAACAACACAGCACGGAAACTTTTATTAGTAAAATAGATTCGACAGGCTACTGACTCGCAACGTATTTCTCGCAACGAAGGGGGAAAACGTGACGATGTTTGTGAAGGAACAGCTTCATGCTTGTAGAGAGAGATCAGCGCAGGCAAGGTTCAAACACGCAACTTTTCACACCCTCTCTCTCTCTTCTCTCTCGCTAATTCAAATAAATATGATATAATTAATTAATTCAAATAAATGCGATCTTGCATCTCTGTGTCTGATTTAAAGCAGGCCGAATGCTAACGAGCCTTAACTGACAAAAATGACCATAATTTGCACGATGGAAGAATTATCGTCTTGTCGTATACAACCATCAAAAACTCGGCAGAATTTGTGACCGCTGCACCTGATGATCATAAACTTTCATAACTGGCGTTGTGTTTTTCTTTTGCCTTGTGAACTGAAATACAGAATTTTATTGGCTATTCGTTGTGGGGGAAAAAAAAAAAAGATTTCCGGTTCAGGTTGGGTTTGGGCTGTAAATTGAACTGTGCCGCTCGGGTCAGGTCGGGTCAGACGATCTCGGGTTCAGGCTTCAGTTTAAAGCCCGTGCAGACTTCTAGTACCGGCCCAAAGTCCCTAGTTCCTGGGGAAAGTTCCTGCGGTGGAAACGGGGCTTTGGTCACACTTTATTTTAAGGTCCAATTCTTGCTATTAACAAACCATTAACTATGACTTTTGCCTCAATAAACTTCTAATTTGCAGCTTACCGATAATCAGTAAGGTAGTTGCTAAATTTAGGTATTGTGTAGGATTAGGAATGTAGAATATGGTTATGCAGAATATGTGCTAATAACAATATGCTAATAATAGGCATGCTAATAACCAACTAGTTAATAGTGAGAATTGGTCCCAACAGTATTACCATATCCCCCCCCATTATGAAAGTCAGTGGCTACCGGCAACAATTTGGCCAAACAAACAAAGATATCGTGATAATTATTTTGGCCACCATAATCGTGTGATGAAAATCTAACATTATCACAGTCCTGCTTCATGACATGAGATAAAAAAAAAATAGAAAATTGTCCTTTGCTCAACCTTGTCATTCCAAACCCATGGGACTTTCTTGTAAATGATGACAGAATTATCCCTAATAAAAGTGTATTACATGAAAATCTGAGTTAGATAACAGAAACAACATTGCTTGTGAACCTAGTGCTAAGCTGCACGCACTGTGCTTGTGTTTTCACTATTGACCCTTGAACCTTGATGTGAGACGCGCCTGTTATTTAATTCCCCAATTATACTTTTACTGAGGGCGGTTAAACTTACTTTTCATAATTGCTAAACTGTAGGTGATTTATATTTGTCTTCTATAATAACCTGTCCCTTTAGGTGTATGTGCATGCGTTAGCAAATGTTGTTCGATTGGTTTAATAATGCTGTGTCTGTCATACACAGGCTAACGGGACCCTCAGGCTATCTCTCGGATGGACCAGGAAACTACAAATACAAGACCAAGTGCACATGGCTTATTGAGGGACAGTGAGTATTGGCCTGAAAATGAAACTCTCTTTCTCAGATTAGAGCTCTGAACGTTAAGCCTGAACCTGGCCTGTTAACAAGACCTTGTGTCCTCACCTGACCTGACAATTAATGTTAAATTTTACATTTTGGCTTAACTCAAAATCGATTACTCTTTAATCAATTGATTAACACCCTCATTTGCATAATACACATTTTGGTTTATTACAAATTTAAACCATTTGTCAGGTCCTGTCAGTTTTGGGTCATGCAGCAGTACTCTATATCAGATACTTAGTATTTGTGTGGGTTACGTTGGTTGATGGTTGTTTTCTTGTCAGGCCGAACTCAATCCTGAGGCTTCGCTTTGAGCACTTTGCCACAGAGTGCAGCTGGGATCATCTGTATGTGTATGATGGAGACTCCATCTACTCTCCTTTATCGCGCATTCAGTATTCCTCATCATTTTCTTATTTCTCTCTGTGTGTGTGTGTGTGTGTGTGTGTGTGTGGTGTGTGTGTGTGTGTGTGTGTGAGTGAGTGAGGTGTAAACAAGAGGACTGAGATGGCCAGGTAATGACCTGTTAATCCAGGATCAGATTAGAATACGGGAATTTCCGCAGGGGCCGCTGTGCTTCTCCAGCTCTCCAGCTCTTTACACCACATCAGACACTGATTTTGAACACCAGCGTCCTGTGTGAACGTCCTTTAGGAAATATAACTAAGCTCTGGTGGAAATACCCTGATATATGTGTTATCCATGATTAATTGATTCTTCAACCAAGAGTGTATTATAATTGGATCAAGTGCACAGCATTTGACTGGTCATGTGATCTTAACATCGTAGCATTATTTAATTTTATTTTATTTTTTAAAGAAATTAATACTTTTTCAGCAAATATGTATTAAATTGATCAAAAGTAAAAGTAAAGACATTTTATGTTATAAAAGATTTGTATTTGAAATGTTTGTTCTTTCAAACTTTCTAAAATATGTTTTTTTTGTGAAGGAAATTTTTTCTTTTCCAGAAAGGACTGCATTAAAGGACATTTTAACACATATAAAAAAATGTAAACAGTTATTCGAAATTTAATAAATGTCACAATGTTACGGTTTTCACTGTATTTGATCAAATAAATGCGTCATGGTGAGCAAATTTAGGAAACATAAAAAATGTTTTGCTAACACCAAAATGTTTATTTATTTTTATTTATTAAAGTGGAGAAAATTACAATATAGTCATCTGATTTTTAGGATTTTAAAGTCAGTTGCATAACAATTTATGATTGATGATATATTGGTCTAATTTGAACGCAAAAAATAAGACTGATTACCCCTTAGGTGAGCCTACAAGTCTAACTATGAACTTGGATAGTGACTCCAATATTTAGTACAATATTTGACAGACCATCTACAAAACCCCAACCCTAACACTTTAAAAAAAAAAAAAAAGAGCATACAAGAAAGTACACAGACACTACTAGAGTACAATTAAATGAGAAAGCACTGAAACTATTAAATGTGTTGGGTTCCCTGCAGAGGCGGACAGTAACTAAGTACATTTACTTGAGTATTTACTTAAGTACACTTTTTGAGTATCTGTACTTTACTTGAGTATTATTTTTTCTGGGAACTTATGACTTTAACTTCACTACATTTGAAAGACAAATATTGAACTTTTCACTCCACTACATTTCTATCAAGATCCTCGAAGTAGAAAGTCGTTACTATGTAGCAGCTTTGAAAGTCAGTGGGTGATTTTTTTCTTCTCTAAAACGTGACTTTCTTTCTTTTTCAGACAGTTTATCAGTAATCACTCTTGTAGGGCTACATGAAGTGATTTCCCAGCATTTTTTGAACACTGAGCAGTTGCAAATGTGGTATTTATTTACAACAATTCAATAATAAGAAGTTAATATTGTGGTATATATTAGACACAATATTGTCTGATTTTGCTAAATTGTGTTCGTGAAAATATTACCTATAAAGCAACAGAAGAATTGTTGTGCATCTCCTAATAAAACACAATAGGTGTTGGACTTGAAGCAGCACTGCACAGACCGTTCTGTGTGTGACATCAAAGTACAGCGAGAGCGATTAGACAGCATTTTTAAATAAGGTATTGCTGTTTTGCTGTTTGTTAGCAGTGTTGCTGTTGTAAAGTTTTACAGCTACAGTTGTGTTGCTGGGTTTTTTCTTCCTTATCAGTCTGTATTTACAGCAATTTCACTATCTTCTCGGTTCAAATGTGGATGAATGGCTTTACATAGATGTGTGCACACGCTGTCAGAGCTGTGTGAGATCAATACCATCCTGAGGGTGGGTAGGGGTGTTAATTTTTTCCCCCCAAAGGTTTTTAACATTCTAAAAGCTATTTATTCCAAAGATACTACAAGCTAGTCAGTTTATTTGTTAGGTGTAATGTATTCTAAGTTGCTTCAGAAGTATTGAAAGTATTACGTACAACAATAAAACGGTGCATTGACATAAAAAAGGAAATGTACTTTGGTACTTAGTACTTAAAGAACAAGTACTTACTGTACTTTTATTAAGTTAAAAATCTGTCTTTACAAATTTACTTGTAATGGAGTAATATTTGACCAGCAGTATCTGTACTTTCACTCAAGTATGGAGTTGAGTACTTGTCCGCCTCTGGTTCCCTGTCAGCAGAGGTATGAAGTATTCAATGTTCTTCTTTTTCATGTTCCAGTGGTTTGATTGTTCCTGAGAGCTACAGCAATGAGACTGTCCCAGAGGTGGTGGCACAGTCTGGTTTCGCCCTGCTGCACTTCTTCAGTGACGCTGCGTATAATCTCACTGGCTTCAACATGTCCTACGGGTAAGCTTTAATTTCTGATGCTCACAGCTGTGCTGTAGTTCTGTTCCAAAACCTAGTGAGCTGCTTGCTTTGACAGCGTCTTAAGGCATTGTGGGCACACTTCCATTAAAACAACTGTTCCATAAGGTAGACAGCAAAATTATGCTCCCAGCTGCCTTATAAGATACCTCAATTTTGTATTTATGCTAAGGTAGTATTGCTTGTATGCATTGTCAGTGAAATCCACGATAGCAGATGGACTGAAAAGTATCTATAGAAATTGATTTGGTTTAATCAAAAATAGGCTACTTTATTTTTAATTTGGCAAAATGCACACAACTCGTAATATGTACACTACAGTTCAAAAGTTTGGGGTCAGTACAATTTAGTTTTTTAGGAAATTAATGCTTTTATTAAGCACGGATGCATTAAATTACAAATTACCTTAATGTCACTTTTGTCAATGTTCCTAAAGATTTTTGTTTCAAATAAATAGTTATATGAAACTGTGCATCCTGGTTTCCACAAAAATATTAAGCAGCACAGCTGTTTTCAACATTGATGATAATAAATGTTTCTTGA
The DNA here is from genome assembly GCA_018155175.1 of Sinocyclocheilus anophthalmus. Taxonomy (NCBI): domain Eukaryota; kingdom Metazoa; phylum Chordata; class Actinopteri; order Cypriniformes; family Cyprinidae; genus Sinocyclocheilus; species Sinocyclocheilus anophthalmus. Next base: position 101,484 of record JADLZN010009383.1, on the reverse strand, counting down.
GCACCAAATCAGCATATTAGAATGATTTCTGAAGGGTTATGTGACACTGGAAGCTCACTAGGTTTTATAGCAGAGCTTTGTACTTGTAAACAGGATGTTGCCATCTTGGACTTTAAAACTTTAACCTTAATTTATAACTTGTATAGAAAGCTTTCCTGAGCTATGAACACTGGGTTATTTAAGAACGTGTGTTTATAAGGAAAGGTGTCTTGAAATCACATATACATGGCTGCTTTTGAATGGCCAGCACTTTGCTTTGAGGCTGCATAATGGTGTACAGTCATGGCAGTGACATACATTTTGTGTTTTGCAAAGTTTGCTGCTTCAGTATTTATAGATTATTTTTCCACATGTTTCTATGGTATACTAAAAAACAATGATAAGCATATCATAATTTTAAAAGGCTTTTATTGGCAAAACAATATAAAGAGTCAATAGTTACACTGTTGACCCTTGTTCTTCATAACCTCTGCAATTCGCTCTGGCATGCTGGATATTAGCTTCTGGGCCAAATCCTGGTTGATGGCGATCCATTCTTGCCTTATTAGTTCTCAGAGTTGATCACAATTTGTGGGCTTCTGCTAGTCCTCTCGCCTTTTGAGGACTGACCACAGGTTCTCTATGGGATTGAGATCCGGGGAGTTGCCTGGCTACGGATCCAAAATTTTAATGTAATGATATTCGAGCCACTTCTTTATCACTCTTGCTTTGTGACATGGTGCTCCATCATGCTGGAAAATGCACGGATCATCACCAAATTGCTCATGGATCGTTGGATGAAGTCGCTCTTGCAGGACGTTTTAATACCATTCTTTATTCATGGCATTGTTTTTGGACAGAATTATGAGAGAGCCCACTCCCTTGGTTCAAAAGCAACCCCACACATGGATGGTCTCAGGATGCTTCACTGTTGGCACAACACAGGAGTCATGATAGCGTTCACCTTCTCTAAACAATCGATTTTCCAGATGTCCCAAACAGTCGGAAGGGAGCTTCATCAGAGAAAATAACTTTGCACCAGTCTTCTGCTGTCCAATCCTTGTACTTCCTGCAGAATTTCAGTCTGTCCTTGACATTTTTCTTGGAGAGAAGTGGCTTCTTTGCTGCCCTTCTTGACACCAGGCCGTTGTCCAAAAGTCTTGGCCTCGCTGTGTGTGCAGATGCTCTCACACCAACCTGCTGCCATTCCTGAGCAAGCTCTGCACTGGAGGTGACACGATTCCGTAGCTGACTCCTCAGGAGGACTTCACAGGATAAATTGCATTCTTCTGTATACATTGAGTCTTATATGGTAAGATTAATGTTTTTGAAAGAAGTCTTTTTTTGCTCACCAAAACAGTAAAATTGTCAAATATTTAGAGATGCACCAATTGACTGGCCAGTGATCGGAATCGGACGATTTTTCGCAGGATCGGCCGGGATCGGTGACCGGCCGGTCAGTCTCACATCTTGCCGATTCTTTTATTGCCGGTGGCAGATGAGGCTTGCACAGCCTGAGTGAGTGTGTGAGAGAGACAGCACACACAAAGTAGCCTAACTCACAGAAATGTATAGATGCATACTGCGGTAGAAAAAAAGATATTTACAAAATATGATTTAGGTAAGCAACATTATACGGCCATGATGTTTCCCCGAATATCAATATCAACACGATTGCAATGTGACACTGATTTTATACAATAGTATTTCAACAAAAATAATTTAAAATTAAGGGACTTAGATTTTATACAAAATATTGACTGGTTTTGCTCAATTTCGCTGACAAAAATAGTTCCGATCAAAGCCACAGCAAAACCGTTGTGTGTCTCCGAGCAACACACAGCGATGTTTCATTACTGAATGAATCCACGTTTTTGAACAAATTGAGTGAGTCAATGATTCAGTGGCCCATTCATAAGGACAGTCACTTGCCTCGTTTCTGAATGAATGAGCGGTTTGAATGAATCGGTTGAATGAATGAATAAATGACTCCCTCATTTAAACAGACATTTGCCACCATTCACATGGTCATCATATCACATCACGCACCTACAGCGGAGCGGAGAAAAACATAATAAAGCTAGGATATATATACATCTAATATGCAGAGCTTCGGTTCATTTTTGTGCTGCGCGAAAGGAAACAGACGGCAGAAAGCGCCATTCTATTTTTCTTTAGGCTTATTTTACAACGATTTGTGTTATTGTGAATGTACACAAAATAAAGGCAAACCTTTTACAATTCCGATTATCTTTAGGACTAAAAGGAGTAGTTTCTTCCACACTGTTAGAAGGAAAAAATTCAAGTAATTGCACCGGCGCCGCATGTGCCCACACAGTTAAGCATTTCTACCTTGACAATGCAGCATGTTCATTATCATAATAAAATACAGTCAGTCAAACATATGAGAATTTTTTTAGTAAAATCTGTGCCATTAAGTGTTATCACAGTACCACCGTGATATTATGCAAAACATTTTGTTTTACGTGGATATTGGAACGTGAGTGAAGTGCATAATAAATAATAATTTGCCATTCAAATACAGCGCGAATAAAGAAACATTTGATTTTGTGTGGAATGAGAGACCCAACGTTGGTTTCAGTTTCGTTTTAGCCTAAATTAATTCGTTTTGGCTTGTAGTTATATTGCTTATAGCTTTATATTTTTCGTTCGTTTCTAAATTTACTGTTAATTGGGGGGGGAAAAAAAAAAAAAAAAAAAAAAAAAAAAAAAACAAAAAAAAAAAAAAAAAAAAAAACCAAACCAAAAAAAAAAAAAAAAAAAAAAAAAACAAAAAAAAAAAAAAAAAAAAAAAAAAAAAAAAAAAAAAAAAAAAAAAAAGGTTTGTTGGGAGTGAGGGGAACAATAATAGCCTAGCTATGTTTACAGTGTTTATTATAATGTTTATGAACATTTCGCGTCTGCATTAGGCATTTCTGAATGAAATTTAAAAAATGTGACTTGTTTTTTTTTTTCACTAAAAAACAATTTTTTTATACGCGTAGCGTATTTTAACCATGCAGCAAACCTTTTTAAATATTTTGATAAATTACTGAAAAAATTAATAATTAAATGACTTTTTAAACCATTTAACTGATTTTATTAATCGGTCAAAATTCTTACGGTAGGTTAACCGGTTAAAATGAACATCCCTAGTAACTAATTAGAAGTATAAAACGAGGATTTGTAAGGAAGAATGTCTGAGGATTTCGATATAAGCCAAGAGGAGACTGGTTTTCCTTTGCTAAAGTAAGGAAACTTTGCTTCCTTTGCTCCTGTTAACAAACATTGGTTTTCACAAGACTCACCGGCGCATGCGCAGCGCTGACCTCATACCTCATCAGCCCGGAACTGCTTCCGTGTACAACTGTTGGCTCAAGCTATATTAAAGTTATTATTTTTACGTTTTGAATATGGATATTTTTCTTACAAAAATGCATCGATTCGCTACAGAAGGCCTTTGTTCACCCCCCGGAGCCGTGTGAGACACTTTAAAAAAAAAAAATGTTTATGGATGGTAGGGCTGTGTATCACCAACAATGTTCACACGTACGTAGTATCACGATACTAAAGCCGCGGTACGATCCATATCACGATACGGGTCAATTTTGGAATTACATTTATTGCTTTCTGTTATTCTTCATTATTCTGGTTCTGAAATAATCATAACATGACATTGTAATTAATAACTTTTACAGATCTCATGTAACCCACATTAATAAAAACTTAATAAAAAGTAAATATTTTCAGTTTATCTCCAACAAAACATTTTTACAGTGTAGATAGATAAAAACGTATTACTTGGTTTTATAGGTTCTTTTACACTGCATATAAGACAATAACTAGCATTATAATATAACTAGCTGATATAATGAACATTAACTAGTTTTCTGACCGTCTAAGTTACCCTTGCAAGTGAAGTCTGTGATGCCTCCATTGCCATTTTAGTGTATTTTACATCCTGTCTGTTCTCCTCTTCCAAAAAGGGCAGTGCTTTAAAGCGTGGATCCAGCGCTGAGGTCATGTTCAGAAAGGGCATTTCACGCTCATATCTTTTCTCCAGGTCTCCAGCCACAGCGATCTTTGTCCCGCGTCAGTGCCGAGTCAGTGTTTTCAATGTGCCGCGACTTAACGGAGCATGCAAAGGTGTGATGATTGAAACCATAGGGGTTTTCTCATCCTACATAACATGCGTTGCCAATTTAAGTGGCTTCAGTGCATTTATTACATCTTCAGCACAGGTTATGTCTGCTTCTGTTAATGTCCACAGATCTTTGGCATTTTTCCGCACCTCAACTGAGAGTAATGCAGCACAAATTGCAGGCTGTTGTTCTACGAATCGCTCCAACATGTCATGTGCGCTGTTCCACCTCGTGCAGACATCGGTCATCAGCTTATGCTCAGGAAGGCCAAGTAACTTTTGCTTCTCGTGCAGGACATGGCAGGCGATTGTACTTTTCCTAAAAAATGTTGTGATGTTCCAAACTCTTCCGAGAAGACGGGAAACTGTCGGTAACTTCAGAGCCCGTTGAGCAGCCAGGTACAAACAAAGCATCTCATGTGAACTAATTTGGCTATTTCTGCAGCTACTGACATATTAGATGCATTATCAGTCACTAGCACTGGATCTTTGTCCTTTATTCCCCATTCGTGCATCACATCATTGAGCAAATCTGCCATGTTCTCTCCTGTGTGATTGTCAAACATTGCTCTGGTCTGCAGAATGTTCGAGACAAGTTCCCATTGTGGCGTTATGTGGTGGCAGGATATCGTAATATACGACTGGGTTGCTCACGAAGTCCACGCATCGCAGGAATGGAAACTCTCTCTGCAGAAGAGAGTGACAGCAGAACGTCTCGTTTAACTTCATCATACAAACAAGGAATTGCCGTTTCTGTTAAAAACTGACGTGTCGGTATTGTGTAATGTGGCTCACACTCGTGAAGCAATTGTCTGAAGCCGTTATTCTCGACAACGCAGTATGGCCGTAAATCCTGATATATGAAACGCATTAAAGCATTTGTTATCTTCTGAGAGCGCTGCGACGTGGATGGGAGTTTCGAGTTAAAAACAACGGGCAAGGTTGGCTGCTTCTGAGACGACAGGTGTGTGCTGCTACCTGCTCCGACCGAGGCTAGGTGGTCTGGATGATGTCTCATCATATGCAGAGAGAGGTTCGTCGTGTTGCCGGAATACTTAACTTTTGCTTTGCAGTTCTTGCATATGGCATGACCCTTGTCTAATGTCTCACTCTCCGTTTGAGTGTAAAACCCAAAATTGTCTCATTTTTTATTTTACTTTTGTCGGCGGTGGCAGAATCCTCTGATCCATTTTGAATAGTACATTGCTAAAATGGACACTCGACGTCACGTGATGCGACAGTATCGATACAGCTGCTGCTGTATTTTTGGGTGAACTAACCCTTTAATATATAAAATTAGGGATGCACCCAAATTAAAATTATTGGCCGAAGCCGAACAAAATGAAAAACTGGGCCGAATACCGAACACGGTTTTTCAATTTTTTTCCCCCATGTATTTTGCCAATTTTTTTCACTTTTGCATAAATTAAATAGCCAAAATGTGCTTTTTACTGTTTTATCCTGCTTTTCAAATAAAAAATCTATTACAAAACAACAATTTAAAAAATATTTAACACTGAACATTTTTAACATTCTAGCAGACATTATACCATCAAAGCAAAATTTTACTTAAAATTAATAAGTTAGTAAAATAGCCTAATATTTTTTGGCCATTTTTGAGACTTGAATCAAGCATGTATTTTTTAAAACTGTACAAATAAAGGTGGCCTTGCTTAGCAGAAGAGAATTCTTTTAAAACATTAGAATATATTACAGATCCAAATTTGAACACTGTGTGTGTGAATGTTATAATAAATGTATTAACGGAGCTGTTGTAATTATTATTATCATTGTTATTGTCTTACTTTTTATTTTATTTTACAGAATAACAGTAAAATTACAATACTATTATTTATGAATGTTTATGGAGTTGTTGCTTTTATTTTGGCAGAAACCCGCAGGACGATCTCAGTGCTTTTTTTTGTTAACAACAGCATGCAGCTTTATAAATTAAATTATTCTCATTACGAATTTGGGAAGACGTTTGTCGCAGTATCACATTGTCACATGCCTTTAAAAAAAAATTCACAAAAATGTTACTGAGCAACAGACGAGTAACATCGTTTCAGCGCAGATTTTCCTTGCGCTTTGGACTTTGAACCCTGGCACCGCAGCACTGTCAGAATACATGCAATTCGTGCGTGCATTAGAAAATATAACATTCTGCAGTTTATTTACTAATCGTTTGAGGCCATTTCGTGATTTCAGTCATCATACAGTAGCCTAACCACCAGCATTAGCCACCTCTTTTTCTCATCGGAAACGTATGATGCAGCACTAAACAGTCTCTCGCTGTCTGTGCTTCATGCTTGTAATGATTTCTGCGTCTTTCTCTGATAGATTTAAATACTTTCACACTGCCGACATGTTCGCTGCATTAGTGCGTGCCTCTATTTGATAGCGTTAGTCATTGTTTCGGTACATATTATTGGACTTTTAGCTTATGAGGAATAATTTCGGTTTGCCGAACATTCGGTGCATCCCTATATAAAATTATTTATGCATTTGAAAATGTTTGCAGGTGAAATGCATTTTGGCCAGAAGCGTCACAAAGACTGTCTGTGTAAATGGATCTCTTGCCACTTCAGATGTTGATTCTGTTTCCTCAGCAGTGGAAAGATAGGGTTTATTAATACTAAATTCGTTTGAATGGTAACAACTCTACAGTTTCTTATTATTCTAACTGGATTAATTGAAACAAAGTAAGAATTTGGTGTGAAAGATGGCACATTTAATAAGGTTGGGGCGAAAAATTACCATTTATAAACATAATGGAGAATGACATCTGTTTTGTTACAGCAACTCATTTTAAGTTAACTATTCCTTCCTCTTTCCAGTCACAGAGCACTTTATTTTGAGAGTTGTTTAAGTGAGAGAAAATCTGTAACTTAGTCAGATTGGGGGATTTAATGATTTCTTTTATTATGTAAATAATTTTAGCATTGAAATTTTTATAGATTTTTGTTTGTATATGCTGTCAAATATAGTTCTTAAAATGAAAATCGGAATTGGCAAAAATCGGTATCGGCAGGTCACAATTAAAAAAAAAAATCGGAATCGGCCAAGAAAATCGCAATCGGTGCATCTCTACAAAATACATATTATAGGAATCAGAATAACGTTTTATTTTTATGATGACTTTAAATGTAATTTATTTTTCTGTGAGGCAAAGTTAATTTTCAGCTAGAATATCAGTTTTTAAATGGAACATGATTCTTCAGAAATCATTCTAATATGCTGATTTGCTGCTCAAGAAACATTTCTAATTATTATCAATGCTGAAAACAGTTGTGCTGCTTAATATTTTGGTGGAAACTGAGATACTTTTTTTTCAGGATTATATGATGAATAGAAAGTACAAAAGAACAACATTTATTTCAAATAGAATTATTTTGTAACAATATAAATATCTTTCTTTTTTTGTCATTTTAATTCATCCTTGCTATATAAATATATAAAAAAATCTTACTGTCCCAAAACTTTTTTGTAAGCAATATGTATACTGTAATAATACTAATACTAAATGCAGTACAAAAAAACAAACCGTAGGTGAAAGGTAGTGCTAAACATCATTGGTTCTCACTTGCTCCATGATTGATCTTAACACGTCAAGTTTAAATGTGAATGCGATATCTACTGGAGTTAAATGTGAATGCGATATCTACTTCTTTTTTTTTTTTCTTAGAGTTCCATATAAGAAAAAGTCAGACAGATCTGGGAAAAAACCGAGAGTGAGTAAATGCTGACCAATTTTTGGCTGGACTGTCCCTTTAAGGCTCTGTGCGCTAGAGAACAAGAGCGAGAACAAGAAAATGCAGGTCAGAGTAATTTAAGAAGAGCGGGACAGAGGAAACGCAGATGTCTTTGACCTCGGTGTCTGTGGCAGGGACTGCTCATGTGAAGTCCTGACGGTGACTGCGGCGGTCTCTATAGAGACTGCATTTACAGGGGCCCAAAAAAACACTGGAGTGCAGTATCAATAGAACATCAAACACCAATCCTGACACACACTGCAGACACTCACAAAACCGCGTAAAGCTGAAAAACTGATGCTAGACTGCCTGTTATTCTCTTCCGGTGTTCAGCTGTAGAGGGGAGTGAGCTGCCGACTAATGCGGCTGTTCAGGCTAATGCCAGTACAGGTTGTATTGAAATAAATCGATTTCACCTCAATCGAGCTCCTCCCTCAGTTTCTTATTACATACCTTCGAGGTACAAAAGCAATTATTAACTTAAGATGAAGTTCAAATATTAACCAAATGTCTCATGTAAGTTTATATTTGGTTGTTGTAAATCCTTTATGGACAGGGCAATTTGACACAGCTTTGCAGTTCAGAGTGTCGCTAAATCGGTGTACTGCAGCTAAATCTGAATCAAGACATTTTTAGCCTGGACTAAATGTCCGTTGTAAAGCCAGACACTGTTTTATAGGGGAAATGGGCAGACAATATTGGCAACATCTAATGTCTACTGAGTACAATGTCTAACTGTGTGCTGGAAAAGGTAAATGCCCAAGCAAACAGTGTAACAATAGGCTTACATAAGGTGTGGTGGGTGCAAGGAAAATCAGTAATAATATCAGGGGTTTTGTCTGAACCGTATTACAAAATTAGTGAACTGTTGTCTATATTTTATAATGTTTTGATGGCTGATATCACCATGTAAAATTCTATTTTTAGGATTTTTAATTCATTTATGTATCTTAGTAAAACAGTAAATAACTAGATTTATAGTATAAAATCCATTTTCAGTCATAAAAATTCTGTACTTGGAAAAAATAAAGATTATATATTTATTTTAATCAACATAAAAGTGCTTCAAGTACACCATTTGTAGGATGAACAGTGTTATTATAGCATTCATATAAAATGTAAGTATTTATTTAGTATTTATTATTTACTTTGAATTAGCTTTTTATATTTTTGTTGCATTTTACTTTTAGTACTTTAACTTAATTTGATGATAATTTGAAATGTTGCCTTGGCAACTAAAATAAAAAGTTTTTCACTGCATAAAAATATTTATTTTTATTTGCATTTCAGCTTTATTTCAATTAATACATTATTTTAATAGTTTTGGTCAGCAACAGGGCTGAAAAATAGATCAAAATAATGGAATTTTACAAATCGTGATTTGCATATTGCAAGGACTTGCAACAATGGAATGATTTTAATACTTTAGAAAGTTGCAAAGAAAGGTTTAGGTTGACACAAATAGCTATCAATTTAGTGCCGAAAGTAGTATGTTGCTCATATCGTTTTCAGCTTTTAAATGTATTTAAATATATGCATTCCAAATCACTTGTTATTTAACAGGTTGTCACAAAATCACACAATTATTAAACAGGTTATCACATTTTCCATTAATGTCATACAGCCCTAGTTAGTAGTTAACAATAACAACACTGTTCCTGAAAATTGTAAACATGTTGGCTCTATCAGAACTTTGCTTTGATTGAGCAGTCTGACATATCAACTTCAGTCTTGGCCAATGGCATGGGGCTACCTGAAGTAAGCTGTTAGCAAGAAATTGATGGCCAAACAATGGAAGACCAGAAACAATCCTTATTTAAGCAGTTCTGCCAGTAATGCAGCAATTGCACACTTGCACACATTTTAGTTTATCAATACAGATGTGGGATTTCCTGTTGCATTGATTTCTGTGTGTCTTTCTGCTCTACCCAGGTTAAATACCTGCCCCAATAACTGCTCCGATCGTGGGGAGTGTCGTGTGGGGAATTCCAGTGACTCTGTGCAGTGTGTATGTGAGGACGGCTGGAAAGGAGAGGCCTGTGATGTGCCCTACTGCTCCTCTCACTGTGGCTTCCCTCTGCGGGGACGATGTGACCGCGCCGCCAAACGCTGCCAGTGCAAACCAGGATGGCAAGGTGAGTTGTCGTTTGGCTCAAGCATAGTAATGACAGTAAGCTACTGGACAATCATGCTTCTAACAGAGAGTTCATTTATTAACAAGATTGATGCATTTCAGGACTGCATTTTGAGAGTGAGTTTGGTGACAATCATCATCACACATTGCTCTTTGACCGACCTTGCATTGTGTGCATTGATATTTACTTTTAGTCACTATTGCTATGGTTACATTATCATTATCATCGTGAGAATGACATGACATTAATCATTTGTACAGTATATACATTAGCGACTTGAATACTGTACATAAGCTCTATGACGTTAAGAGTAGAGGGGGGGGGGGGGGGGGGGGGGGGGGGGGGTCTTTTGGCATTTTTTAATTAATCTGCATCGGCCGATTGTGCTGCAAATTAGGCCGATTTATAGGCAGGCACATCTGCAGGCAGCTAAGCGTTGTTGCGGAACACCGGAGAATCTCTCTCTGGCTGCGTGAGAGACGGAGCAACTCACACTCTGCAGCCGCTTCTTGTTCACACACAGCTTCAGCTAATGGCAGGGCAAAACAGACCATTTCGAAAGCGTAATTATGTTTTACCCTACTAGAATTGATGCCAGAAAGTGATCATATTCATAAGTGCAAGAAGTCATTTGCATGTGAAAGTAGAAACGCATGCAATTTAGATGAAACATCTGGGCTGATTATAACGTGCACGTTAACTTTCCTCATGAAATGTGTGTGTAGGTCTGACAATAGCATCCACAATGTCATCGCTCGTGGCCAGTGCAGTTATGAGCAGCAGGCTGTGTAATATGTGTGAACTTTTTTTATTTTTGTTATCACTTGGCTATTTGACTTATAGCAGTGTCCAGTGTTTCCCATACATTGAGTTATTACTTCGTTGAATAAACTGAACACTGCACGTTTCAAAAATAAATGCATCGCTGGTGTTTTTATATGAATGTATCTTTGAAAAGAACTGAGCGTCTTCAGAAAAGCTTTGGTGTCATTTTCATATAATCTTTCCTGTAATGCCTGATAAAGTAGCATTTGTGAGCGCAGTGCTGCTTTGTGTAGGGATGTTAAGATTCACTCAACTCACGATTCGATTCACGGTTTTGATTTCACGATTCGAATCACGATTTTTTTTTTTTCACAAAATGAGATTTAAGACAAATTATAAATTAAATGTGTTAAATGTTAAAGACCTTTAGAGAAGAATGTTAAATTCGAAAGTGAAAACATCCGAAGCCTGCGCTTAACACAGCAAAAGAGAAACTCCCATTCACAAAATTCAAATCACAAATAATACTACTGATGATAAACAATGAGTTGAATGTTAACAACTTTAGTTTCCATATAACTATGAACTATGATAAAAGCATGCATTGATTAATCCCATGTTGAAGCGCAAAAAAAAAAAAAGTATATATATTGCGACCAAATCATGTGCTTGTGCGACCAGCTGAGAAAGTTAGTTGCGAAAGAGCGACCAGTGGGAAGAATGAGTCTAGAGCCCTGATATGCATTATACAGAGGCAAGAGGAAAAGAAAAAATACCATCGAAAGACAGTAAGTTCCCCTCAGACAATCATTCATATAAACTCCTACACCTAAACGAATCGCGATTTGTTTAGCATCTCAACTGATTTGAATGGTCACATATTTGAATCGATTTTCAAATGGCTCGCGGTTAATCGGTAACCCTACTTATTTGCATACAGCTTTTACCGGGGAAACCGCTATTTCTACCGCTCCAAAAGTGCCTCCTGCTGGCAGAGAATAAATTTGCATTTGCAAGTCTGTGGGAAACACTGGTGTCTGTCAGCAAACGTAAACAAAAAGCATGCTTCAGAACTGTTTTGAGAAGTCAAGTCAAGTTTATTTGTACAGCGCTTTTCACGATACAAATGATTGCAAAGCAACTTTACAGCAAATTAAGTTTCTACAATATTTAGTGGTAGCTTATCAGTGGTGACTGTCAATTAATATACATATGGCAGAAATGTACGGAAAAATCAATTTAAGAAGTAATAAAACAGACGATGAACAATATAAACAGCAATTATTATATGATGCAATCAAAATTATAGCAAAATTTGGTAGTTCTGTAAGTTGTTTCAGGGTTGGCATCATCTCTTCTCAGCGTGTCTGGATCCAGACTGAGCTAAATCCATAGTCCTAGGCAGAAACAGAGAAATAAATAGAGACATAATTAGCGTAGCTGCTGTTCCAACCAAGCAAAATTGATTTGTTTAACCCAAACTAAAGTAATAATTATAATAATTAAATAATAATGTGCATTTGAGCAGATATAACTGCAGTACAAGATTATGAGATGCATTATTTGAATGCTTGGCCAAAGAGATGTGTCTTTAATCTAGATTAAACAGAGAGAGTGTGTCTGAACCCCGAACAGTATCAGGGAAGGCTATTCCAGAGTTTGCGAGCCTAATATGAAAAAGCTCTACCTCCTTTAGTGGATTTGCTATCCTAGGTACTACCAAAAGTCCAGAGTTTTGTAACCTTAGGGAGCGTGATGGATTGTAAAAGACTAGTTAGGTATGCAGGCGCTAACCCATTAAGGGCCTTATAGGCAAATAATAATACTTTGTAACTGATACGGAACTTAATAGGTAGCAGTGCAGAGACTGTAAAATTGGGGTAATATGATCATATTTTCGTGACCTGGTAAGGACTCTAGCCGCTGCAATTTGGACTATCTGTAGCTTGTTTATTGAAGAAGCAGGACAACCAACCTAGCAGTGCATTACAATAGTCCAATAGAGGTCATGAATGCATGAACTAGCTTTTCTGCATCAGAAACAGGTAACATGTTTCGTAACTTGGCAATTTTTCTAAGATGGAAGAATGCTGTTTTTTTTAACATGGGAAATATGATTTTCAAAAGACAATTTGCTATCTAATATAACACCCAGATTTTTGACTGTAGAGGAAGTAACCGTAAATCCGTCTAGTTGCAAATTGTAATCCAAAATATTCTGTGTACTGCTTTTTGGTCCAATAAGTAATATCTATCTCTTATCTGTCTTATCCGGAAGGCGTGGCCTAATGGTTAGAGAGTCGGACTTAACCCGAAGGTTGTGGGTTCGAGTCTTGTACCAGCAGGGATTGTAGGTGGGGGAACAACCAAGAGGAGTGAATGTATACAGCGCTCTCTTCCACCTTCAATACCACAACTGAGGGGCCCTTGAGCAAGGCACCGAACCCACAAATGCTCCCCGGGTGCTGCAGCATAAATAGCTGCCCACTGCTCCAGGTGTGTGTTAACGGTGTGTGTGTGTGGTCACGGTCGTTGGTGTGTTCATGCGGTGTGTGTGCACTTTGGATGGGTAAATGCAGATCACTAATTCCGAGTATGGGTCACCATTACTTGGCCACATTGTCACGTCACTTTACACTTTTTATCCGAATTTAATAGGAGAATTATTGGTCATCCAATCTTTTACATTTTTAACACACTCTGTTAGCTTAGATAATTTAGAAGTTTCATCTGGTCTTGTTGAGATATATAGTTGAGTATATTCGGCATAACAGTGGAAACTAATCCCGTATTTTCTAATAATATCTCAACAAGGGGAAAACCTGTAGTCGAAAATAGAGAGGACCTAGGACCCAAGGGGATCCTTGTGGCACTCCATATTTTACTGGGGATAATTGAGATGACTCCCCATTTAAATGAACATTGTGGTAGCGATCGGACAGGTAGGATTTTAACCATCTTAAAGCCTGCCCTTGAATCCCTGTATAGTTTTGTAATCGATCTATAAGTATGATCTAGAGTGTCGAACGCAGCACTAAGATCAATTAAAACTAGCAATGAGATACAGCCTTGGTCTGACGCAAGAAGCAAGTCATTTGTAATGTTAACAAGTGCAGTTTCTGTGCTATGATGGGGACTGAAACCCGACTGAAATTCTTCATAGAGATCTTTTTTTTGAAGGAAGGAGCACAATTGAGCAGACACAACTTTTTCTAAAATTCTAGACATAAAAGGAAGATTTGAGATGAGTCTTTAATTTGCCAGTTCACTAGGATCTAGTTGTGGTTTCTTAATAAGAGGCTTAATAACCGCCAGCTTGAATGGTTTTGGGACGTGACCTAAAGACAACGATGAGTTAATAATATTGAGAAGCGGTTCTTCTGCTACAGGTAACAACTCTTTCAGTAATTTAGTGGGTACAGGATCTAACAGGCATGTTGTTGGTTTAGATGCAGTGATAAGTTTATTTAGCTCTTCCTGTCCTATAATTGTAAAGCACTGCAGTTTTTCTTTGGGTGCGATGATTGAAGCTGAATTACAAGACGCTGTCGATTCTACTTTTGTTATTGTATTTCTGATGTTATCTTTTATATGTGAAGAAATTCATAAAGTCATTACTATTAAACTGTGAGGGAATATTTAGATCGGGTGGCGTCGGGTTATTTGTTAATCTAGCCACTGTAATAAATAAAAACCTTGGATTGTTTTGGTTATTTTCTATGAGTTTGTGGATATGCTCGGCCCTGGCAGCTTTTAGAGCCTGTCTATAGCAGGACATACTGTTTTTCGACGCAATTCTAAAAATGTCCAAGTTAGTTTTTCTCCATTTGCGCTCAAGACTACGAGTTGTGCGCAAGTTTTGCTTAAGTTTTGAAGGTGCTTAAGTTTTGAGCCATGTATTATTAATATGAATTAGGCTACTACTACTACTTTCCTATATGTACCCGCCCAATATTCTTTGATCAAAACTCACTTTATGGATGAAAAAACAAAACAAAAAAGAAAATCAGCCAAACATTCGCCCAAAAAAAATCGGCTCATATATCGTCCATCGGTGCCGATTGCTAAAATATCGGATAGGACACGTAAAAAAGCCATGTCGGTCGACCTCTAGTTAAGAGTTATTAAGGAAGCTGTTCATCATCAAGTTTGTTTATACATGTTTTGAAATTCGCTCACAGTTCTGGGAATTTGTAGATTTTTTGGGGGGGCCTCACTAATTGTTTCCTGGCTCTCTTCCTCTTCGCCTCTCACAGCGCTGAGTACAGATCTCTCTGTCTCAATCTCGCCGCCTCTAGTGTTGTTTGGGTTTGCTTGAAAGACGGGACTCTGTGTACTGATACTGTTTGTCCCAGGGCTGTATTTTGGAGAACAACTTGTGTTCTTATACTTGGCTTGATTGTGATCAAAAAAAAACTTTTTTTCTGAATAAGCCAAAATGTGTAATAAACTAGTGTTTCAACGGATCACAAATCTCACGGTTTGGATCATATTACGGTTTTTGAGCTACAGATTGGATCGTTTTTCAGATCAGCAAGAAAAAAAATCTATGTAACTTTGTTTTCCTTAAGTACGATACCACAGCAAAAACTCTTAGCCTAAGAAAGTTCAAACATTATTAAAGAGACAAGTGAACAGCCAGTAAAAATAAGAACAAATAGGCTACCCCAGGGATGGCGAACGTCAGTCCTGGAGAGCCGCAGCCCTGCAGAGTTTTGCTTCAACCCTAATCAAACACAACTGAACAAGCTAATCAATGTCTTCAAGATCACTAGAAAGCTACAGGCAGGTGAGTTTTAATTCGGGTTAGAGCTGACTCTGCAGGGCTGCGGCTCTCTAGGACCGGACTTCGCCACCCCTCGGCTACACAAATTACAAGCATAGATAAATGCAACAGAACAATGTTACAATAAGGTAGTATTCAGATACAGAAATTTAATAATTAAGTGTAAAATAAAACTGCATTGTGTTCACTGTATAAATTAAAAAATATATTCATCTTTGTCAAAACGTGTTTTGTGGTTTGATGAGCATAATGACAGCAGCAGGTATTATCAGAAGATCAGAATCAGAATCAGAATGAGCTTTATTGCCAGGTATGTTTACACATACGAGGATTTGTTTTGGTGACAGAAGCTTCCACAGTTGTTGTGTGACTAGGAATGACAGTGAAGAACAAAAAAACACCGATAATAAAAAAATAAAAATAACTAAAAACTAGATGCATGTACAGGTATATTATGTGCAAACTGAAATGTAGACTGAGTATGTGTGTTAGATAAATAAGTGTATGAATGAATAAATAGTGTGTGTTCCACAGTTATTGTCAAGTGTTCATGAGATGGATTGCCTGAGGGAAGAAACTGTTCCTGTGTCTGGTCGTTCTGGTGCTTAGTGCTCTGTAGCGTCAACCAGGTGGCAACAGTTAAAAGAGTGAGTGTGCTGGATGTGAGGGGTGCAGAGTGATTTTGGCAGCCCTTTTGCACGCTCTGGATGAGTACAGTTTTTGGAGAGTGGGGAGGGTTGTACCAGTGATTCTCTCAGCAGTCTGGACTATCCTCTGTTGTCTTCTGAGGTCAGATTTGGTAGCTGAGTTGAACAGTTATAGAAGTGCAGAGGACAGATTCAATGATGGCGGAGTAGAACTGTTTCAGCAGCTCCTGTGGCAGGTTGAATTTTCTCAGCTGGTGAAGGAAGTACAACCTTTGTTGGGCCTTTTTTACAATGGAGTCGATGTGAGTGTCCCACTTCAGGTCCTGAGAGATAGTGGTGCCAAGGAACCTGAATGACTCCACTGCAGTCACAGTGCTGTCCATGATGGTGAGTGGGGGAGTGCAGGGGGGTTCCTCCTGAAGTCCACGGTCATCTCCACAGTTTTGAGCGTGTTGAGCTCCAGGTTGTTGAGACTGCACCAGACAGCCAGCTCTTTAACCTCCTGACTGTAAGCAGACTCGTCACCGTCCTGCAAACTTCAGGAGCTTGACAGAGGGGTCTTTAGAGGTGCAGTCGTTGGTGTAGAGGGAGAAGAGCAGTGGGGAGAGAACACAACCCTGAGGAGCACCAGTGCTGATCGTACGAGTGCTGGATGTGAATTTTCCCAGCCTCACTAGCTGCTGCCTGTCTGTCAGGAAGCTGTTGATCCACTGACAGACGGAGGTGGGCACGGAGAGCTGAGTTAGTTTGGGCAGGAGGAGGTTTGGGATGATAGTGTTAAAGGCCGAGCTGAAGTCCACGAACAGGATCCTCACATAAGTCCCTGGTCTGTCTAGATGTTGCAGAACATAATGCAGTCCCATGTTGACTGCATCGTCCACAGACCTGTTTGCTCTGTAGGCAAACTGAAGAGGATCCAGCAAGGGTCCAGTAATGTCCTTCAAGTGGGCCAGCACCAGTTTTTCAAAATACTTCATGACCACAGACATTAGAGCCACAGGCCTGTAGTCATTTAGTCCTGTAATTTTGGATTTCTTTGGGATGATGGTGGAGCATTTGAAGCATGAGGGGACTTCGCACAGCTCCAGTGATCTGTTGAAGATCTGTGTGAAGATGGGGGCCAGCTGGTCAGCACAGGATTTCAGACAGACTGGTGTAACACAATCTGGGCCTGGTGCTTTTTTCCTTTTCTGCTTCCGGAAGACCTGGCGCACCTCGTCTTCGCTGATCTGAATTGCAGGTGTGGGGGAGAGGGGGGTTGCTGGAGGTGTGACTGGTTGTTTGGAGAGGTGTTCAGGGCGGGTGTGGGGTGTTTTTTCAAACCTGCAATAGAACACGTTCAGATCGTCTGCCAGTTGTTGATTCTCCACAGTGCTGGGGGGGATGGTGTCTTGTAGTGGGTGATTTCTTTTAGACTTTTCCACACTGATGCGGAGTCAGTGGAAGATAATTTAATCCTTATTTTTTCAGAATAATTCCTCTTTGCCACTCTGATCTCCTTTTCCAGTGTATATTTAGCCTGTTTATACAAGACATTGTCCCCACATCTTTATTAGGCTGCTGCCCCTTTAAGACCTGATGCATGGATCCAATATAGCCTAATGATACACATCCGATTTCTTTCTCAGCTGTTCTCGTTCACTTAAGACACAACAGACAGCATTTGTCACAATAGATTGTCAAGATCGGTATTTTGTCATAATTGTATGTGTATATGCTAGAGGTCTTCTCGGGTCCTAAAATCTGTACCCAACCCGAATAACTTCTTACCCGAACCCGACGTGCCTAAATAAATTTTTTTTAAAGAAAAACCCGACCCGAGACAGACCCGATGAAATTAGACCCGAGTCCGACACGTGTGTACAGCCTGCAGCCCCGCAGTCAGTCAGGAAAAATCCCAGTGTCCTGTTGACTGATTTGGCCACTTTTCCATTACTTTGATTTATTTAACATTTATTCAATTTATGATTAGGTTACTTTATATTAGTGGCTGCCTGATGGATACAAGGTATTTCTGAGCTCCGCTTTCAATTGTGACCAGTGGATTTGAAAAATAAACATGATAGTTTGATAAAAAATAAATCGATAGCCTAATCATGGATTCGCTGTTGTCTGCAACCTGATCTCCGGCGAAAGGCTTCTGCACACACAAAAAGAAAAGCCCTGCATGAACACGCAGCATAATGAAGCGAGTGGATTTTCCTGATGGATCTCATATCTATAAGATGATGTCTGTGTGCGAGGATTATGAATTAGTTGTTGCTCCTTTTCTATGTGTGTTTCTCTCTTAACGTTCCATTTTCTCGAAAGTGAAAGTAACCTACGCATTCGGGATAGGTTAAAAGAATTTGGGTCTAATTGGGTCCATTTGGGAAAAGCATGTTTATTTTAAATTACCCGAGACCACTAATACCGAACCGGGTCGGACCTTGGGTTTTCGGATCCAAGTGGGCCCGTGAAGACCTCTAAGTACAGTGTTTCAACCTTTTTTTAGTCAACGGACCTGGAATTTAAACAAAGCTGTGGCACCATACAAAATTATTTGTCACAATATTTGAAGTCTAATTTCGATTTATGATAATTTGAAAACTATAGAATTCGGTAAACAGGGAAGAAATGCAGAATATATTTGTCAACAATATTTTTAATATTTATTAAAAACAAAATTGGCCAATCAAGGTGGCAATCAGTAGGCTATTTCTAATGAAGAGACAAGTTATATGCAGATTTTAATTGTAGGCTTTATACAATGTAAACTTTGTTTAATTACCATTTATAACTAGCTATCTCACAAATTTTTGCTCACTCATTTTTTATTTTTATTTTACAGTGGGGTAATTTTAGTGCAGTAGCACGAGATAGCTTGATTACAAACTTTGAATTGAATAAAAAATGACAAGTAAGCAGTCAGTAATAAAATAAGTACAAATAAAGAAATTAATAATAATAGCACAAATAAAAAATAACTTTGAGTGGACTTTGGTGTTCCGATTCGCATGAACGGTATATGGTGAGCGACTGAGCGGAGCGCACACATAGAGCAGGATAATACGCAGAGAGTCACATCACGGGAAAGTAAATCCTGAGTGGTGAACTAATTTTCAGCAGCCGGAATTTCGGTGCATCTCTAATTATTGGCGACATCAGAAATGGATATTATATAATAGATGCTTTTTTTGAACATTTTAGCAATTTAAAAATATTAAAAAATGATTTTTTTTTACACTGCACCCCTGCTCTCAACAGACTGCACCCCGGTTGGGAAACACTGCTCTAGTATATGCGTCTGTTCAAAGGCAAGGAGTGAATGAGATAGGAAATATGATTCAGTTCGATGTTCGCGCGCAGTCAAACGCGCCTCTCTGCATGTGCGGGCTTCATGTTTGTGCGGCTGTGATAGAAAACAGCGCGCGAGTAACGAAACGAGTTCCATTTCGCCTTTTCTTTCGCTAGAATGGTTTAAAATCGCTTGCGTGTGTAAACGTACAACTGATAAACTTTCATTCTATTATGGTTAAGCGGATCACATGCGTGCCGGACCGTGGGGCTTGGTCCGTACGAATCACGGATCAACTACGATCCGTTTAACCACTAGTAAAACTACAGGTACAATTTATAAAAATGTACATATTAGCACACATTTAAGTGACTTCAAAGAGTGCTAGATGTCTATATCATGTCTGTACCAAAAAAGAACAGAGATTGGCTGCCGTGAGTTATGTGCCAAAAGTTAATATTTAAGGTAAGCAAAAATGACTTTGTAAGAAGAACCAGTAAGTTTGAAAATTGTGGTTACTATAGTGAATTTGTGTATTCAAAAATGCCTTGTTTATCATTTATCCTCATACATCATTTATATTAGCACCTTCTCAAATGTCTTTTAGCCTATTTATTGATTTTAATGTTTTACTCTTATCCCGAAACCCAGACTTTATATTTTTACTAGGGTTGCACCGGCCCGATACTGGTCTCCTGTACTCGTACTCGTTAAAATGCCCCGATACCAAACATACCACACAGCATGTGATAAGCGCCATATTTAAGCAAAGAAATACCGACAACAGATCAACAGACAGCAGAAATTAGTTACGGATGTCTACTACGAAGTATATGTTTGCAATGAATATAATGTTAAACATTCAGTATTAACGCCTGTATAGCTGATGTGCGCGAGCTGATAAACAAAGCACACTGAGTGGATTGAGCGCTCGGCGGCGCAGATGCACGAGCTTGTCGAGTGAATAAATCTTTCTCACAGACATCACTGGAAAGTTTGTAGTTCGGTCGGATATGTCAAAAACAAGTAAGTAAAACAATGCACAAGTTACTTAACGGTAAGGAGAGAGAGAGCGCAATTCTGTTGTGTGATCTTTGATGTATACTCACTTAGCACACGCATCATTTGGATTAAAACTAAATCGTAAAAATAAGACCATTTATAGGGGCATTCACTATAAACGTCATTTATTTTTAACCTTAGGCATTCACAACTTTCTGGCGAAAGTGAATCTAGCCTGTGTGAAATGCGCTAGGCTGTACTATTCTGCATCAGTACAAATACGTTGCACGCGTCGCGCGTGTTTTGCTTGCTTGAGTGTTTCTCCATTATATGAGTGGCTTTGGAAAATAAAATCGCAGCACGTTTCAGATGAAAAAAAACGTGACTTCTATTTCTGAACATATCAGTAGTAGATTTATAACGAGTGGTTCCCTGCATTATTATAGTAAAACGTTTTGTGATTACAGTATTGAGCTGTTGCAATGGAGCAGCTCTAATGCTATTATATTATAGATGATGTACCATAGAGCAAAAAAAAAATTAACAGTGAAGGTAACAAAAACTTGTAAAATACATTTAATGGGCATAATTAAATGTGAAAAAAACTTAAGGATATACAGTGAAACCAAAAATTATTCAAAGACCAGATATAATTTTTATATTTTTTTTTACTAGTGGCTGCAGGACACTATAGTTAATTTATGTAAAATGAGGGTAGCAAAATAAACTAAACTGTGATATACCCAAAAATTATTCATACAGTGAACTACCAGTAAAATTGATACAAATTTTCCAGACCGAGTCGGGAATGTGAGGTTTGCATGAAGCTGGGTGACAGCATTCCCAGGAGACTACAGGCTGTCATTAATGCTAATGGTTGCCCGACTAAGTATTGATAGTTATGTAAATACTGTCATACTAATTATTTTTGGTTGATTGTAATCTATTACGTACCTTTCTATCAAAATGATCTAACATTATCAAGCTGAATTTGTTCTGACTCCGTTTAACTCGGAGTTCTTGTCATATTTTATTACCATTTTCTAAACTATAGCGAATAAACTTTTATAATGTGAGAAATGTTGAAGGTGTCTGAATAAATGTTGGTTTGACTATCTATTTGATAAATGAAGTTAGCCAACTAACATTATACATACCCTATTGGTTTCTGTACCCAATATTTAAAAAATATACAAATGCAATAAAAATATCGGTGTCAGTACTCGGTATCGGCAAGTACAAAAAAATAAAAGTATCAGTATCGGGCGAGTACTGGAAAAAGTGGTATCGGTGCATCCCTAATTTTTACTATTAAAAATCAATCATAAAAAATTACTAAGATAATCTAAACAGAGCAAAATAATAATTGGCCATTTCTATATTTATAGGTTGAAACTAAACTATAGCAATTTTTCAGACATGGTTATTCCACAGTTGTGGCATCATATGATGAGTGCGGAAAATACAGAAAATGAAAAAAGGTTAATATTATAGAATATTTTATTGTGTGCCATTCTCAATCAAGCTGCTATTGAACATTATTTAATTTTATGTGTTTAGGATGCATAAAATTCTAGCCATGAAATTCATCTTTCAACTTTTTTTTTTCTTTTTTCTCCAAGGATATTCAAAAAGTTTATTTTCTAGTTGTCAGGGCCAAAATGCCCATAGTTGAAGAAACACCCAGTTACTCACAGACTCTACTATGTTCACCACCTCAAACGCAATAATTATTTGATTCTATGGCAGTGCTTATTATAACATTAAAATGTACCCACGAGAACCGTGAAATACTAAGAAAAGTGCACCAGGTAGAATCAGCTACAATAAAATGGCATATGAAAGAAATGTGTTCCTCCTTACAACTAATAACTGTTGAGGCTGCTGCTATTTTGACTCTGTATATTACATCACAAGTCTGAGGTTTCATAACTTGTAAGTGCAAGGTCAATGAAGACATGAACTGTTTTTAATTGTAATTCCGGTAATTATGGCAAGCAGCCACTAAACCTCAGTCTTAGGGGGAGCACTGCTGCTCAGAGCCATGAAGGTGTAGGTCTCTCTCTCATATCTTAGCTCTGTCCATCTCGGTCTCCTCTCCTCTCTTGTGGAAGTGTTTAATAATCACCAATCTGTGAACAACAGGTTGCGCCACACTGACTCATGTTTCAAGCTCCTCCATGGTTTCCTGTAATGTTTTATATTTTCAAGCACAGCCCTTTAGTGTATCTTTAATTTTATGGTTTTATAATTCTTTAAATTTTGTCAATTCACCTTTTTTTTTTTTTTTTTAGTAAATTGAATGAAGGTTTACTTCCACTGCTTAACTATTAAAGTACGTGTGTTTGTGTGTTTTAGGCCTGGACTGTTCAATAACTGTACCAGCAAATGTTTCCTTCTGGACACGTGAGGAATACAGCGGGCATGGCTTGACGCGGGCGTCCCATAAGGCTGTGGTTCATGAAGACGTAATGTGGGTGATAGGTGGACATGTGTTCAACTACACACACTACCAGATGGTGACTGCGTGAGTACACCACACACACACACACCACACCACACACACACACACACACACACACACACACACACACACACACACACTCACCCACTTAACCAAGACACACTGGAGCATAATAACTTTACAGGCTTGCAGCTTCACTTTCTCCTTTACTCTGTGTTTATTCCTCAGGTTCAACATCTCCTCTCAAAGCTGGATGTCGTTAAACTGGTCCGTCAACTCTGTAACTGGACGCTACGGTCATTCTCTCTCCCTGCATGAGGTTCGTTAATGGATGACAGGTTGTTAAATGGTGTTCTTCTATTCTAATGTCTTCATTATGGTCCATTGTATTCATTCCCTACATACACTGAACTGAGAGCTGTTTCTCAAGAACAGTGATTTCATGAGTTTTTTGTCTTTGTGTGCATGCATACAGGATAAAATCTACATGTACGGTGGGAAGATTGACTCCACAGGAAACGTGACATCAGAACTGTGGGTGTTCCACACGCGGAACCAGTCGTGGGTTCTGCTGAATCCGCATGCTAAAGAACAGTATGCCGTCGTGGGGCATTCTGCACACACTGTCCATCTCGACGAATCGGAGCCCGTCATACTGGTCGTGTTCGGACACTGCCCTCTTTACGGATACATCAGCCAAGTGCAGCAGTACAACATTGGTCAGTAGTGCACAGGGCTGAACGTTATGATGAATATTGCTGCCATAATTTTAATAATAATATTAAATTAAGGATTGAATAAAGAGTAAGTTTGGCAAAAATATTGAGAGATACATTTTTAGCTCTATCACCCAGCCCTACTCGACAGATAAATCAACCAAGTACTGTACATCCTTCTGTGATATTTCTTTAATTTAATTACTGGTTTCTGTTCATATACATGGCTGTTACACCACGTTTTCCTTTTCAGCATCTTGCATCATGCACATTATGTTTTTGAGATGGGTTATGAAAAATGTCTTTTTAAAAACAAGAAAAAAGCGTCTTTTATAAACAGGCCTCAGGACAACTGTTCCATTTCATTCAGTCTAGCTGTTTAAAAGAAATAATTCATCCTATGTGAAAGCACCCTAATCCTTTTCAGAGTTGAGTGTTACCACGGACTGAAAGTCACAGTGAACAGTTGTGACCCAGTTTCTATCTGAAGCATCAGACCGCTAGGTACCGCAGAGACTGACTCTGTCATTCATCACAAAATTAAAATGAGACCCCTTTTTGATATTAGTTTTCAGTCGGCGTAAAATGTTTTGAAGTTAGGAAAAAAAATTGTGTAGTTGTTTTCATGATTGATTGTTGCTGTCATTCGTGTGTGTGTGTGAGAGAGAGAGAGAGAGAGAGAGAGAGAGAGAGTGGAGACTGGGGCCGGTTTTCACTTTGGTTTCTAAAGATGAATGGATTCTCATGTGGTTTGGAATCAAAATACAAAACCCCTGCTAGGGAAAACAAGCATTTATTCAATTAGACTTTTGACTCCAAATTTCATACATACTAATGTAGTTCTTCCTCCTGTTCTGGTGTTTGCAGTAATTGTGTTTACTCTACTGCCCTCTAGTGTTGCAATGGAAGAGCAACATCACAAATATTTGTTTTCAGGAGAATCAGTTGTATCTTTCTTCACTAACTCTCATCCTGTACTTTTCACTCTTCCCTTTGCAGTAAAAAACACATGGAGTGTTTTAGAGACTCGTGGGGCGCTGGTTCAGGGTGGCTATGGGCACAGCAGTGTGTATGACCCTCAAACCCGCTCCATCTACATCCATGGAGGCTATAAAGCTTTCAGTGCCAATAAATACGGCTTGGCTGGAGACCTGTACCGCTACGATGTGGACAAGAGAATGTGGTACGTTAAGTGGCATTGCACAATTTAATATAACAGACTATTTTTCGAGGCTATGCTTAAAGGGGTCATATGATGTTGATGATTATTTTGTGTATTTGGTGTAATGAAATGTGTGATTGGGTTAAGGTTTTTAAAAAAAAAAAACACCATTATTTTCCACCTAATGTACATTATTGTTTCTCCTCTATGCCCCGCCTTTCTGAAACATGTCGATTTTTGTAAAGCTCATTCGTCTGAAAAGCGAGGTGTGCTCTGATTGGCCAGCTATCCAGTGTGTTGTGATTGGCCAAATACCTCAAGCGTGTGACGGAAATGTTACACCCCTACCATACTGTGATGCCGTGTCCCGGCCGGAGCGACGAGACAAAAACATTCAAATCCATTATAAACTAGGCATTTGTTGCATCCAGTGGGGACATAATTAAGGATTATAATGACTTATACAGTCTTTTTACGCGTTGTATCCAAGCGGCAACCTCCCGGTCTCTCGTTTGAAACCAATACGGAAGTGACTAAAACTGCAATTCATCGACTGTCAGTCCCATAGTCTCCCCATGTTAAAATGCCCGACTTTACAACAGAACAAAATGTTTACAGCCTGGTACAAAAAAATATTTTGGTCTATATAGCTAATTTTGACCTTCATGACAACTGTGAGGGGGTGATTTTTTTTTTATAACTCATCCGTTTAAATTATATTAAGCCTTAAAGTTCTGCATAATTAAGGGCGTGGTAATTTGAGTGACAGGTGGACTGCCGCTCTGCTCCAGAGTGTGAAACTCGCTAGACTGTGAAACTTAGAAAAATGGCTTTAAAGATTTTTATTTGTCCAGAAAAATTGATTATGGGTAGGACACTGGAAATCTGAAATGACTGGCAATTAGATGTTTTAATGAAAATGACCTCAAACTTGATTTTTACCGCTATTTTGAAGTTATTGTAGGTACTCTGCCTTTGCACTGTCTGCAAAAAGTGAGATGTCACGCCAAGGCAAAAGGCAGTAGCTTCCACATTATATACAATATTTGGGTGCTGATCACCATTTTTCAGAATCATTATAGTAACATCTGTATAAAATCTAGTGATCATTGGCTAGGCTATGACATATAGTAATGCAATTCTTTTTTTTTCTGACCGTAACAACCAGACAAAAAGTTAAAAGTGAGTGGATACCATTTGCAACCAATTTATTTGCAATGTTCGCTAACATTAAAGAATGCAAGACATACTTAGCCTATTGTTTTTACATCGAACTGAATGAAAATAGCTTAACCTTAGAACAATTTAATTTAAATTATGCATTTAGCAGTCGCTTTTATCCAAATTCAGGTTATACATTTTTTTATCGGTATGTGTGTTCCCTGGGAATCGAACCCACGACCTTTTGCGCTGCTAACGCAATGCTCTACCACTGAGGCACATGAACACTAGTGAATTGGGGAATTGATCCCGTGAATGCCGCAGGAATAATGCTCAGAATCGATTGTGGATTAAACATCTCCGATGACATTCATTGCAATGTTTTTTATTGAGTTACAAGAAAAGGTATGAAATGAATTTAATTGCGTACAGTAACTGATTTTATGTGATACTCTGTCATGGTATTCGACTCCTCACATGTGCAGAAGTGGGCAGCTCTAGACTGAGAGCTGGCATCTGCATTATAAAAAGAAAAAAAAAAACTTAAAGATTATTTATGATTAATTATTGTTGCCAAGTTATCGTCATTGCTATAGTCGTTGCTTGTTTACAGTGCTTTTTTATATGGATCAGTTTGTTAGATCGCAATCTATCTAATTTGTTTGTCTAAAGAAGTGCCGACAGATGACACATAAAAACATAAAACCATGTCTGCATTTGTGATCGGAGAAATGACAAACAACAAGTGCTACTCTACACTGCTCAAAACTCGCGTTTTAATCATCAGTGACAAATTCTTTAAATATAAAAAACTTACTTACAGTCGGTGAGTCAGAACAGCCAGCATTGTAGCCTACTCTACCAGGATCAGTAAACAGTAAAATGTGCTGCACACATCTGGATAATTGGGTTGAAGTGTTCTGGAACAGAACTGACAAAAAGTTAACACAGCGCCTTTACGACATGGTGGCGGTGCCAGTAACAATACTACAGCGAGAATAAAAGTTACGCCTTCTTTCTTTGCGTGAACATTGGGGGGGTGTTATGCAAATTTTCCCACATCGTGACGTAGACATGTGGGGGCGTGTTAGAATGAGCCGTTTTAGGTAGGCGTGGCTGACTGAACTTTTAACCTTTTATAAAAGGGATATCTTTCTTTGGATTACAGATCTTCTTTATGCACCAAGAGCTTGCAACACTTCAAAGAGAAAGGAAAAATTTAAATTGCATCGTATGAACCATTTAAAATGGAGTGCCTGCTTATTTTGCATTTTTTTAAAACCCATTATTGCAATTATGCAATTAAAAATGCAATTAAATTAAATAATATTACCTCCTTGATATTGTTTATGTAGTGGTTGATTTAACAAAACAGAAATAGAATACTCTACCACTTAAAAGTTTGAGGTCTGTAAGACTTTTTAAAGAAATTAATACTTTTATTCAGCAAGGATGCATTAAATTAATCAAAAGTCACAGTAAAAACATATATAATGTTACAATTTTACAAAGATTTCAGTTTAAAATAAATGCTGTTCTTTAGAACTTCTGAAAAAAAATCAGCAACAAATCATCATATTAGAATGATTTCTGAAGGATCATGTGACAATGAGACTGGAGTAATGATGCTGAAAATTCAGCTTTGCAGTTACAGGAATAAATAATATTTCTGATGTATTAAAATTAAAACTACTAGTGTTTTTTATTGTAATATTTCATTTTTATTGTTTTTGCAGCCTTGATGAGCATAAGACTTCTTAAAAATAATTTAAACAATCTTGCCCAACCCAAGTTTTTGAATGGTAGTGTACATTCATAGAGAAAGCTCACACATGGTGTGATACACATGGTCTCTGAGTGGTATGCTAGCATGCTGCTATGAACATAGTCTGACTCTGTTTTTTTACTTTCTCAGAGTTTCCCGTTAATGATGTCTCTGATTAATCTGTAGGTTGATTCTGAGAGACAGTGGTTTCTTCCGTTACCTCCACACGGCAGTGATTGTTGGCGGGAACATGTTGATGTTTGGAGGGAACACGCACAACGACACCTCAATGAGCCACGGGGCGAAGTGCTTCTCCTCAGACTTCATAGCATACAGCATAGGTGAGTACCAGACACCTCGTTTGTCACCTGAATATTCAAACCACAAGTGTTTTGTACTTCTGTGTAGGACTGAGAAACATGAGAATATGTGATGTTAGGTGTTGGTTTTACTCTCAAGTCTTATTTTTTATATTGAAGATAATGTTACTGTAAAGATGTGTTCACACCAACTCAAATGTTTGTCCGATTTTCACTGTTAAGTGCGAAGTGTTTGTGCGATTGGCTGTTAAGATTATTGGTAACAAAAAAAAAAAAAACCCAACCGATGAGTTGAGTGAAAATGCAGATTTACTCTCTGACAGTAGGTGGCGCTTATAGAAAAGAAAACTGCCGTTCAGGTTTTTGTATTCCCAAAACCAAATATAAGAGTACAGAGACGAGAGAGCCAATTGTGGATTTTACTTCTGCTCTGCACTGTTGTTTAGCATTATAGATTATTCGTGAGCAGCAGCAAGTCTTATGTACCAGCATCTGATCTGGCTGACCAAAAAAAAGTGGATGCTTATTGGGTTCCCAGTTTTCTTAGCAGTAAAAAGATGTTATGGTATGTGAATGTTTGTGTTGGTCTGAATTCATTCAAAATAAAATGTTTATTGCACCAAATTTTCACCCTGAACATACTTGAATGAATAGGCCTTTAAAGGGGTCCTATTATGCTCTTTAACTTAGTTGGTATTGTAATGTTGCTGTTTGAGCTTAAAAAAGATCTGCAAAGTTACAAAGATCAAAGTCCACTTCAAAAGGAGATATTTTATTGAACAGAAATCACTTTTCAAAAACTACGACAAACGACTCATTTTGACTACAAGTCATATTTTCCGGGATTTGTGATATCACAAATATCGACGAATGGGACGAGACCTGGTTGTGCTGCACTAGAGAAGGCAACGAGTGTTATCATTATGTCGGAGACACGCTAGCTTTCCCAAGGCACCCCCCCCCCGATGAAGCCGTTCATGCCAGAATGGGGAGAGAGGTGTTGTAATAATGTAAAACATGTGAAAAATAATGTGTAGGAGACGTTGGGGGTGTACTAGAAGAGGCTCTCATACTAGGTTGTTCAAAAAACACATTATTTTTCACATATTTTACATTATTATAACACCTCTCTCCCCAGTCTGGCATGAATGGCTCGAATAGTTCCTGTATCAAATGAAGGCCCGCCTTCTGAAATACGAAATGTGCTGTGATTGGTTAGCTGGGCCAGTGTGTGTTGTGATTGGCAGCACTCGGAGCCTGGTCGGGAAATGTCATGCCCCTTACCATAGCCGCCTGCGAGCTTCAGTGTAAATATTAAGTCAAAATCAAATCAATTTGAGCACGAATAAAACTTGGATGATTGGAACCACTCTAAGTTTGTCTGCCTTGGGAAAGCTAGCGTGTCTCTGACGTAATGATAACACGCGTTGCCTTCTCTAGTGCAGCTCAACCAGGTCTCGTCCCATTCGTCAATATTTGTGATATCACAAATCCCGGAAAATATGTCTTGTAGTCCAAACGAGTCGTTCGTTGTAGTTTTTGAAAAGTGATTTCTGTTAAATAAAATATCTCCTTTTGAAGTGGACTTTGAGCTTTGTAACTTTGCAGATCTTTTTTATGCTCAAACAGCAACATTACAGACCAACTAAAGTTGGAAAAGTGAAAAAGCATAATAGCACCCATTTTAATTATTTGTGATACTTTTATATTGCTTCAAGTTTTTAAAATTAGAAGTAAAGAATGTAATACACCTTCCAGCAAAATAACTGTTATATGATCATGTAGTGTTTTTTTTATTTTTATTTAACTGTCATTTGCCTACTTTTTAGAACTTTTTACATTATAAATCTTTCACTTACTGCATCCTCTCACAAATGGCATCATATATCTATATAATATCTCTGTCTTTCACAATACTGACAGCAGAAGAGACACTCACACAGAAACCGTAATTGGATTTCTGTGCGTGTAGCAGCAAACCATTAGAGACCGAAATACACTCATCAGGGGGGCTTCTTGCAGAAGGATGTGTGATCTTGAAGCCATTATTTCATGAGTGACACATTTGAGTTTTGTAATCTCCAGGGATCGGAGACATGCCTGTCTGGTGCTATTATCTCGCTTTTCATTTAGATAATGAGGGATGCTATGATGTCAGAATAGACGCACTACAAGCACTTGAATATGGTGGCTCTCGAATATGAGAATATGATGCGTGGGTAGAAATTTAGAGCATCTTTGAGGAGTTTGTAGTGCTTGCATAATACACAGGAAGCTTCAAAACACATCAGAAGTGTCTGCGTTTGCTTGTTTATCATTGTATATCACTCCACTCCTAAATTGCTTTCTCTTGTTCTTCCTATGCCAACTTCTCTTTTGAGATTCAGACTAGTGCTGTGGTAATCTGTAATTAAGTAGAGGCCTGTCTTGGCCCTGAGGGTAATTGCTCTGTCCTTATAAGCTGAACTCAATTACACTGGCCCACACCGGGATGCTGAATTCGATTTGTCAGAGAGTTTGCCAGCAGGGGGCAGTGACTTGTCACACATTCTGTGCTAATAGCAGTCATTTCTCTTCATGCTTCTCTTACTCCTGTTAGATTAACCACTAACTCCTTCTATTTAACATCTAGGAAAGAGATGATTTGATATTAAGGGTCAGCTCAGAAAATGCAAAGAGCCAAGAAAGATGCAGGGAACTAGGAACATTCAGTTTTATCCCATATTGCGTGTTATTAAAATGTTATGTAGTTTTAGAGTGCAAGTAAAGGTGCCTTATAGCCCCTGCACATCTGCACAGTTCATCAATTTATGTGAAGGTTGGACTTATGAATATTAATTGGGTAATGTAAATGGAGATTACTGAGCAACGATTAGTCTTAGTTCATTCATATTCATGAGCTCTGTCTTCTCTAGACTGACGTCTCTTAAACGTATTCTGGCAGCACTGGCTAAGATTCACTTTGTTTGCCATTTTCTGTTTTCTAGCTTGTGATGAGTGGACCGTTCTGCCCAATCCAGATCTTCACCATGATGTCAACCGTTTTGGCCACTCAGCCGTGTATCACACTGGGTAATCTCAATGCTTTATATGTGCTCAGTATGTGAAAATATCCAGTCGCACTTGTAATAGTTTGTTTTGAATTAAACATAATGTGCACTGTTTTAAATGAATAGTTAGGATGATATACACTACCGTCCTGAAGTTTGGTGTTAGTAAGTTTTATTTATTTATTTATTTTTAAAGAAATGTATACATTTATTCAGCAAGGAAGTGACAGTAAAGACATTTACTATGAAAAATTGTTTACACTTTATTTTGTGTCCTTGTTACAGTGTAATTATACATTTAAGTATGGAGTAATATTAATTTACTACACGTACTTACTCTATGGCTAGGGTTTGGATTAGGGTTACTTACATGTAATTATGCATAATTTATTGTTATTATAATAATATGTACATTTAATTACATTAATAACATCACAGGAATAAATTACATTTTAAAATGTATTAAAATGGAAAACAGTTATTTTAAATTGTAATAATATTTCACAAAACAACTACGTTTTCACATTTTTTTTATTAAATAAATGCAGTGAAAAAAAAACTCGCTCAACTTTGAACTCTGCTGATATTTGTGGCATGCTTTTGAATACCACCGAGAATAAATTAGACACATACCTCAATTTCTACAATCAAATGAAACTTTTTCTTTTTTTTTTTTTTTTTTTTTTTACAATAATCCACTTCCATATGTACCTTATCTGAAAATACTGTAAAAGCTATACACTTAAATTTTTTTCATAATTCTAGTCATGACACTTTTTGTGTTAGTATGGGACAAGTGTGATAGAATTACTTTTTGCCTTGTCTATGTAAAATAGGTTTTTTAATTTATATTATGACCATGTAAACCTATACTTTATACTACACCTATGGGAAAGATTTTATGAAAAGTCACCAGGGAGGAACGTAGCCAGGTTGCATTTGGATATCGCATAACCAAAAGTTAATCTGCCTAGAAACCAAACCCACTTCAAAAAATTGATTTACAGCTCAAATGCAAACCATTTGCACTGATTAATTCATTTAAGTTATTTAACAAAATAAGAACATCATATTTTTGCTTTTAAACACTCCGGTAAACTTGTCATACAAACTGTAAACAAGCTGTTTGATTTGTTACAAACGGAGTCAAAATAATTTCCTCCGATAATTGACAGCAGGCCACTAACGCTTACATTGTAATGAGTCCTGTTCCTTTTTAAAAGTGTTTCTATGTCTGTGATGTTTGAACAGTGTTGTGGTAAATATGAAGTCTATATTTAAATCTGCCTGTAATCTCCTTCCATACGGATTAGTCAAATTAATTCATAAACCAGAATCATTATCCATAAATAACACATCTCATTATTAGTGCTTCAGTTTGCCAGATTAACAAACACAGTCTTCTAACTGCACTTATCCACACAGAAGACTTTCTCCTGTGAGATTTTGACTGTGATCTGTATTCTTACCCATAATTCCCAGCGTCATTGTCAGCGCCGCTATGAGCACTGAGTGACCTGTCTGTGGGGAGCTGTGTCACAACACTGCTTTTGCTGTTTGACTTGTCAGTCTCATGTGCTTTATTCATCACTCCTCCTAACTTCCTTTTCATGTTCTTCCTCATTCGCACGGCCCGCTTCTTCCTCACCCTTCATACCTCTCCCTGTCCTCTCTCGTTCTTTCGGAGATACTCGAGGTTAATCTCTGTCTGTTTTTATGCGTGTGTGTCAGGGTGATGTACGTGTATGGAGGCTTTAACAGCCTGATGCTCAGCGATGTGCTGAGGTTCACCCCTGCGAGCTGCGCTGCTTTCTCTGAGCAGCTGGAGTGTGTGACGGCTGTGCCCAGCGTGAAGTGTGTGTGGAACTCCACTACCTCCACCTGTATGTCCTGGGACGCAGCGGCACCCCATGACATCGAGGGCTTGAGAAACACCTGCAGTCCCAGAGGGTGTAAGTGACAGGAACAAAGAGGACGTCTGCTTCTTGTGTGTCTTTAGAACTCTTCAGAGTTTTTAAGTTAACATGATTACTTATGTGGCAGTGTCTGGATTTATCCATTACACTTAACTGCATTTATGTGAGATCCTATAAACATCTCAATCTAATGGCTTGCGCTTAAATGCAAAAACATTTAATTTACACTACTGTTCAGATTTTGAGATTAGAATTATCTTAGAATTTCAGCAAGGACACATTCAATTGATCAAAAAGTGACAGTAAAGACATGTATAATGTTACCATTTCCACAAAAAATGCCAGGCAGTACTAATATTTTCAACATTGATAGCAAGAAATGTTTCTTGAGCAGCAAATCAGCATATTAGAATGATTTTATAATTTTGTTATTGCATATTAGGCTACGTTTACCCTTAGTGCGTTTTTGTTTTAAAACGCATAACTTTTGCTATGGTTCCACTTGTCGTTTACACTACTCCGGCGTTTTTGACCCTCGAAAACCCCATTTTAGTTTGAAAACTCTGGGGTTTGCGTTTTCAAAGTGTAAACCACCAACGAGACTTTTGAAAACGATGGCATGGCTGCCCACATTCACTCTGCGCATTCAAGATGACCGTGTAACTAACCTGGTTACACATTTACTCCACTGATCTATATTTGATCTATTATAGATCAGTGGTTTACAGTGCACGCATGCCCAGTGTGCATGAATGGTCATGTGACATTTGTTTTC
This sequence comes from Sinocyclocheilus anophthalmus, assembly GCA_018155175.1. Lineage (NCBI taxonomy): Eukaryota > Metazoa > Chordata > Actinopteri > Cypriniformes > Cyprinidae > Sinocyclocheilus > Sinocyclocheilus anophthalmus. The sequence goes on along the minus strand of JADLZN010009383.1, from coordinate 67,671 downwards.
GGTTGTGTTGTGATAGATAGAGATCGTTTCTGAAATGCAGTGAAAACGCCAGTGTAGACGAGGATCGTTTTCATTTTAAAACGCCGTTTTAAAATGAAAACTGCACTAGTGTAAGCAGGGCTTTAGCATATTAGAATGCTTTTTTTTTTGCATATTAGAATATTAGAATGATTTCTGAAGGATCACGTGACACTGAAGACTGGAGTAATGATGCTGAAAAGTCAGCTTTGCATCATGGGAATAAATGTAAAAACATGGTTATTGGTCAAATAAATTTATAAATATTATACTGAGAAAACCCAAAGTTATAGTGAATTTATTATCACTTAGAGTTGTCTTAACTTAAGGGGTTTTCCTAATCATATTGCAACCGGCTGCTGACTCTCCTTATTGATGTGAAGTTGTTTATGCCTTATGGGATACCAGCAGGCAGTATTTATGCCACCAAGTGTTATTTTATCCAGAAAATTGGCAAAAAGGCCTAAATCCATGATGGTGCACAGGCAGTATGAAGATTTGCACTCAACAAGAATGTTAGCTTTAGTTATTTGGCAAAAGCAGTGTTGTGAAAATACAATATTCACAAACACAAGCCTTCTTAATCGAGCGGGATTCGCTTTTTTTTGAGGATGTCAGAGTTAGGCCAGAAATGATGGGCAATTTGCTGTATTTTTATTTTTTTTTGTACTGAAACTGTAATTCTCAATTTAATTTCAGTCCAAATCAAGATAATATTTCTGCAAAACATGAACTAGTCTTGTCCGAATAGAAGATATTCTTAATGATCTGTCAGATGCAGTTACTTACAACAGATTTGTCTGTATGTTTACCTTTTGTTCCAGAGTGTGGCATCACTGGATGCACAGTTACCGCCACAGGCGTTGTAAGCATTAATATATGTGTGTGCTTTCCAGATGCAGATGGTGAAAAGTGTGACCAGTATTCAGACTGCTACAGCTGTACAGCAAACACTAACAGCTGCCAGTGGTGCGCTGCGGTCTGTGTGTCTGGTCATAGTAACTGCACCAGTTCCCCGGTAAGACTCCACATTTAATATGCCGTGACTTACAGAAAAGTGTGTGGGAGAACAAATTTCAGTTTATGAGTTTGTAATACTGGGACTTTGCTCTGACATGTCTAATCTGTCTGCCGGTCTGCAGGGTGGGATAATGGAGTATGAGGCATGTCCAAAGGATAACCCATCCTTTGTGTGCAGCAAGAAGACCAGCTGTAAAAGTTGTGCCACAGATCAGAACTGCCAATGGGAGACGAGAAATCAAGAGTGCACTACCCTCCCTGGTAATAAACACAAACATTGTGGTTTAACTGGTCTTTTGACCTTCAAATCATATAGGAAGCTATTTGAAGTTCAAGAGCATAGTCATAGCCCACTGGAAAAACAATGGCAGAATAATACAGGTATAGATTAAAATATCTTAATATTATTGAAATAATATCACTATTACTGTTGCTGTTGTATTATTATTTATTAAATTATTTATTTTTGTTAAAGGCCTCCATAAAGAATAATAATAACAACAACATTAATTTTATTATTACATTCGTTTTTAAAGGCCTCCGGTTATCATTATTATATGATATTATATATTATGTACATATATGTTGCCCTATTGGCCATTGGCAGTTATTTAAAAACCCTGTTATTTATAATTCGATCATTAATTTTATATGACTTAAATTTTTATAGAATTTTTCCTGTTTAAAAAAATATTTTATAATAGTCCTTGCACAAACAATGCAGAACCACAAACTGATATAGAATAAAATCAATTATTGGGACAAGATGGTAGATGATCTCACTCTTATCATATTATTATTTGATTCTTAATTTATTTAATTTTAATTATTTATTAGTTTTAATTTGATATTTTGTTCTTTAAAGAAGTACTCCGTCATCATGATAATAATATATATCGCTATTATTATTATTATTATTACTAATAATCTTTAATTTGTTATTTCAAATGATTCCTCCATCATTAACACTTGATATCACAATTGCCATGTTTGTCATATGTTAATTTGGAGGACTGATGATTGCACCATGTTTGTGTTTTAGGGAATATCTGTGGAGAGCGTTGGCACCTGGTGGGGAACTCCTGTCTAAAGCTGATCACAGCCAAAGACTCGTATGACAACGCTAAACTGGCATGTCGCAGTCACCAGGCGGTGCTGGCATCCCTCACCACGCAGAAGAAAGTCCAGTTCGTCCTCAAAGAGATGCACAACAGATCATTGCAAGTGAGTTTGCGGCACACTTTCACAGTCTTTGTTGGTCATGACGTGTTTTTTTTTTTACGACTTTATCATCTGGGGGTTGTAAAGTACTAGTCTTTGTGAAGCTCTTCACACATTAAACTGAATTGAATATGAATTGTCCTGTGTGCTGCAGTCAAAAGCAGTCATCACTCCGTGGGTGGGTCTGAGGAAGATCAATGTCTCCTACTGGTGCTGGGAGGACATGTCCCCCTTCACCAATTCCACGCTACAGTGGTTGCCGGGCGAGCCCAGCGACGCTGGTTTTTGTGGGTACCTGGCTGAGCCCACTTTTAATGGCCTGAAGGCGGCAACCTGCGTCGACTCTGTTAATGGGAGTCTGTGTGAACGACCAAGTGAGAAAGATGCACATACACACACAACATTGACCAGTGCTCACTTGCCTTATTAACAGAAAACTCTAAATCATGTCAATGATTAATGTGCAAATGTGCAATTTCCTGTTTTCAGAAATATATTATATTATATGATAAATTCCTGTTTTAAATCATATTTTAGTTCATTACGCTTTTAATATTTTGTATAATTTCCAGTTTTTAAAAAATGATGATATATTATGATATTATATTAAATGATAAATTATGTTATATTACACTGTATAATATTATTGTTATTAGTGGTCGACCGATATATCGCCTCGGCCGATATTTGCCATTTTTCAAATATCGGCATCGGCCGATACGTTTTTCTGTTTGGCCGATGCGTTCGAGGCACAGACACAGTGCTCACATTCTCCCTCTTGTTCGCCGTCATCGTTAACAGTTCTGTCTATAACGGATGCTGTCTGTCTAATATGCCATGAGCCACTATACCAAAGGATGAGAAATGTATACCAAAATGTATTATAATGATTGCTTTTATATTTTAGTAATAAAAGGCAAACATTCGAATACTTACTCGTTTTCCTTCCCTCCGTCAGCATTCATTCAGCAATAACGCATTTACATCCTTTAATCAAATCTTTGAATGGCTAGTTGAAATTTAGTTTCACAAACCTTGCAAACTCAGTCGAATCTAGTTGTGAGATCTTGTGAAGTATGCATGTGACCTGCATGATCGCTTGTTCGCTGTGTGACTTTTCGTCCGTAGCAAAATTCGAAGCTTTAAACATTAAATTCGTGATTCAATTATGCGCGCTTTAGGCATTTGCCCACTCTCCATATTCATGTCATTTTCACTTGTCTGAAATGTAAAATAGCTTACCTTGCTTTATTTAAAAAACTATGAGTCCCAATGCCACAAACTTCCCAGAATCCTGATTGCTCGTTTGGTTTACAGTCCAGCGGCAACTTCCAGCTCTCTCGACTCGTGAAACCAATCCGGAAGTGACTAAAACGGCAATTCATCGCCTGGCCGCTTTACAGCTGTAAACTTTACAGCAGAAAAATGTGTTTACAGCCTGGTACAAAAAGTGGTTTTGGTCTATTTAGCTAATTTTGCCCTTCATGACAACTATGAGGGGGTGAATTGTTTTATAAGTCATCCGTTTAAATTATATTAAGCCTTAAAGTTCTGCATAATTTAGGGCGTGGCCACTTGAGTGACAGGTGGATTGCCGCCGCTGCTGTCACCACCGTCGAGCTATGTGGGCGTGGCTTCAGCAACCAGCTCCTGCATTTTTTGCCCATTTTCGATTATCCGGGAGCTGCCAAGATGGCGACGGCCCGCACCGCCCACTTTAAGCTTCAAAACGTTTCTCTCTTCAGAAACCTACGGGTGACGTCACGGATACTACGTCCATGTTTTTATACAGTCTATGGGTGACAGTTTCTTTCCTTTTATATTTTTTATAAATATTTATTTATTTGTGGAAAATACTTTGTCATTTAAAGTATAAGTATGTTTATTTTACACTTTTATTTTTTAATCCATTTTCAAATTTTCAAATTTCTTAAATATTAATTTAAATAAATACAATTATATCGGCTTTATATCGGCCACCCTGCTTTCCAAGATATCGACATCTGCTGTCAAAAAACACATGTCGGTCGACCACTATTGTTATTAATTATTGTTGTTGATGTTATAATTTAGTGTTTCTGAAATTTACTAGATTTGTATTTTTTATATTTTATATATTTACTACATTTATTATTTGTTAGGTTTTTATAATCATTTATATTTTATAAATCATTTTTTTACAGAACTGTAAAATAAACAGTTTTTAAATAACTGATGCCAATAGCAATATACAGTAAATTACATATAATCAAATAAAATATCTCAAATTACATTTAATAAATATATTTTAAAAACCCAGGAATTTATAATATATATTATATTTATAAGATAAACTATAATTAAATTTTTTTTTAAACAGGAATTATTATATTATATTATAAATCACAGTTTTTAAATATATTATAAAGTTTTTAATTTAATACTTTCATTTATTAATAATATTTATTTTATTATATATTGGCAGTTGTTATCAGTTATTGATTACACAGTATTTTTTTTCTTACCTTTTTTTTAACCTTAAATCATTTATAAATCTTTTATTGCCCCTTATTTTAAAAAAAAATTAATTTGAACCTTATTTTTCTGTTGCTTATTGATATGAGAATCTTTAAAGGACTTTTTAATGCACTTCCCTCTTTTCTCTCTCATGTGTCTTTTCTTTCATTCTCTCTGTCTCTCTGTCGGACTCTCTCTGTTCCTGAAGCGAACCACAGTGTGAAGCAGTGTCGGACGCCCTGTGCCCTGCGCTCTTCCTGTAGTGAGTGCACCAGTGGGAGCTCAGAGTGCATGTGGTGCAGTAACATGAGGCAGTGCGTGGACTCTAATGCTTATGTAGCGTCCTTCCCCTACGGCCAGTGCATGGAGTGGTACACCATGAACAGCTGCCCACGTATGTCTGGCTTTCTTTTAGTGGATTCATGCCTGGCAGCCTGTGTCTTGTTTTCTCTTTGTGAATCGAAGATTGAACATTAGCACGTCTCCTGTTTATTGACTTGTAATGGACAAAGCAGTTTTACAACGGACATAAAATCAATTCAGATTAATATACTAATAATAACTTTACTGTCAAGGGTTCAGTTTGAGGTGATTGCACTGCATGACCCCTGTTATAAATGGATGTGTGTTTTTATTGTAGCGGAGAATTGTTCTGGCTACAAGACCTGTGGTCACTGTTTGGACCAGCCTGGCTGTGGGTGGTGCACTGATCGCAGCAATACAGGACGGGGCCAGTGTATAGAGGGCTCTTACCGCGGTCCAATCCAAACACTGTTCCACGCTCCTTCCTCTTCAGGCCCCTCCCTCATTCCCGCCCCTCAGCCAATGCTGAATGTGAGCTTGTGCCCACTAGAGGGCAGCTACAACTGGTCCTTCATCCAGTGCCCAGGTAAAACTCATCTCACTTTTCTAAATTGTTCTACATTGGTTGAGTTTATGAAATGTTATGAATATAGTGATGCTAAATTGAATTGGGTTTCAAAATGTCTCTTTGACGCTGATATACTTAAAGCATATATAAAATTAAGCAACATTGTGAATAGGGCTGTCACAATTCCTTGATTCCGTTTGAGTACTTGATTTTAAAAGGTCCTTGATTTCATTTTGTCCGTGAAGTGGAGCGTCCCATGGACGAGAATCCATGAAACGCATTTTTAGACCGTTTTTCAAGGCTGCATGATATATTAAACCCATTAAAAATCATAATAAAGCATAGTGCTGTTGTGAGTTCAAACATTATGGTTCAATTAAATAAACAGGCAATTCAGGTTTAATATATATGTGCTTTAATTATTTACATGCATGTAGGTAAGGTACGGCTCCATTAATAGTAAATGATGATCCACACTAACTATTATCAATTACATGTGAGAAGCATCTCAAACTACATCATGCATATTGTTGTGAATTTGGGTTTATTATAACCTTCATCTGGGAACGCAACACATGCCATTTCATCAGATTTGTAAGGTAAATCATTTATAAACTTACGCAAACACTGGCGAATGCATCATTATCTTTGTCAATATGCTGTTCATCGTGATTTCAAAATAAAAGTTTAAACCTTCACTCTGAGTTTACACATTTTGATGTCCACATGTTCAAGAAATTACACGAATTACAAGAAGTGGCTGTAGCATTTCTGTCATAAAGAAATGGCCAAATATTGAATATTAAGTGGACATTTGAATTTAATGTTGTTTAGTCAATATTAAACAAGGATTAGATTGCGTATTTAAGTGTAAAAACAATTGTCAGGCCGTTGGTGCCTTCTGCAGGCATTTGTTGTAATGCGTAATGTACATTAGCTCCATTGTTTATAATATATTATGTATTCTACAATAGTTTAATAATATCATATGATTACTTGCTTTTGATAGTTTATTTAAGCTAATTATTAGGGCTGCCACTAATTACTATTTTTATTTCGATTAATCTATCGACTAATTTATCGATGAATCTAAACGATTAATTTCCCACAGAAAAAAAATCAACAATTTTACTTAAGAATGTTTTATTAAACTATATTTAATTAAACCAAATGAAATCCAAAAGTAAAAAAAGTAAAGTACTTTAGAAAGTGCAAGAAGCAAGTGTCCATCTCATAGTCCAAATCGCTGAAATCAAAGTTCAGTATTATAGTGTAAGAGAATGACAACATATCCACGTGTTCTGGTCTACTAATATTAAAATTATAATCAAAAAACACTTTTGTAACGAATCAGCTCATGACAGGAAATATGAATAAGTAACCATAACTAGTTATGATTAACTAATCATATTTTAGATCCGCTGTAGATATTTAGCTGACCTCCTCTGGTCAACTGGTCTTGTCATTCTAAGGAACGTTAATTTCCTGTTAAGGGAAATAACTTTTTTTTTTTTTTTGTTCTTACTGTACAATTCTACAAAAGCTTGTAGCGTAAATCTGCATGATTAGTCACTCCAGTTATGAGCAAACAATGAACACGTCAAGTGTGATACAAGTAAGGTTTTATTAACTACATAAACACTTAAACTAGTCCAACATACTACATAACTGGTCCACATCCTACAGAAACCATTAAACTGGTTAACATACACATACACACAACAACATACATACAGTTGGTATAGGAAAGGGTTCAAGTTTAGCTCAGTACAGAAAGAGACATAGAATGAAATTTATGGAACCATTTGCATAATCAGCAGATGCTACACCTGAGGGAAACATCAGATTCTGAGTTCAAACACACCTTTGTAAAAAGGTGTAACTGATACTTAATGTATCAATTAATAAGACTAAGTTTGATACTTGCGAGTCTCGGCTGTCTGAAAGAGATTCCTGATGCAATCTTTAAGGCCCCAAGAATCCTTTGCTGAAATTAGGTGATGAAAAGAACCAGTTTGAGTCGAGAATCTTGTTGAATGGAAAAGTCAAGACCGAAGCCTGGCACGTAATTAGGGTGTCCTGGAGCGTTTGCTCACATCTTCATCTCAATCTGACCGAACCACCGACTCTGGGCGGGTCACATGGTGTGATGCCTTTAAGGTCTGAGAAGATCCCCGCCTCTCAAGATGGGCTTATCCAATGAGAAAGGCCGGAATCCCAAGTGGGCGTTTTTGAGATCCTGGGGAGTTTTATGACTCTTTGTCTCTAAGCATGGTATTTCGCATATGTAATTCGCTTGGGTGTTGATGCACAAATTAGTAAAGATTCTTAGAACATCAATAAGTTGCATAGGTATCAGCATGTAATATGCACTCTCAGTTAGATCATCCGAAGATGAATTCATAGAGACCAAACATGATATAGGTGAGGTTATATTAACTAGTGGTCTATCATAACATGCATACAACAGCATACACTACACAGACAATATACAAGAAAGTAATGGTATACACAATGACCGAAGGATATGTGTATTCAATCAAAGAAAGGTTTTCCTATGAATTAATTAGTAGAAAAGTCCATTTCTACTGTGCATTTGTGCCTCTTGCTTCCGGAGAATGCAGCTGAGAGTCTGCTCGCATTCCACAAAGTTGTAAATGTATCGGGTTACCATGAAACCAGGGTCCTGTTCGGCGTCCTGGGGTGTTACAGAGTATTTGTGAAATCTAGCTAACAAAATATATATTGTGTGTTTGAGTGGTCCAGACGCTACACTTTTTAAAGGAGTATTTACCAGAAATATTATTTACCAGAATTCATGTTGGAGAAAAATGTAAATGTGCAGTATTTCTGAAAAAAAAAATACTTTTTTTCTTTTTTATAAAATCAATTAATTGGAGATGCTTTTGTTTATTAATTTAATGGAACCATTAAAATGGAATCCAGAAAATAATGGAAAACCGAATTGGTAATAAAAATAGATGTAAGTGAACAATAGCCTTTAAAATTACTTAAAATACATAGATAATAGCAATGAGGCAATAATAATTAGTTCAAATAAAGTATCAAAAGGAAGAAAACATATGGTTTTATTGAACAAAATTGTTCAAATACATAATGTATTATAAACAATAGAGCTAATGTACATTACGCATTACAACAAAGGCCTGCAGAGGGCGCCAACGGCCTGACGATTGTTTTTACACATTACTGTGCGATCTAATCCTTGTTTAATATTGACCAAGCACCATTTCATTTAAATGTCCACTTAATCTTAAATATTTGGCCATTTCTTTAGGACAGAAATGCTATAGCCACTGTAATTAAACGAATATGTGGACATCAAAACGTGTAAACTCAGAGTAAGGGTTTGAGCTTTTATTTTGAAACTGCGATGTATTCTCCTGAGTTTGCGTAGATTTATAAATGATTTAGCTTACAAATCTGATGAAATGGTGCATGTTGCGTTTCCCAGATGGACGTTATAATAAACCCAAACTCGCAACAACATGCAGAGATGGAGTTTGAGACGCTCCACGCACGTAAATGATAACAGTTCCTGCGGAACTACTGTGAACTGAGCCGCTGTGACGCATGTACTTAGCCTACCCGCATGTAGATAATTAAAGCACATATATACTTATTTAATTAAATTGTAGCGTTTGTGAATTCACAATTATGCTTAATTATGCTTAATTATTATATTTAAATGGGTGTAATATATCATGCTACCTTGGAAAACAGACTAATAATGTGTTTTATACATTCTCGTCTGTGAAATGTGCCACTTCCGGTATTTTGCCGGTTAGTTGACGCAAGCAAAATGAAGTCGAGGATTTTAAAAAATCGAATAGTCGAATAAAATAGACGAGTCATGACAGCCCTACTAATTATTATTGGCTCATTGCTATTGTATTTGTATTTTAAGCTTAGGTCTATTTTTATTACGACAAAAAATTAGTTATAATTATCCGATTACTCAATTAATCGTCAGAATAATCGACTGATTACTCGATTACCAAAATAATCATTAATGCAGCCCTAATTGTGAATATTGCCGTGCTTTTTATTTGGTTAATGTTTCTGTTGAAAGAATCCTGAAATTTTTATTTTAAATTGTAATAATATTTCAACATATTACTATTTTTGCTGTTTTGATAAAATAAAGGCGCCTTCTTTCATAATAATAAAAAAAATAAAAAAAACACTATTTTGTACTACTAAAGTCTAAATCTAGAACAAATTAGTTTGTTATTTTGATATATTAAGATAATGTAAATTAAAATTATTAAATATAATTGGTTTAAAACCAATATTGTGTAAAACGTGTTGATCATTTTTACTTTTATTTCTTAAGTTAAAGATTGTGACTATTGTGGATGTTGAATAACCTTTAAAAGCCATTTTAGAGAGAATGTAATTATCACAGTGTATATTGAATCATTACATAGCTGACAAATACTGCTTTTTATAGATATATTGCTCTGACTCTGTTTGTATCTACTTCTATCTCAGTTTTACTTTAGATACTGTTTGCATTTTACTGCATAGTACTGATCATAGGTTTCCTTAAATTGTTCTGTTTGTTCCTCTCTCATGCAGCGTGCCAGTGTAATGGACACAGCTCTTGTGTCAATGAGAGCGTGTGTGAGAGATGCGAGGACCTCACCACAGGCAAACAGTGCGAGAGCTGTATCTCCGGTTACTATGGCGATCCCACAAATGGGGGCAGCTGTCAACGTAAGTCTAAACACAAGCCCAGGCCAAAATACAGTTGACTTCTGCTGCCGGTTTGATAAGGTCTTAACTGTATGTGTGTGTTGGTCATTTGCAGCTTGTAAGTGCAACGGCCATGCCAGCATGTGTAACTCTAACAATGGCAAATGCTTCTGTACCACCAAAGGCATCAAAGGAGACCGCTGCCATTTGTAAGTGTGTGCTCTCACACTCGTTCTGCCTCAGTCTTGTGAGGTTTTCTCTGCTCTGCCATTAGAAGTAATTTGTCAAATGTACGACGGATAGCTTATCGTTATCTTCTCTATATCAAACTCTGTTCTTTATAATTCTACTCATTTTCACTCTGGGCTTTTGTTTCGTTCTGTCCCTCAGGTGTGAGGTAGAGAACCGTTACCAGGGCAACCCTCTGAAGGGAACGTGTTATTGTGAGTATGTCAATGCAGCGGCTGATGGCTGTTCATATTGTGGCTATTTGAGTAATTTAGTCATTTTCAGAACTAGTCATTTTGTCCTTATCTGACTAAATCAGACAGAAAACACAAACCTGTGCATGTGTCAGTCAATCTGGGAAAATATCCAGATTTTGAGTATATCGTTTTTCAATATTACCTTTTCTCCTCTTCCTCTCACACACAACTTTATCTTTATCTCTGACGCACAGACACTCTGCTGATAGATTACCAGTTTACCTTCAGTTTGTCTCAGGAGGACGACCGCTACTACACTGCCATCAACTTTGTGGCAACTCCAGATGAGGTGCGTTACGCTGAAAAGACTTTACTGGTCAAAAAGTACTTTTTTTTTTATTTATTTTTTTTCTTGTGGAGTCATGGTCAACTAGGTGTCAATAAACCAAGGCTGACAGTTTACCTTGATTTGCAAACACAACAAATCTTGATATGATCAAATAGTGAACCAATTTGATTGACATGCAGTTGGACGTCTGATGTTATTGTTATCCATAAAGCTTTTTTTTCATAAATTTATTCAGCAATTCACTGTTGAACAGAGGAAACAATACAGCATTAAGGGGGTTTACCAAGGACACATTCTTAAAGTGCACCTATTATGTCCCTTTTTACAAGATGTAATATAAGTCTCATGTGTCCCCAGAATGTGTCTGTGAAGTTTCAGCTCAAAATACCCCACAGATAATTTATTAGATCATTTTGAAAATGCCTATTTTGAGTGGAAGCAGAAACACGCTGTTTTCGTGCCTGTATCTTTAAATGCACATGAGCTGCAGCTCACCGCCCCTTTTTCCAGAATAGGTCTGTGCCTTTACAGCTCTTACCTCAGATACTCTGCTAAAACAAAACATCTGTTAGGTTTTGATTATCATGTCTATCGCGCTGAAATCATGCGTTTTAAAGCCATATCAGTTTAAACTTTTGATATGCGCACACATCCGAAGCACGCGCACAGAAAGCATCTGTCACATGGCATGTGAGTACTAAACATAGTTCTCTTTCATGTCTTACTGCGCTTAAACTGTCAAATACACAAGTTTATGTTAAAAACACACAAGTTACAAAAACACAGTCGCTCATGTCTGTGAAGGCAAACTGCTGGGAAAGAAATTGCATGTTTATGTTAGATCTGTGTATTAAGTGACAGCAGCATAATATACAGTACCTGCTGCTGTCTATGCTGTTAATATGACCCAAACTAAATAAAAAAGGAAAATCACTCACTGCTCTTGAATGATTTCTGTAGCTCTAATAAGATGACATTTCTTACTTGAATGCTGCTTTAATAGCGTACAGATAAACATGGCTGATTATGTGCGGCTCACTCAGGGCGGGGTCTATGCTAATATAGCAGTGTCTGTTAACAGTTGTGGGCGGGGCTTGTAAAATGTGACGTCACATTTTACAGATTCTGGAAACGGCTTATTCTGAGACACTGCTTATGATTTATGGGGATAAAAAAAGAGCAGGTGGAATTTTACCATTATAGGGTGGATGTGTAAACACTGCCAGCACGCATTGATGTTCAAACAACATATAAAAGTGAATTTTGCATAATAGGTGCCTTTTAATTAAAATTGAGTAGAAAAATGATAGAAAAGTTTGTTAACTGCCATAGATCATGCCTTATGTACTTTCAGTGAGGTCCGTCTCGAAATTTTGAAGATTTGTGACACACAGTTTGCATTTTTGATTAAATAAACGCAGCCTTTGCAGAGATCTCTTTCAAAAACATAAAAAATTTGGAACAACTGTGTTGTTATATTTGCAAGAAATTCGCCATCAAAATATTTTAAATATTACACAAGCGTCTATTAATGTCTATAGCGTCTATTAATGTCTATTTTTATGTAATCTAGTGACTTATGTAATAAAAGGGATTTTATCATTTCATTTTGTTCTTGAGTTGAGTTAAAAGCGAGACTCAAACAGAAGACACATTTTATTTGATTCATAAATTTAGATAAGCATCAGTTTGGAAAGTAGATTATGCTTTAAATCATACTGCTGATTTGCCATCGTATAAAAGCTACAGCAGTTTGTGGACATTTTGGCTTATATAATACATTTGAGAAGTTGTATATTTTTCTTTGAATATTTCATATACTGTCATTTTTCCATCTGAATGTTTTTTTGGATTTCTCTTGCAGCAAAATCGAGACCTGGACATGTTTATTAATGCCTCAAAAAACTTTAACCTCAACATCACATGGGCAACCAGCTTTGCAGGTATGGAGCCCCGACATGTGTTAAACATATATTTTAAGCAAATCATAAATGTGCTGTGTGTGCAGCTGAAACTCTCTTCCTTCCTGTAACCCTGCATTTCTTCCTTTCTGATCAGCTGGGACTCAAGCTGGTGAGGAAATCCCTATAGTCTCCCGCAACAACATAAAGGAATTCAAAGACAGTTTCTCCAATGAGAAGTTTGATTTCCGTAGCAATGCCAACATTACCTTCTACGTGTATGTCAGCAACTTTACCTGGCCAGTCAAAATCCAGGTGAGCAGAGTCCACACATAATTGAGTCCGGTGATGTACACAGAGAAAAATATCACGTCTGTGTGTATGAGCGCTGTTTAAACATCAGCGAGGGTCTTTGTGTTTTGTTTTGCTATCTTATCTGTAAATTCACAGAGGCCGTGTCCTTTTATTCTTTCTCATATATCTTTGGCCTTTTCTGTCTGGTCTGGAAATGATTTGGCAGAGCTTTCCTTTCCCTCCCTCTTCTCCTCTCATCTCTTCTCCTCCTCTTTTCCTTTCCCCCTCCTCTCTTCCTTTGCTTTGGAAAGTGATCTAACCTGCCCTCCTGTGCTAGGACGCTGAAACTCAGAGTTTAGTTTGATTCTCCGTCCGCTGTTCTAGAGCACGTTCTCTCCTCAGCTCATGGAGAAAGGGTGAATTTCACACAGGTAACGCCCTTATCATCTCTCTCGTTCGCCTTTCGCCTCTAGCTGATTTTTGGCTGCCACGTTTCGTCTAACAGGGATTGCATGTGTGGATCCGAGCATGATTGCGGGCGGGAGGGCTTGTGCCATGGTAGCTCTGGAGGACAGAGGGGTTGTTGTCAGGCGTTTAGAGGAGAACGACGAGAGGGATTGGGCTGGAGAAAAACTCTGTAAACATGGCAGGCTGAGACTGAGAGTGTCAGGAGGAATGTTAAGTTGAAACACATGGCTCTTTGAGAGAGAGAGAGACAGGGAAGAGCCTGAGAGGAATAAGAGAATCAGAGAGATCAGAAAGTTCAGAAGAGGCACAATTCCAGCCTTCTGTTTCTGGCTCTTGTTTTCGTTTTGCCTGTGGTCAAAGAGTCTGTGCAGCCTGTGTAGTTTTTGGCCAGCGGAATGGAAGCATGTGAATCTAAACAAGAGTATAGTAGGAGCGTTCATGTGTCGAGTTTCTGTGTGAGAATTTAATTTAAAAGCAGAATTTCGTTGATCTTCATGAAAACATTTACAGGTCACATATCAACCCCAAATCCAAAACTTTTTTTATTAAGAATCACATGATTGTGAAGTTAATTTACCTTCAAATTCTTAATAATACCAAAATGGATCCAGACATTTGACTTTGTGTTTGCATTTTTACGTTTTTAATTGGTGTAAATTAATCATTACTGTAAACCAGTGGTTCCCAAACCTGTCCTGGAGAACCCCCTGCCCTGCACCTTTTGTATGTCTCCCTTATCTAACACACCTGATTCCACTCATCAGCTAGTTAGTAGAGACTGCAAGAACTAAATTGGGTGTGTCTGATTAGGGAGACATACAAAATGCGCAGGGCAGGGGGTCCTCCAGGACAGGTTTGGGAACCACTGCTGTAAACAGTACAACAAATGCTGCCACTGTATCTAAATACTGTTGAATGGAACCCATTTTGAACCAGTGAGAAAAAAATATGATATCTTTGTCATAATGAGAAGTTCTCGTAATTATGACTTAGTATCTCATAATATTGAGAACATTTCTCAAAATATTGAGAAAATTTCTCGAAATAATGACTTAATCCACACATGCCCAGTGCAAGAGTGACGGCACGCTAGTGACATCTGTTGATCAAAGCCATGCAGGAACACAGCAAACATTGCTTTGTTCTGTAATCTAAAGTGTATAATCTGTAATTAAATAACGATTTCAGATCAATTATCTCCATGGAGTCTTGTTCATTTGTATCACTTACCAAGTTACTCTGCCAGATAGTTCATGGCTTCAAACATTCCAGACTAATATTTCAGTTAAGAATCCCTTTTATGAAGATTTGATGAAGAAATGGAAGCCATTACACACACAAACTTAATAAATATTTATTTTGATGATTTATTAGTTTTATTAGCTGTCCCTTTCATGCATCACATGCAAACACTGTTCATACAGTAAGCCATCTCATTTCAAAAGCGCAAAGCATCGTTGTTTGTTACCAAGGCAACCGCTTAGTCTTGGTCTTTAGCGTCCCGCTTCTTGCAGGACAAGTGCTTAACGTGAAAAAAGCTTAACGTGGCTTGAAGTACAAAGACAGACTGAAGCAAATTCAGTACACAACTTAATGATCATGCATACTGTATACAGGCATTCAGCTGGACCCAAAATATGAATGCAATGCAAAACTGTAACGCTTATTCTATAACCGTTTTCTATAGGAAAACGCTTAACGTGCAACTTTGGGTGTTGCGTTCAAATTCTGGGCTCTTATGCTTACCTTTATGCATGATCAATAATATTGTATCCTGAATTGGTCATTGTACTTTAAGCCACATTAAGCATTTTTCACGTTCACATGTCCTGCAAGGAGCGGTGTGGGACGCTGAAGACCAAATGGTTGCTGTGGTAACGAACAAATAGGCTTTGTGCTAGTGAGATGAGATTGGGCTACTGTATAAACATTGTGGGCCTATGCATGTGATGCATGAAAGTGACAGCTAATAAAACTACCAAATCATCGAAATGAACATCTATTCATTAAGTTTATATGTGTAGCGTCTGCGTAGGATCATGCATGGTCTTTGGGGTTTATGGCTCAAGAGACCCCTTTAGCCTTTGACATTTGCATATAAATTACAGTTCTGGTCAGAGATGTTACGTTGTATAGGGGTTTTAAATTGCCAGATGGTTCTTCACCGACAAGAAGATTCGAACCAGCCCCCACTATCATCCTTCTCAATCTGACTTCAAACACTGTTTAAAGAGCTGTAAATGACCTCGATGGGCCGGGAGGCCAAAGCAAAAACTAAGGCACACACACACATCAAAACGAACACAACCCACACACACTTAACGACATTTCTTTATTTTAGACTATAATTAATCAGTTATAAATGTATCTGGTATATGCATGTGTTGTGGGTACATTCCTTTGTTGGATTAGATGAGTTACCTCTCGTTATTTGTATTAGTTAAAGCCAGAAAACACTGATATTCAGGTGTATGTAGGTATCTTTGGTTTAATCTATTCCAAATGATTGTTTCTTGGTATCAATGTTACCTGCTTTTCATTCCTCAGACAATGAGGTACAGTATGTGATTGTAAAATGCATCATATGACTCGTACGATATTTTTGGTTAAAACTACAGAAATTCCAGACCAGCCATAAAACATGCAAATGAGCCATAAAACAAAAGACAAAGAAAGATTCTCCCGCTCAAAATCCATGCCTCTCATTGGCCAGTACACACAGAATAGAAATTCTCAAAAGCGATCAGCCCAAAATAAACTTCGCTCAGAAAACTTCTTCTTCGTTTGATACAACACCTTTCAGGACTCTCAAGACCTCCCTCTTGAGTTTTATTTTCCGGCAGTCTTTACTTTCAAGTAACGTTAGTCGCTGTGGACTTCTTCAGAAGAACCAGAAGTAAAAACTTACAGCTGACTCCTCACGAACTCATCAAAAAACCTCCTGTGTCTACCGCATCCGGACTCTTCTTCAGAAATCGAAACCAATGCAAGTAACCGCTTAAAAATATTCAGATGCGTGTTTAAGTCTCAGCCCCTTTTAAGGTGATTTTTGATTATTTGATGATTCTCATTAGGTTGTGGTTAAGTGATGTGAAATAATGCCATTCTTTTTCTATTCTCTCTCTTTCCTTACTTTGTTTCATTCTGTGTAAATATGTTTTAGTTAGTTATATGTTAGAAATAGTTTCATTTATTAAATCCCTTATATTCACAACAAATTGTCTCTGTTTACTGTTCACAGTTCCAAGTCAATGAATGTTTGAAACCTCGCTACATTTTGCTAAGAATTACTGCTAACACTGTACAAAGAAGGACAGTTTATTCTTCCCTGGCCAGAAAAATAATCGTTCCTTGAATTGATAAATTATTATATTATCTGCTCGGTGGACGGACAAATCAAATAATTGTAATATTGATTCTGATACAGTTAATTCGAAGATATAATCTAAAATATTTATTATGAATCATAACCAGTTAAAATTCGTCATAAATATTCCCCTTTTTAGAGCTAATAACTAATAATAACGTACATAGGGATAATGGCTTTCATTTCTTCATAAAATGTGTGTGATTTTTGTTGGAATATACAGTGGGGAAAAAAAGTATTTAGTCAGCCACCAAATTGTGCAAGTTCTCACACTTGAAAAAGATGAGAGAGGCATGTATTTTCTCATAGGTATACCTCAACTATGAGAGACAAAATGAGGAGAAAAAAAAATCCAGAAAATCACATTGTCGGATTTTTAAAGAATTAATTGGTAAATTATGGTGGAAAATAAGTATTTGGTCAATAACAAAATTTAATCTCAATATTTTGTTATATACCCTTTGTTGGCAATGACGAGGTCAAACGTTTTCTGTAAGTCTTCACAAGGTTTCACACACTGTTGCTGGTATTTTGGACCATTCCTCCATGCAGATCTCCTCTAAAACAGTAATGTTTTGGGGCTGTCGCTGGGCAACACAGATTTTCAACTCCCTCCAAAGATTTCTATGGGGTTGAGATCTGGAGACATGCTAGGCCACTCCAGGACCTTGAAATACTTCTTACGAAGCCACTCCTTCGTTGACCGGGCGGTGGGTTTGGGATCATTGTCATGCTGAAAGGCCCAGCCACGTTTCATCTTCAATGCCCTTGCTGATCGAAGGAGGTTTTCACTCAAAATCTCACGATACATGGCCCGATTCATTCTTTCGTTTACACGGATCAGTCGGCCTGGTCCCTTTGCAGAAAAACAGCCCAAAAGCATGATGTTTCCACCCCCATGCAAGTAGGTATGGTGTTCTTTGGATGCAAATCAGCATTCTTTCTCCACCAAACACGACAAGTTGAGTTTTTACCAAAAATCTGACCATATGACATTCTCCCAATCCTCTTCTGGATTATCCAAATGCTCTCTAGCAAACTTCATACGGGCCTGGACATGTACTGGCTTAACAGGGGGACACGTCTGGCACTGCAGGATTTGAGTCCCTGGCCGCGCAGCGTGTTACTGATGGTAGCCTTTGTTACTTTTGGTCCCAGCTCTCTGCAGGTCATTCACTAGGTCACCCCGTGTGGTTCTGGGATTTTTGCTAACAGTTCTTGTGATCATTTTGACCCCAACGAGGTGAGATCTTGCGTAGAGCCCCAGATCAAGGGAGATTATCAGTGGTCTTGTATGTCTTCCATTTTCTAATAATTGCTCCCACAGTTGATTTCTTCACACCAAGCTGCTTACCTATTGCAGATTCAGTCTTCCCAGCCTGCTGCAGGTCTACAATTTTGTTTCTGATGTCCTTTGACATCTCTTTGGTCTTGGCCATAGTGGAGTTTGAAGTGTGACTGTTTGAGGTTGTGGACAAATGTCTTTTATACTGATAACAAGTTCAAAAAGATGCCATTAATACAGGTAACCAGTAGAGGACAGAGGAGCCTCTTAAAGAAGAAGTACAGGTCTGTGAGAGCCAGAAATCTTGCTTGTTTGTAGGTGACCAAATACTATTTTAAGCGCATTAGACCCGGTCCAACCATACGAGGAATTTACCAATTAAATTAATTCTTTAAAACAAAAAAAAAAAATCTTACAATGTGATTTTCTGGATTTTTTTTTTCTCTCATAGTTGAGGTATACCTTTGTTGAAAATTACAGGCCTCTCTCATATTTTTAAGTGGGAGAGAGATGAGAACTTCCACAATTGGTGGCTGACTAAATACTTTTTTGCCCCACTGTATTCCTCTGTATCTGTTTGAAGCCATGAACTATCATTGTCTGGCAGAGTAACTGGTTGGTAGGTGCTACAAATGAACAAGATCACATGCAGATAACTTACCTGAAATCGTAATTAATGACAGATTATACACTTTAGATTACAGAACAAATGTTTGCGGTGTTCCTGCATGGCTTTGACCAACAGATGTCGCTAACGTTGCATTGCGCATGCATGGATTCATTCATTATTTCATGAAAATAAGTCATTATTTAGAGAAAATTTCTCGTTATTACGAGATGTTAAGTCATTCTTATGAGAAAGTTTCTCATTATTTTGAGAAAGTTTCTCGTTATGATATTTTATACCCCGAGTATTATAATATATTAACTTATAATTATATACTAAGGCATAATTACAAGAAAGTTTCTAATTATTATGACATAGTAAGTCGTTATTATGAGAAAGTTTCTCAATATAATGAGAAACTAAGTCATAATTATGAGAAATTATGACGTACAGAATTATATTTTTTTCAAAGTGGTGGGAACGGGCTTCAATATGGGGAATAACAATTATTAGGGGTTCAAGCACGCAGTGCTGAAACGCTATTGTAATTGTTAGGATTTTTATTATTATTATTATTATTATTATTCCGCCGTAAAACTGATCGTGCAGACCAAACCGTAAGTCCTAGAGACTTGAAACTTGGCCAGATGGTAGACCTCAATTTGGGGAGAACCTATCAAAGACTCAGCTCAATCGGCCAATAGGGGGTGCTACAACGATCAAAAACGCGTGACCCCCTTTGTGATTTTGGGTCCTGGAGGTCACGTTTTTCCGCAAGTTTGAATTATGTCCAACACCTACTTTTGCGAACTAGTCTTAGGTTTTTTGCCTGATCGGAAACAAACCACTAGAGAAATATTCTCTGGACTGTGAATATCAATAATTATCAAAAAAAGTTTATATTTCGACTCACTGTCGCATAGGGACACCAAAATGTTCGTAAGGGGAGGGGCCATTTTTACTAAAATGGCTATAACTCATGAACGGAATGAGATCTCCACCAAACTCGTTACACATGTGTATGAGCTCAATTTTGGTCAAATAAAAAAAAATTGCGCAGCTCTGCCACTTTGTGGCGCTAACATAAAAAACAGCTATAACTACACAAGCGTTAGTCCAATTGACCTGAAAATTGATATGCAGTGTCTTTGTCCAATGTGCCATGAGGACATTGGCATATCTCAAAAAACAATGAAGTTTGAGCACCTATTAGACGAGGTTAACGGAGGCCTTTTTGGCGGATTTTGTCCTTTGGTTCGCTATAACAGGCTCGTTTAAAAAGGGGGCATGGCCAGATATGCCGAACAACATATAAAACCTAAACAAAAACTCGAAACTTTATGAACCTTGGAGAAAACATGTGTCAGATGACTCTTAACAAGCATGCAAAGTTTCATGGAGATCGGACCATAGGTGGCGCTATAACAGTTAAAAAGGCCTCAAACACAAAATGTCTATAGAAAATGACCTCAATTTGTAGAACATGTTCATATATTCAA
Organism: Sinocyclocheilus anophthalmus; assembly: GCA_018155175.1. Lineage (NCBI taxonomy): Eukaryota > Metazoa > Chordata > Actinopteri > Cypriniformes > Cyprinidae > Sinocyclocheilus > Sinocyclocheilus anophthalmus. The sequence goes on along the minus strand of JADLZN010009383.1, from coordinate 47,131 downwards.
ATAAACACTAGATCTTCATATCATATGATAGATCTCCTCATTCTGAGCAACTTTGCCTCTGGGACTAATGCTGTCAATCAGATTGTTCATTAAATATTCTCAATTATGTTAAAAACCTACTTTTGCGAACTAGTCCTAGGTTTTTCACTCTATCTTGATCAAACCACTACAAAACAATTCTCTGGACTCTCTAGATCAATAATTATATTTAAAAAAATAATAATAATTTTGTCCTTTTGGTAGCTATAACGGGGTTGTTTAGAAAAGGGGCATGGCCAGGTGTATGCAAAAGCCTATATCTCCAAAACAAAAATTCAGAACTTCAGAACAAAAAAAGAATCGAAGGTGACAACATGTGACAGAAGACACTAAATAAGCATGCAAAGTTTCATGAAGATCGGACCATACGTGGTGCTATAACAGTTATAAAGGCTTTAAAAACTTGATCTAGTGTACACAAAAATCTACAACACTTAAAAGGAAAGTCAAAACATCACAAAACGATGTAAACTCATGCATTATATGATTCTAAACAATCATGCCAAATTTTATGGTGATTGGATAGAAACTGACACTGTAACAGTTATGAAGGTTAAAAACACTACATATCTATGCTTCATTTGCTGAAAGTGGAAATACAACCACTAGATAGCAGTAATGGATCGCTCATTGGCTCATTCTATCACTCATATAGTTATTTTCTCAGTTTTTATTTAGGTACTGATGTTCAGAAAGTTTAAAATCATTATTATAACATTTAAAATCACATTTATTCAAAGTTTACCTCTTCATACAGACATATCAGTTTTGACAATTATGCCACATTATGATGAAATTTAAAACCTGTAAGTCATTTCAAATATCTATATCTTCAACATAATTTGTATATGTGTGTGTGAGCATGCTTAGTCTGTATTAAGTAATAGAGTGTGTTTTAAGTAATATAATTCAACCTTTTCATTACTCTGTGTCATCAGATTGTCCATCATGGAAGTGTTCTGGTGTCAGCCATACATTTCTCATGTCAAATAGAAGTGTGATTGTATGTTATTGAGTTTATGAACTTAAGATATAATTAGGATAATTATGAAGGAATTAGTCAAACTAATTTATATAGTATTACAATCATTTCAATTCAAAGTGCATGATACAAAAACAGTTAAAACAACATTATTAAAAATATTTGTTTGATTATATTTGGTTGTTTGTGTACATTTAAGGCAGAATTTAAGGCACTCATACAAATAAAAAAAATGTTAAGAATGACAAAAAAAAAAAAAATCACAATATAGTGTATGAAAATAAAAGTGAAAAAAAAAATTGTAAAGCAATATTCATTCATTCAATTTTAATTGTTTGTATATATAAATATATGCAAATTATTTACGAAAGAAAAAATTATATATTAAAGACAAAAATGTGATTGTGAAGTTTGGGAAACATTTGACATTACAGAATTTAAAAATACATTTTAAAACTAAGTACATCAAAAAGTAAAAATAAGACGAACATATAAAGAAAGAAATCATCCATTCATTACATTTCAGTTCTTTCCATAAATTACAGTCAGAAAATGTTTTGAAGTACACCCAAAAATCCAAAACGTATATAAATGAACTCATTTGAAAAGTAAAACTGAAAAATATGCTGTAATTGCAAATAAACGTTCGTTCGTTCGTTCATTCATTCATTTCTGCAGTTTTAAGTATTTCTATATATGAAAGTAGTAAAGTATTTGTGTTAATAAATGTTTTTAAAACAAAAGTGACATTAATTGAAAAAAAATTGTGAGGTATAATATTATTTTAAGTTAGAAAATATAAAAATGTGTGTAAAAAAAGAAATACAAAGTTTAAAGAACAAAAAAATAAATTAATTCATTCATTCATTACTTTTCAGTGCATGTAAAATGCATTTTTGAAAATAAAAAGGACACATTGGTTAACAAAAACTGATATATATGAAGTAGTAGAAGTATTAAAGTTTTCTTAGTATCAACCGAAAACACTTTCTTTAATGAAATAACCCCCCCCCCCCCCCCCCCCCCATAAGGATGTGCATTGACTGACATGGTACTGAAAATATCCGTATATATTTAAAAGATACAACACATCTAACATTCACACTCACAGCTCATACAAATTGTAACATATGTAAATTAGTATTTTTAAAGATAGATGTATTTAAAAGTTGCAAATAATACAGGTTCTGTAATACAGGTTTTTTTTATCAGGTTCTGAGCTGTTGTGTTATAATAGTAGAATCCTCTAGCTCAGGACATTGTCAATGGAGTAATGATAGAAAGATACCTGAAGCTGCTGTGACAGATTTACATTCCTGAGAGTTCTCAGCGTCTGATTGCTGTTGTTGGACTGGTATTAGGGCTGTGCAAATTAATCGCATGCGATTGTCAGTAAAGCCGGTTCCGTGATTAGTAGTAAATCTCCATCACCTGCTTTCAGATGGAGCGGCATTTACTACACAGAGCCGTAGTTCACTGACAATTAGGCAATATCACGTTCATTATTGCAGATTGAATTGCCTATGTTGTTTGTCATTGAAAAAGTACCCATCAAGAGTAACAGCATTCTCCAAATACTTTGGCTTTAGCCATGTCTCTGTTACACACATCATATCTCCTTCAAAATATCTTTTATCTTGCCAAATATCTAATATGTGTGGGATTAGTCCTTCAACATTATGTAACATAATTTTGAATTTGAAAGTTTCTGTTGTTTCACATGGAACAATGAATGGAGGCATATTCTGTAGTGCTTGCTCAATGTTATCTTTTGCAAAAATAGCTTTTTCTTTGAAATCTTCTATGATGTGTCCATCAAGAGAGGTCGCTCGACTTAATGCTACATATGCTCGTCCTGGAGCAAATATCTTTTTCATTGAAACAACAGCTTTGTCCACTGTTAGGCCTTGTACTTTATGAACTGTGCAAGCCCAAGCTAATCTGATAGGAAACTGCCTTCTGACACCACCACTGCTTGATACTTTGTCTTCCTCAGGTTCAATTGGTGTTGCTTTCTCCAGTCCAGGGGTTAAACAGAGAATTTTGGCTCTTGTTTCTTTACCAATTTGTTCATTATCAAATTCAATATATATTTTCGATGGAAATGTTTCATTATCATCATAATGGCATTCTTTAATTGTCCCAAAAATTCAATTTACAAGACCATCTGATACAATATTTTTCTTGTTGCATTATTCGAGCATCAACAGCTAATTCAAGGGATTTTTCTAAACGGCTGTTATGAACTCTGAAATGATGCCCATCTTTTTCTTCCATTCGGCCAGTTTTAGCATTTCTCTCAAAGTCTTGTGCTTTCACAGTAACTGTGTCAGAGCATAATTTATGCAGCATATGTATGTTGTGCACATCAACTTCACTGTTGGTTGCATAAATGTGGATATCTGTACTATCATCACCATCACCTGTTTCACATTTTTTAAGCATAGCAACATCATCTTCAAGCATTGGTTCATCCTTTTTACATAGCCTTAAACGATTTAGTAATTCACCAAATTCTTTGTCCTTCTGCCTCATAATCTCTGTAAGTTCAATAAAACTAAAGTGACCTTTCCCAAAGATTCACACTGTTCACTGGTTCGCTATAAAGCAGTTATCCTTTGACGGGAGAAAGTTGATAAAAATCTCCAACTACTATTACTGAGACTTTTCCAAATGCTGAATAATCTCCTGTTTGTTTGATTTGTCTCAATCTGCCATGAATATATGCCAGAAGTTTATGATCAACCATTGAAATTTCATAAATTATTAATATTTGCAATTTGTTTTCCAAATTTGGCTCTCAAGGAATTAATTTTTTCATCTCCAAGTGGCTGATATGGCAATGTAGCATTTGTTCCAATAGAAAAAGTTGAATGTACAGTTGATGCATTTATGTGAAAGGCGCTGACACCAGTCGGAGCTGTTAACTTTGATAAAATGCGAGAGGTTTCATAATAGATTGCTTTAATCAATACTGACTTTCCAACACCTCCAGACCCAGATATGAACACATGAAATGGATCTGGGTTTTCACCTTGTACTTTTGCTAGACACCACTGGCACACTTTATAAAAGATTTGTGACTTTCTCATTCAAAGAATGCAGCAAACCCATCGCATCTTTCCTTGTCATAGCACATGGATTATGTTCTAATGTGAAACCATCAACATTTGGTAATAGATCAGGTATGACATCACCTTCCTCTGTTTCTATTGGTTGTTCTTTTCTACTATCCAGACATTCTAAACGCTCAAGTTCTGCTTGTGGACAGATTTGGGCCCAAGCGTCGTCCATCGGTCCATGTTGTTCTAAGTCATCTTGAGCTCTTTGTATAGTCTCCGCTTCTTTTTCAAAGAAGTTTTTTTGTGTCCACTATGATTTTCACTGACTCAAGCACATCATTATACAATGTTACAAATCCAGTCTCATAAAAATCCTGATATGAAGTGAAATTTGGTGGTTTCAGTTGGCGTTTAATTAGGCAAAAATAATTCCATAATACTTTGATAATAATTTTCAGGATTTTTAGTGGGTGAAAAGCGAGCATATCGTACAACTGCAAAATCTGTACGAGTTCTTTTTCTCACAAACCCAATGTCATTTTCCAATTTTACTCTGTCTGAGCATGACTTTTCAGATTTCGACAGAAATTTCCGTTTTTGGACGGGTTCTGTATCTATCTGTGATGCTTTTCATCCATATTTCATCATTGTCAGTTTCTCCGTTTTCAGCTTTTTTATTTATGGTATTGAACGGTAAACTCATTTTAATTGTATTATTGGAATAAAAACCACTTTCCTTGATCCTTCTTTCCTTCACTCTCTTGAGCGGAGACCTCTCTATTATGAAGAAAAACACTTCCAAGTTTTCTTAAAGCTTGTTTTGAATCCATATTGCCTTGCTTCTGTGCTTCTTTCTGCGCATTTGCCAGCAGCAATTCCATTTCTCTCTCTGCTTTGGAAATGTAGGACATTATATACACTATGCAAGAGTAAGCATCAACAACAAACTGTATGTCCATGTTTGCATTCCAGCATCGCAAAAGATCCTTATTATACTGATTCACCCACACATCACTTGACTTTCTCTTCAACACAACATTTGTTTTCTTTGTCATTTTGTTATAAGCACATTCAAATATCTCTTGATTTATACCAATAGATGCAAACATAGACTCAATAGTCAAAAACAGCATCACTGTTCAGCAAACATTCTCTTACTTTTTTCTTTATAGATTCAGCTAATTCTTTTGATATCTCCTTAGTTGTTTACCTTTTTGTCTTTACTTTCACATTGTCCATCATCTGTTGTTTTGTCATTCTTATCTATTTGTGTGCTTCTTGTAATGAAAGTATTTTTGCTAGGTGGACGTGGAAAGTTAAATCTACATGTAGTGCCTTTCTTTCTACATGTTTTAGAATGTCTTTTGCTGTGTTGTTGGACAGTGCTCACAATTTCATGCATTTCTGTTTCATCTTCAGGTGGCATTTCACAAGTGATGTAGCGATCAACAAATGCTACATCTTCATCATCATCCTCTCTGTCCACTTGAGGTGCATTTTCAACCCAAAAGAGACAATGTGTGTGTGTGTGGTGATCCACGTTGTTGAAATTCAATTCGATAGAAGTAATCTATTACTTTTCCGATTGGTTGAGCTGGTGACATAATCACATCTTTCAGAAAACAGGCAGCAGTTACTGGATTTCTTCCAGTAAAAGAGGATTTCTTTCTTTTAAGCATCCCACATCTATCAGACCAGTCCAATTCATCAATAGGAGTTTGACAACCCTCTTGTTTGACAATAGACTGCATTAACTGTGTCCATCGCAAGTCAGCTGATGAAAATGAGCAAAACCATGTTGGGATCCCAAGTTGCCTCACCATTGCAAACAAATATTTTTGAACAGATTGCCAAAAAACAGGACTGCCTCTCACTGGCTTTAGAAATTTATAACCCTCATCATAATTTAAAATCCTTTAAAGAGAATCTTTGTTTGTCAGCATTTCTGAGGTAATTTTTGTTTTGTTGCTTTGGTCATAGCCTTTCCTCAAAGCAATAGATACATTAGAGTTAACTTGATTGAGCTCAGACAAATATTGTCCATAAAAGATATAGTCAATGTTTTGGGCAAAACGTCCATCTGCATTTAAAATTCTATTGTTTAAATACCTATGTTAATTTTTCAGGTCGTGAATCATGAAATGTGCCTCTTCCTTTTGGAAAGAGAACTGGAAAACATTTGGCTTAATTAGTTTCGTCCATTAACATTTTCACTGGGTTATTGCCTTCTGCTGGTGCAAGAGACATAATGCCATCAAAATACTAATATAAAACCTTGTGCTATGTCCACTGGCTGTAAACATGAATCCATAAGCAAACCATGCTGCTGTTGATCATGAAGTGTTTCATCACTGATCTCACCTTCATTTTCAGTATTGTTCATTATCAGCAGACAAATCCTGACAAATGTCTAAATCAGGCTCATTGTTACTTTTGAAGTATCCTTAGATCCCCACGTGCAAATTGTGTTGTTTTTTAATTAATTTATAATAGTTTATTCACATAATCATTTTATAATCATTAGTCATTGATATGATTTATTATTTTATTATTTTTTACCATTTATCATTATATCATTTAAGTATTTTTATTGTTTGTTCATTGTTTATTTATTTATTATGTTTCTGTATATTATATTTCGTGTAAATTTTTCCTTTTTGTATTTGCATTGTTGTTCAATATCATGCTTGTGGGGTTTCATGAACTGTTTTGTCTGTATGAATAGAGATAGATAAGACGGAATATTTATGGAAACCCAAGGTTTATGGGATGCTGTTGTGAAGCAGTTTTGGTATAACATAGGGTGCACAATTATCGAGATATCGCAAATGTAAATATTGTGATATGCATATCGCAAGTGCGTGCGATATCTGAATCATTTTAATAATAGGCAACTTAAATCAAAACGTTGCAAAAGGTCAAAAGTTTTAGTTCGACGCATATAGCAGAGAAATGCTTGACGTTTTTTATAAAAAGAGTTTAAAGGGGTCATATGAGGTGATTTCAAGTTTTTCCTTTCTCTTGGAGTGTTACAAGCTGATTGTGCATAGATACGATCCCTGAAGCTGCAAAGACTGAAGTCTCAAAACCAAAGAGATATTCTTATCAAAGTTAAGACGCTGCCACGCCTACTTAAAACGGCTCGTTCTAACATGCCCCCACAGATCTACCTCACTAGGTGGAAATATTAGCATAATGCCACCCAAAATGTTCACGCAAAGAAAGAAGGCGTGGTTTCGGTAACCGCAGTTAGTGTTGATGCAGCCTTGTCAGGGAGACGTTGTGTTTCAGTGTGAAAGCAAAAGCATTTTATTTGGCCTTCCAAAAGTAGATGCATTAAGATTACTTACAACAGAGCAGCAATGCATTTTATGGATGACCGGTAATTCTGACTTTGGAGGTAATTCTGACTTTGCTATGACGATCTGGCGCTTCAGAATCAGCTACTGTTTTGTTATAGTTCAAGTATGTGCTATTGACTGTTCAAATGAGGAAAGTTTTGCGCATAGTGTGTGTGTTCGCATGCGAGCGAGAGGAGGGGGTTACATCACAAAACATACCAAGCTCATCACTTGTCTGTCACGCGACTCTTGTTCCATTCGGCTCTGTCTTACATGTATTTTGAAAGATGAAGCTAGTGATTCTTTCTATGGTAAGGGGCGTGACATTTCCGACGAGTGCTTGCGGTGTTCGGCCAATCACAATGCACTGGGTCAGCTGGCCAATGAGAGCAGACTGCGCTTGTCAAAGGAGAGGCCTTTGTTGAAAACGACGTGTTTGAGAGAGGCATGGCATAGAGGACCTACAATAATGTACAGTATTTGAAAAAGATTGGGTTTTTTGAACATTAAAGCATGTCAAACATATTCTGTTACACCAAATACACAAAAAATGATCTTTAAAAAAAGCACCATATGACCCCTTTAAGTGCAATAAGTTGCAGAAAACAACACTTTGCCATCTTGTCTTGCTGTCTGACAGACTCACACCTGAAGCTGTGAGCACAAGCGCATTCTCGCACAACGTATCTTCCATTTGCGTGGCGGCACACACAGAGGGACGCGTTTCAGATGGCGAGCGAACACCAAGTTGATTCTCATTCGCATCTCCTCCTTATGTTTTTTTTGTTTCTTTGTTTTTTTGAACAGACACATACACAAAGAATTATGTCAATAGTACCCGTCTTGATGATCATTCTCATAAACGCAGTCGGTTATTTTTTAAATGAATGTAAACAGCTGAGAAATAAATCGGATGTGTATTATTATACTGGATCCTTGCAGTCGGATTTAAAGGGACAGCAGCTTATAAATAAGTGCTGATGAATATGTCACTAATGTTAATCAAAACACACAAAATAGCTATAACAAAGATTAATCTAAATTTAACTAATACAGGGAACACAATGCAGTGTTATTTTACACATTACATTTCTGTACCTGAATACTACTATTTATCTAGGCTTGGAAGTGTTGGACTGTTTTTCCCCCCCCCCCCCCCCCCCCCACCCACCACCCCCCCCCTTTCTCTATTTTTTTTTTTGACTGGACTGTTTCACTGCCTGTAATCATGTTTGAACTTTTCTCGACCTATTTTTTGCCTGTGGATATGAAGAAGTTACTTAAAACAGTGTATGGAAAGGCAAAGTCACCAATGATATAAAATGAATGTAATGATTGTTTTGTCGGTCATTGATGTTAAAATAAATTTTATGATTTGTGACATACTTTTATGTCTGCTAAAACACTTGCTGGTCACTTTCAGAAAGTTATAGGGATTCTTTCTTTTCCAAGAAAAGAATGTGAAACACAATTGGTATATAATTTTATTTTAAATATTTTAAAGAAAGGAAATTTAATAGATTTCACACTTAAATCACCATACGTATCGCATATCGAATATCGCACTTTTTAACAAGGTAGCGCATTTTTTTTCAATATCGCACAGCCCTAATATAACAATACATGTTGAATTTGTGCTGATCAGATGAAGTTTGAACATTGAGAAATACGCAACTAAGATTGTTCAATAAACTCTGTTACATTTTACCATCATCACTTCGTCTCCTGCTTCTCTGGCTTTCCTCGGTCAACTTCTTGACTGACAGAAGACTGTTAAAGATTCATTTTGGGTATTTTTGGATACCAGACAAGACTTGCTGTTGACAGGGTTTGGGTATTAACCGCTGCTGACTAATTGTTCTGTTACTGGACAAACTGATATTTTCTGACGGGATCTGGCGTCCGGGGCTGGATCCTAAATATTATCTGGCGTGGAGACCCGATCTAACATTTTGCCGTCACGAACAGGATGGAATAACACTGCTGTTATCTCCATAAGAGCGGAGTCTTGATTGTTTCTCGCACGACCAGATGGTGGAATGTCCCAGACCACTGGGCTTCTGACTCCGGGGCATGAGTGAGGACGAGGGAGAATCTCGCAGACGTCTTCTCCTGGCTTAACTACTGCAAAGCAGAGTGAGTTTTGACATTTCATGAAAATTCAGTACGTACTGTGGGAGTAGCTTGGCTACTGGGTCAGATTATATAATTTCTTCAGTTATGGAGGTGTCAGAAATTAAGCTAGATGATGTAAGTGAAACGCTGACAGAACAACTGAAAGAGCACTTTAAGATCAAAGAAGCAGAACAAGAAATAGTTGCTAAATATAAAATCAAGGTGCAAAGGGGCGGTCTTTGGGAACCTAAAGACATCAAAAAAGTATGGGGTAAAATTCAAAGAATGAAAACCAGAGAATCAAGGTGAATCCCTTGGATTTTTGCCACTTTGTCTAAAAGTAGAAAATAGGAAATGAAATGGCAATTAGACAATCATAACAGAGACAAATAAGTCATGGAGAGAAAGCTGAAGGAGTTACAAGATAGATGTCAAGAGTTAAAAGCTTAGCTTAAAAATGAACAGAAACCTAAAACAGCTAATGTTCAAGATACAAGGGTTGTTGATCAGAAGCAAATTGTGCCGGTTTTACCAAAATCGAATGCATGTGATACTGGTAGTGACACTGATATGACCACAGATTCAGACAGAGATTTTTTTCTCTGTCAGTCAGAGATGGGTTCAACATAGTCTCAGTCAATCTGTCATCAGCAGACAGAAAAAGTTTGAAAGAAGCTCTTGGTGAAACTTAAGTGGTGAACGTCTGACTGATGATAGAGCTGAGAAAGAAGGATGGAAAAAAATTAAGGCTTGGTGTAGAAAAGCACAACAGCAAAAAGTAGATTGGAATGAAATCACAAGACGTAAACAAAAGACAGATGAAAGTGTGGAGGATTACACTGAACGATTGTGTGAGACCTTTTCACTTTACTTAGGCTTGGATCTCGGCTGTGAGCCATTGAGTTTTATCAAAATTCCGGGCAAAGGAGTGCCTTTCCTATCAGTTTGGCTGAATGGGTTAATTCTTGAAATTAGGAAAGGAGTGTGTAATAGGAAGGAGGGCTTAGGCTTCCCTACTGACACCAATTTAACTGTTGAAGAATTGCTAATTACTGCAAGAGATGTGGCACGAGCAGAAAACCAAGCTTCAAAGTTGGTGTGTGTTTTGATTGCAGATCCTAACAGCTCTGACAACATTCTGAGAAAATCTGGAGCAGTGCCAAAAGTAAATGAAGCAAACCAAATGTTTAGGGCAAGCCAAATTTTAAAGTCAGATGCTTGTTGAAAATGAGGAATGAGTGGACACTGGGCCAAAAATTGCAAAGTTAGAAAGAGAATTGAAGCCGTTCTCCCTCTTCCTCCTCCACCTCTCCCTCCTTCAGACCCAGTCTCTCAGTTTGGCCAGCTTCTGCTTGAAACACAGCGGAGGCTGCTGAGCGCTGTCTCTGCTGCCCCAGCGGCGTCGGGGGCAGAGACACAACAATCCCATGGAAACTAGATAAGCCCCCCTCCTCTCTCAGGGCCTTGGAAGGAGCGGTTATTTCTAAGCCGGACGGCTTGTAAGTAAGGGCCCATATTCTGAACACATCATTTGATCTAGATCTGCTTATTGATACCGGAGCAGAGATGAGCGTAATTCCATCTGATTTTCTTACGGAAGTTTCTTTGACATCAGAAACTATTCATGTTATGGGTGCAACAGGAAGTGGGAAATTTTTCACAAAAACACAGCCTCTCACTCTTCTGTTTGACCCACATGTAATCACTACTGCAGCATGGGTGGGTAAGGTTACTCAGCCATTATTGGGAATGGATCTACTGATGAATTTAAATTCTGATTTGCAATTCAGAGACGGGAAAGTCACATGGCAGTTGAGAACATTAGTCAGCACTGATGTGTAAGCACACCCAATTTGAGCAAATAACAATACCGATAATTCTGGGTTACTTGACATGGAGCCTGTCAAATTTATAGGAACGCCTCCTCCTCGTACGAAATGATATCCTCTCAATCCAGCTGCAGTGGAGGGTATAATGCCAGTGGTTGAAAAGTTAGAGGAGGGGAGGTATTGTTATTAAAATCAACAGTCCCAGTAACAGCCCTGTATGGCCTGTAAGAAAACCAGATGGATCGTGGAGACTCACAATTGATTATAGAGTGGCAAATCAGTATATTGATAAGATCAGCCCTCTTGTGGCTGACCCATCAACAATTTTCAAATTGATTAAACCAGAACACAAATGATTTACAGTAATTTATATGGCTAATGGATTTTGGTCTGTGCCAATTGCGAAAGAAATCCAATCATGTTTCGCATTTACAATTCAAGGTCAACAATACACCTTTACGAGATTGCCACAAGGTCTCCACAATTCTTCTACTATCTATCACCAATCTTTGCAAAGACATTTGAAAGATCTTGATTCAACATCAGTTGTCATTCAGTATATTGAGTGTGTTTTGATTTGTTTGAAACTGAAAATGAGAGGATGTCAGGTGGCTGCTTGACTTCCTGTACAGCAAAGGTCACAGAGCAAAAAAAAAAACTCAACCGTGTCAGACAGAAGTAATCTATTTGGGTCAGAGTATATCTCAGGGTGAGAGGCGAATAACACCTAGTCGCTGTGAGGCTATTAAAACACATCCAATACCTCAAACCATTCGAGAGCTGAGATCCTTTTTGGGCCTATGAAATTACAGTCATAATTGGATTGAAGGGTATGCAGGAAAATCACAACCCTTAAACAATTTGTTAAAAGGAAATCCAAGGGCCCAAGACCCAGTTAACTGGACTCCTGAAGCTAAAATGGCTTTTGAGGAATTGAAACATGCCTTATGTAAAGAGCCTGTACTCGGCATGGTCGATCACAGAAAGTCTTTTACATTGCATGTGAACGAACAAAAAGGTTACATGACATCTGTTTTAACCCATGAATGGAGAGATCAAAATAAACCTGTTGGGTATTATTCACATCAACTTGACACTGTTTCACAAGGCTGGGGGCCGTGTTTACGAGCAGTTCAGTCAGTCTATTTGGCCTTGCAATGCGCATCACCCGTAGTGCTTGACCAAAAGATAACCATTCGCTCCCCACACTCTGTGCATGCTTTATATCTAGGGAGATCTGCTCGTGTAACATCCTAGATGGATCAAATGGTCCACTGCACTAGAAATGCGAAACATCACTATTGAAAAAGCCACTGCGTCAAATCCAGCTGCTCCGTCTGAAGCAATTCCCGATGGCCATGACTGTGTAGAGATTGTACAAACATTAAGTGTGGATGAACACTTAGGCAAGGCAAGGTAAGTTTATTTGTATAGCACATTTCATACACAATGGTAATTCAAAGTGCTTTACATAAAATAAAATAAAAACAATAATCACAACAATAAAAACAAGGAATTTAAAAACTTTGAGAGAAAAAAAAAAAAATTTGATTTAAGAGGTTTAAAATGAATTTAAGAAGACGATTATACATATAATATAGTGCAATCCGTTTCGGACATCGCACAGTGCTTCATTCAATAAAGGCACCAGCTAAACAGTGAGTTTTGAGTCTGCAATTTAAATGTGACTAATGTTTAGCACATCTGATCTCTTCTGGAAACTGATTCCAACTGAGGGCGACATAATAGCTAAAAGCGGACTCCCCTTGTTTTGAGGGAACCCTATTTCTAACTGACTCGATCCTAATGATATGAGTGGTATGTTAGGTTTATATTCAGTGAACATATCTGCAGTGTATTTAGGTCATAGGCCATTGAGTGATTTATAAATTGGTAAAAGTACTTTAAAATCAATCCTAAAAATAACTGGAAGCCAGTGTAAGGACCTGAGGACTGGTGTAATATGCTCAGATTTTCTGGTTCTAGTCAGAATTCTGGCAGCAGCATTCTGGATGAGCTGCAGCTGTCTAATGGTCTTCTTGGGAAGGCCGGTGAGGAGACCATTACAATAGTCCACCCTGCTGGTGATAAAGGCATGAACAAGTTTCTCCAAGTCTTGACTGGAAACAAAACCTCTAATTCTTGCAATGTTTTTGAGATGATAGTATGCTGATTAGTTACAGCTTTGACATGACTACTGAAACTAAGGTCTGTCTCCAGAACCACACCAAGATTCCTGACTTGATTTTAGTTGTTAGACCCCTAGAGTCAAGGTATGCATTCACCTTGAGAACTCCATCTTTGTTTTCAAAATGCAATGACTTCGGTTTTTTCTTTGTTTAACTGACGAAAGTTCTCGCACATCCAACTGTTAATCAACTGTTTCATCAATGTATTGGCAGAGGGAGTCAATGGGGCTGTAGTCATTTGGAGATAAGGCTAGGTAAATCTGGGTATCATCTGCATAGCTGTGATAGGCGATTTGGTTCTTTCTCATTATTTGACTTAGTGGTAGCATATACAGGCTAAACAAGAGTGGTGCAAGAATTGAGCCTTGTGGGACTCCGCATGTCATGGACGTCCACTTAGACTTATGCTCTACTATACTCACATAATAACCTCTCCCTACTAAGTATGACCTGAACCATTTAATTACCATGCCAGAAAGCCCAACCAAGTTTTCCAGTATCTCTAGTAGTATGTTATGATCGACAATATCAAACGCAGCACTGAGATCTAGTAGTACCAGCACTGATATTTTGCCAGAATCAGAATTTAAGCGAATATCACTTATTATCTCAATGAGCGCTGTCTCTGTGCTGTGATGCGGTCGGAAACCAGATTGAAAATTGTCCAGGTATCCATTTGAGTTTAAGTATTTGTTCAGCTGATTAAAGACTACCTTTTCAATAATCTTTCCTATAAAAGGAAGATTTGATATTGGTCTATAGTTGCTCAAATGATGTTATCAAGATTTCTCTTTCTCTTTCTCATCTCTATTTCACTTAGGCAATTTGCCACTTCAAAATCCTGATTTGATTTTAAACACTGATGGTTCATCTTTTGTGGACAAAGGGGAACGCAAGGCAGGTTGGGCAGTAACCACAGACTCAGAAGTTTTCGCTTCTGGTGCCCTATCACCGGGAACGTCAGCTCAGCAAGCTGAATTGATTGCGCTCACAAAAGCATGTGATTTGGCTAACAACAAAACTGCTAACATTTATACTGACTCTCGTTATGCCTTTGGCGCGGTGCATGACTTCCGAGCAGGTTGGCAGCAGAGAGGTTTCCTCACATCTGCAGGAACGCCCATTAAGTATGGTCGAGAGGTGGAGGAACTTCTGAGGGCTCTACAGCTCCCAAAACAGGTTGCGGTGCTGAAGGTGAAAGCCCACCTGAAGGGAGATTCTAGTGAGGTTAAAGGAAATACCCTTGCTGACCAGGCAGCTGTGGTTGCCGCCGCAAGAACGGCAGAAACTCCTACTGCCCAAACATGTCATCTATTTGGCCACTAGGGCTGCACGATTAATCGAATGCGATTGTCATGCGCATTTTGTTAGTAAAGCCGGTTCTGTAATCAGCAGTAAATCATCATCACGTACTTTCAGATGGAGCAGCATTTACTACACAGTGCCGTAGTTCACTGACAAGTTACGCAAAAAAATCGCAGAAGAAATAGTTTGCGATAATGACAGCTGTTTGCGTAGCTTCTCGGTGAACTACGGCTGTGTAGTAAATGCGCTCCATCTGAAAGCATGTGAAAATACCACATTTAATAACATATTTACTCCAAACTCACTTCATAACGTCAGTCGAGTGTTTGAAATAAATCCTTCTGTGAGATGATGTGGCTTCTTACACAGAATAAGGCACACAACATATTTCATAGTATTCTAAGCAGTGATAAAGGCTATGTCAATTAAAAACTTTATTTTAATGAAAATTATAATAATAATAACTCCATACATAACCATATATTGTCATAAGCGTGTGTTTATTAGTCACGTTGAATCAATAAAAGCAGTTAAATCTTCTGTTTATCCAGCTACCGATATAGGCATTTCCTGGGTTTCTTCTGCGAGGTGTATTAGAGTTTCAGCGCATGAGCGCCCTCTGGCCTTTGGATGGAGATTTACTGCTGATCACAGAACCGTGCTTCACTGAAAGATATGCATGACAATCGCAGCTTCTGTCGAATCGCGATTTCGAATTCCATTTCTATGTATTGTGCAGTGTCGGACACTTAAATGTTTTTCAAATGTGTTCATGTTTTAACACAATCTGGTGGGCAAAGGGTTTTAGGAAACATGCGGAAGAAGTGGTTTTGAGGATGTGACTTTTCAAAAACACAATTCGGCACTCCCAATTCCATCAGTTGCAAGCAGAACACCTGCACCCTCAGGGCCGTTACGTGAATTGCAATGTGACTTTATAACTTTACCTAAATGCAAGGGTTATCAAAATGTTTTAGTCATAGTTGACAAGTTCTCAAGGTGGGTGGAAACTTTCCCCACAAAGGAAGGCACTGCTGCCTTACAGCTACGGTGCTGGTTCGAGACATCATTCCCAGATGGTGAATACCACACAATATTGATTCTGAACAGGGCACACACTTTACTGATTAGGTATGTCAAGAAGTCTGTAAACTTCTGGGGTTTCAATGGCATTTTCATTGTCCAGGGCATCCTCAGGCGTCAGGCTTGGTTGAAAGAATCAATCGCGCTCTAAAAACACGAGTGGCAAAATATATAACAACAGGGCTAACGTGGGTGGATCCTTCGTGATTCTGTGTAGAGGTCTGCTACCCGACCCGAGCCCGATGTGTCCCAAAATACTTTCGGGTCGGGTTCAGGTTAATGTTTAATAGGGATAGGACGATAGACGATGCCATCGTCCATCGCCGATGGCTGACAGACATCACGATGTTAAGCTGACATCGTGATCCCCCTCTCCCGCAAGCCAACCCGAAACCAGTCCGTTGTTTTTTTGGGGTAAAAAAAAAAAAACAAAAACAAACAAAGGAAATGAAGTGTACTACGGAAAACCTAAAGTGAATAAATAGCCTATGAGATGGGAGGATAAAAAAAAAAATTTCAATACTTTCTCTTGCAATTATATCGTTGGGTAATTACACTAAATTGCGGGCATCAGGGAGCCGCTATTGAAACCGCTTTCGATTTGTGCGCTGTCATTTTACTTTCACTTTTGAGATTCGCGATCACAAAGACTCTATACTATGGAGCGGCAGTACTTACCCCACATTCGACAAGATTAATTGTTTGTCATTGGTGCTCAGGATCTGGAAATCATTTGCTGTCGTCCTATCAGACATTTCTCCTTACTCTGTGTATGTGGTAAGTGAAGTTTCATGTACTGTAATGCAACAGGCTAACATTACCGCTAGCAAGCGGCTAACATTTTAGTGGCTCCGTAGAATGCGTTATTTGTTTCACGCTTCGGGCACACCCCTAAACCCTTGCATCTCTGTGTCTGATTTAAAGCAGGCCGAATGCTAACGAGCCTTAGCTGACGAAAATGACCATAATTTGCACGGTGGAAGAATTATCGTCTTGTCGTATAGGCCTACAACCATTCAAAAACTCTGCAGAATTTACAGTGGGGCAAAAAAGTATTTAGTCAGCCACCAATTGTGCAAGTTCTCCCACTTAAAAAGAGTGAGAGAGGCCTGTAATTTTCTCATAGTTGAGGTATACCTCAACTATGAGAGACAAAATGAGAAAAAAAAAATCCAGAAAATCACATTGTAGGATTTTTAAAGAATTCATTGGTAAATTCCTCGGTAAAAAAAGTATTTGGTCACCTACAAACAAGCAAAATTTCTGGCTCTCACAGACCTGTAACAAACTTATTTAAGAGGCTCCTCTGTCCTCCACCAGTTACCTGTATAAATGGCATCTGTTTGAAAAAGTATATCAGTATAAAAGACACCTGTCCACAAACAGTCACACTCCAAACTCCACCAATGGCCAAGACCAAAGAGCTGTCAAAAGGACACCAGAAACAAAATTGTAGACCGGCACCAGGCTGGGAAGACTGAATCTGAAATAGGTAAGCAGCTTGGTGTGAAGAAAAATAACTGTGGGAGCAATTATTAGAAAATGGAAGAAATACAAGACCACTGATAATCTCCCTCGATCTGGGGCTCTACGCAAGATCTCACCCCGTGGGGTCAAAATGATCACAAGAACTGTGAGCAAAATTCCCAGAACCACACGGAGGGACCTAGTGAATGACCTGCAGAGAGCTGGGACCAAAGTAACAAAGGCTACAATCAGTAACACACTGCGCCGCCAGGGGCTCAAATCCTGCAGTGCCAGACGTGTAACCCTGCTTAAGCCAGTACATGTACAGGCCCATCTGAAGTTTGCTAGAGAACATTTGGATGATCCAGAAGAGGACTGGGAGAATGTCATATGGTCAGATGAAACCAAAATATAACTTTTGGTAAAAACTCAACTTGTCGTGTTTGGAGGAGAAAGAATGCTGAGTTGCATCCAAAGAACACCATACCTACTGTGAAGCATGGGGGTGGAAACATCATGCTTTGGGGCTGTTTTTCTGCAAAAGGGACCAGGACGACTGATCTGTGTAAACGAAAGAATGAATGGGGCCCTGTATCGTGAGATTTGAGTGAAAACCTCCTTCCATCAGAAAGGGCATTGAAGATGAAACGTGGCTGGGTCTTTCATAATGACAATGATCCCAAACACACCGCCGGGCAACGAAAGAGTGGCTTCGTAAGAAGCATTTCAAGGTCCTGGAGTGGCCTAGCCAGTCTCCAGATCTCAACCCCATAGAAAATCTTTGGAGGGAGTTGAAAATCCGTGTTGCCCAGCGACAGCCCCAAAACATTACTGCTCTAGAGGAGATCTGCATGGAGGAATGGGCCAAAATACCAGCAACAGTGTGTGAAAACCTTGTGAAGACTTAAAGAAAATGTTTGACCTCTGTCATTGCCAACAAAGGGTATATAACAAAGTATTGAGATAAAATTTTGTTATTGACCAAATACTTATTTTCACCATAATTTGCAAATAAATTCTTTAAAAAAATCCACATGTGATTGTCTGGATTTTTTTTTCTCATTTTGTCTCTCATAGTTGAGGTATACCAATGATGAAAATTACAGGCCTCTCTCATCTTTTTAAGTGGGAGAACTTGCACAATTGGTGGCTGACTAAATACTTTTTTCCCCCACTGTATGTGACTGCTGCACCTGATGTTCATTAACTTTCATAACTGGTAAGTGTTTTTTCTTTTGCCTTGTGAACTGGCCGAGCCTTAATGATTCTGTTTCTTTACATTTGTTTACTGACCGTTGCATGAAATCGTGAAATACAGCATTTTCTTTTAAATTGGCTATTCGTAAAAAAAAAAAAAAAGATGTCGGGTTCGGGCTCTAAATTTAACTGTGCCTCTCAGGTCAGGCCGGGTCAGATGATGTCGGGTTCGGGCTTCAGTTTAAAGCCTGTGCAGATCTCTAGTTCTGTGTAGTATCCGTTCATCAGCTAACAAAGAAACTGGGCTAAGCCCTTTTGAAGTGATCACAGGTAGACCAATGTCACTACCAGGCACTCCAGATCTTGCTGAAGCAGATGTACATTTAATGTCAGATTCTCTTTTGACATTTTGTATGGCTTTGACTGAAGCAGTACAAAAGGCACAAAATCAGGTTCAGGATGCATGGAATTGCCTCCAGAGGGGGGACGTAATATTGTGCCAGGGCAAATGGTTTATGTAAAACAAATTACAACATTCAGGTCTAGAACCAAGATGGGATAGTCCTTATGTGGTCTTATTAGTTACCCCTTCAGCAGTATAATTGCTAGGTAAAAATACTCCCAAATCTTTAAATAAAACTGGCGAAATGCTGTAGGATGGAGTCATGAGGAAGAACCTTGTCTTTTAGTGACTTGGGGGCCACCCTCATGATGAAGATATGGTGGGTGGGGGCTACAATGATTAGCTTACACCAGACTACAGTTTAGTTGCCAGATAGTTTCTATGGTAGCAGGGAGTCAAAACAAATTATTTCCTAACAAAATTGTTTAAAGTTATTTTTATGGCCATGAAGCTCTCTTGTTTTTATGTTTTCACAGATTTATGTCGGCAGCCTTCAATAATTACGCTGAAAGATACAGAGGACTATCCTTGGCGACAACCACCAGCAGACAGAATAGCTGGAACTTCGCTGCATTTCCAGCCTCGAGATTCTGCCGGAAGGACTGACTGGCAAGAGTTTGTGAATTCCGGTTGGGTGTCTTCATTCCGTGAACAGAGACATTCTGAGCTTCAAGAATCACTAAACTTAATGAAGATCATTCTCATTCGATTGGGACGCATGGTTTAACCTGTTAACCCGCACCTGGAGGCCGGCTTACTGAACGGTCTTTGTTTGCTCGTGTCAATGTTTACGAATAGATTAAATGAAAAGGGACATACTTAATCTTGACAAACTATATATCATTCTAAAGGTCTAAGCCTCAAGCATCAATGATAGATCGCTGTTTTTCAATGGAAAGCTTATAAATAATGTATTTGCTAAATTTGTGTAAGCAGTACAGATCATTGATTACATGCATAATCAAAACGCAGTACATACCAGATTCATCGTAATAAGTAGGGATGTAACGATTAACCGCGATCCAGTTGAAAATCGATTAAAATGTGACGATTCAAATCGGTTGAGATGCTAAACAAATCGCGATTCAATTAGGGGTAAGAGTTTATATGAATTTGTCTGAGGGGAACTTACTGTCTTCAGAAAAGTTTAGATGGTATTTTTTCTTTTCATCTTGCCTCTGTATAATGCATATTAAAGTTCATAAGTGCAGCGCTGCTTTGTTTACAGCGGAAACCAAGGAAAAGCTTTAAGCGCCACCTGCTGGCAGAGAGTGAATCTGCGTCTCATTCAACTCGTCCGCTGTTTCATGCAGATATTTTTTTATGTATAGTATCACAAAACTGAAGTCAAACCATTCTGTTTTTGCTTCAAATTTCGAAACTATACAATGTAATTTAGATTCAAAACTGCTCATGTTGCATTTATGCAGCATCTTTGTTTGGACCATGATTAAAAATCCAGTGGCTGCCTCTAATTTTAAATGGAAAGAGCACAGACAAAGCCTTATTTTGTTTATATGAAGAGATTTATTTGTGTTATTTATTTGATTTGGGGCTTGTTTTAAAATTTACATTAGTTTTGTTATTACATTTACATTATATTTAAAATTTGTGTATTAGAAATGCTTTTTCCAAGGCGACTTACAAATGAGGACATAAAAGCAATTCAAAAACCAAACAAAAGAGCAATGAGATACAAAGTGCTATATTAGATATTTTATAGTGTTATATTCAATTTCCACAAAGAAACATTGCTTTGTCCAAGCAATAATAAAAGGACATATTTAATTTATAATTGGTCTTGAATCTCATTTTGTTAAAAAAAAAATTTGTGAATCGAATCGTGAGTTGAGTGAATCGTTACATCCCTAGTAATAACGAGTCATTAACGCATTCACAGCTATAAATCCCAGTTTAGTTAGAAAAGTAAGGGTCCACTGAACAACATCCCGTAGAGCACCTTTAGTCCAACGAAGCAATAACGTTGTAATATGTTTACGTCTCATTTCTTCGGAGACCGTTACTGTTTGTATCCGTTATGGAGTAACTTGCGCTCAAAAAACTGCATCTTGGTAGTAAAAAGCAACATGGTTTTGTAGCATACAGTGTCATAAACAGAATGAGACCATTCACTAAAAAAAGTCAAGATGCGCAGAATATTGTTTATTTGAATTCTGGTGCTCTCTGGTGACGGCTCATGACGCACCTGTCATCTGATAGGGGCGTAACTTAGCGATCGACTTTTTTAACAAATAATTCCTTTTTTTTTTTTTCTTCAACATTTTTCATGTGTGTGTTTTGTGGAGAATGTGGCTGTAGCTGTATGATTACCATCTGTATGACCGCACATCAGCATGTGATTACTGACTGTATGACAGCTGTCAGTGTGAATGCGGTCTATATGAACGACCATTAGAGTGTGGTTATTGATTATATGGCCAGCCATCTGTATGATTACCATCTGTATGACCGGTCATCAGCATGTGATTACTGACTGTATGAGCAGCTATCAGTGTGAATGCTGCAATCACAGTATGTACTTGGCATACATAGTTAATTCTTTTTTTTTGCTTATTTCTTTTTATTACTCAATTATTCCTATTGTATTTTTCTAGTGCTCAAATAAATCACTTATATTTTGTCTAAGATTCTGTCTATTGTTTTATAATTTAAAAACTATGCAGGGGTATGTATAATGACTAAAATAGTTTGCCTAGACAGTCTCAGAAAAATGGTTGCAGGAATCTAATTTTTCATGGTATCTTCTTCAGATCTGAAATCTAAACTCATGAGACATGTGACTTTCAACCCATTACTTTTCTGTATTGCCCCAGGACTGATTTCATGTATTTTTATATGAAAAAAAAAAAAAATCAGTGTGGTACCATTTTTTTCAAGGCACTTCAGTGTCTATAACTTTTTATCTTTTTTAGCATTATCAACTCTGGATGATGGGTAGTTTTGAGTAAAGGCCAAAGGGTCTTCTTTCCAAATACACCAAAATTGTGTGTGTATAGCACACTGAAGTCAGGAACTGTTACCATTTTAAGTTAGGTAGATCATTTTCAGTCCAATATTGGGGCCACTTTGGAATCATTTAAAAGCACCTTTGGTGGTCACAGTTTCAGGAGTGTTTATAATCTTGCTCTTGTATATTGCCATAAGAGTGTTGATTTGTCTTGTTAGACGTTTGACTTTCACAAGGCCATCACAGAGTGTTAGACACACTCCCCCAACCGATGCTGGTACGCAGCATGACATAAATGACCTGTTCTTTTAAGAACATGTAGAAGAGAAAAGTATGGACTGGCCATCCAAACTTTTTAAAGATGTGTTTTGATAAGGATTATGGAAGTTTACTTTTTACCATCATCACTTTGTCTCCTGCTTCTGCTCTTCTCTGGCTTTCCTCTGTCAACTTCTTGACTGACAGAAAACTGTTAAACACTTGTTTTGGGTATTTTTTGGATACTAGACAAGACTTGCTGTTGACAGGGTTTGGATATTAACAGCGCTGCTGACTAGTTGTTCTGTTACTGGACAAACTGATATTTTCTGACGGGATCTGGCGTCCGAGGCTGGATCCTAAATATTATCTGGCATGGAGACCCGGTCTAACACTTTCATCATTGATCTCTTCTTCTAATTTACTCAGAGGATTAATCCAACTCCTGTTAAACTCCACATCTGTATCAAATTCGTTACTTTATTTAAAGTATGCCAAAGCTGTTTTTATCTTCTCAGAATGCACAAATTTATAGTCCCAATGCCCTTTAAATGTCAGTTTTCTCTAGCATTACTGGTATCAAAAAATCATTATCTGATCTTGGTAAAACATTCAGCACTTCTGTAACATTAGATGGGACACAAGTTATGGGGCCATGAACTCTATCACACGTGTGGCAAATCCATAGAGGTTCAGCAGGGCTATTTTTTGTATACACAATGTTGCCTACAGTTTTTATTACATTTATGAAGGTATTTCAGTGTTATACATTTTTCTGCTTTACAGCCAACTTCACTTGATATTTGAAATATTAATTCTTATTGCAATGTTTGACTTGTGTTTTGAAGCAGCAGCGATGACAGACTGCACAAACATATTCAGGACCTGAGGATATTTTTTCTTTAAACTGTTCAATTATGTAGTCCATCTCCTTTCTTTTCATATCTATTTCATGGGGTCTTATAACATTTCTCATTTTAATACTATTGGCAAAATTAATATAATTTCTGTATGTTGTAGTGTATCACCATGTTCTTATGTATTTCATTTCCGTGGTATTTTTGTACACTGTACTGTTCGACAGACTCTCTGTGGTTCATTTTGTTTATATTTCTCCATACTGTACTGTTTGTACTGTTCTTTTCACAGATTCTTTGTGTACATCGTCTGTACTGTACTTCAAGAGGCTATATTTTTTTACAGCCTCACAATGCATATTATTTTATTTGTATTTATCCATGCTATATTTCTTTACTTTTTCTTTGAACTGTTCATTTGTCTTATACTTTGCATTGCTACATTTATTTATTGACTCTTTGTACGTTTCATCCTCATAATATCGCTTCTTTTGATTATTTTTTCCTGTTTTAAGTCATGATTACGGTTGTATTGGACTTTCTCTCTATAAAGCTTGCGTGGGTCTGAGCTAGTTTTTAATGATGGATAAAACATTGAACCCTGAAATAGTGATTTACAAAAAGATGCACAACTACCATCCTTTCTCTTTACACATACAACTTCATAATGACAGCTATTAACATGTTTTAAATAAATCCCCTTGTGTTGATAGCGGTGTCTATTAGAAGAGACGCTTGAAGATGAATATTTAAGCCAATTGTCTTGACTATGTAAATATGTCTACACCAATTAAATCACTGGCTGCTTGTATTTCCATCTCTGTTGCCCAAGTTCCAACGAATTTCATTCTTGATGTGGCAATATACTCTGGTACAGAGCTGTATCCTTCTCTGAGATACTGAATATACTTTGCGTCATTCTGAAGTATGTGTAACTACAGCTCATCTCAATTTTCGGTGTTCTTGTTCACTTCTACTTACAGCATAAGCTACTGCTCTGAAAAAAGCAGTTACCATCAGCCACAATATCTTTAATTTCACAAGGTTCAGCCATTTCAACAATCTCATTTGGATGATTGTGTTCTTTTATAATGTTTACGATGTTCAGCTTTAAGCAAACACTATTTTGTTGCTGTAGTGTTAATGGACTAAACTTTAAAGAAACACTTGACAGTTTCTGAAATAAATTCAACATCATCTGCATTTTCTTTTGTTGGGTAAAGAAGGCGTTTCTGTTTTCTGTTCTGCACTTGTTTCATTCGCAGATATTTTATCTGTGTTTATGAAATCAGTCAAAGATTGACTGCAGCCAACATCAACTTCCATTTCCGACACAGCCTCGCAGTGTAAATCATTTGATTTGTATTTGTCCACACTTCTCTTTACTTTTCCTTTATGCAGTTCATTTTTCTTGTATTTTTTAGTGATAGATTTCATTATTGAAATGTAAGTTTCATCCTGATGGAAACTTTTCTTTGCTTTCATTTTTTTCTTCTTCTTTGAACTCAAGACTATTGTTGTAGTCAAGTTTCTCTCTGTAATCCTCACGTGAGTTTAAAGACACATTTGATGCTACATCAAACAATGAATCTTGAAATGGTGATTTACAAAATGAGGCACAGTTACCATCCTTGCTTTTTCCACATACAACAACTTCATAATGGCAGCTATTTACTTGTTTCAAATAAATGCCACTGTCTTGACAGCCATGTGCATTAAAGGACGCATTTGATTGTATGAAAATATGTCTACACCAATTAAATCATTGGCTGCTTGTATTTCCATCTCTGTCGTCCAATTTCTGACGAATTTCATTCTTGTTGTGGCAATGCAGTCTGGTACAGAGCTGTATCCTTGTCTGAGATACTGTACATACTTTTCTTCATTCTGCAGTATGTGTGTAACTACAGCTCGCCTCACTTTTCTGTGTTCTCGTTCACTTCCACTTACAGCATAAGCTACCGGTCTGAAAAAGCAGTTACCATCAGCAACAATATCTTTAGTTTCACAAGGCTCAGCTATTTGAACAATCTCATTTGGATTATTTTGTTCTTTTACAACGTTTACAATGTTCAGCTTTAAGCAAACACTCTTTTGTTGCTGTACTGTTAATGGACTGAACAGTAAAGAAACACCGGCAGTTTGTGAAATAAATTCAACATCATATTTTATCTGTGTTTATGAAATCACTCAGAGATTTCCATTTCTAACTTCTCAACTTCACTCTCTTTTACTGCTTGAACAGTTTTCTGGATCACTGGACAGAATGAGTTACCCTGCTGGCTGTTTCTGTCAATCATAAATGTGTTGACCCTAGTTACCTCAAACTCATGATAACGTGCATTCATGGACACACCAAGCTTCCTGAAATGAACGAGCAGAGAACTGATATTCGGATAGTAAGCTAATAGACTCTTACCATTAGCTACAGATTTGCCATCCGATTTGTCTTGAATGTGGATCAATCACTGCATACCAAGAACCTTCTCTAACAGCTGCACATATGGTTAGCTTAATATTTACCAAACATGCATCAAACCTCTGAAATGCTCAATTTACTGCTTCATCAAGTGACATAGCATACCCTTGCAGTCCTCCATCATATTTATTGACACCAAACAAACCAGTAAATGATTCACCATAGTTTATTGAAAATTTACAATTGTTCAGCATGTGTGTGTCTGGCAGCTCATCAACACGTATGAAGCCTGATTTACGATCGTGGATTTTTCCTGCGTCTCTCACGGCACTGTACTGATCATTTCCATGGATCAGAACAGCATTCCGGTCACTTCTCGTCCACTGCAACACACTTTTCATCGTACACATCACAATTGAAGTTAAACTATTTGCACCACATTGCTTTCCACTATTCCAGCCAAAACGGTAATCTCCTTGATGGAAAGAGCCTCTGATGTAGGAAGTCTGTGGACATAGAGCAGAAACAGCATTCACAGTCATGTTTCTATCTCCAGTAGAGTGAGGCAGAGAGGAAGATTCAGGTAGCGTTTTAGAGAATGTTTTTTTTTTTTTGTTCTTCAAAGTGTTTCTTAAGGGTTGTCAAAGGCTTTTCAAGATCATTTTCAGGGAAATTGTCAAGAGCAGGTTCTTTGCGAAAAATGTCAAGATCAGGTTCTTTCAGAAAATTGTCATGATCAGGTATTTCAAGCACGTTGTGATGCACACAACGTTCAGATATTTCTGCCAGTTTTTTTTTTAAGAGGTGGCAAAACCTCTTCAGGATCAGCAGCCCTCCGGTCCGCCATCCTCTTCTTGGCTGCCTGGGAGCGCTGAGACTGCTTCATCCGAGGCATCTATACATACAAACAAAATATAGAAAGATAAATTAAATTACACATTGCTGCACAATAATTCAAAAACACGATACAATAAGCTATTTAAAATCAAGTGTTTGTTCAGATTTTAAAAATGCCTATTAATGATAATATGGCATGCCACTCTGTTTATGTTGATCTTTTCCAGTCACAATGTTTATGCATGCAACCATGAAATAAATACAAGAATTAAGTTTATTTGATCGTAAAATGTTTAAATGATCAAAACTAAATGGTAACTAAATAACTGGTAACTTTTAAAATACAAGAGATCAGCTTATCATAATACCCAAACAGAATATATTTATTCACATATGTAACAGAGAAAAAATTAACCCACATAGAAATTATGCTTTTCAATAAACATTACATTATACACAAAATAATGGTATTGCACTAAAAGCCATAGTTAGTGAACAATACATCATTCTTTAAATCCCAACAAACAACTATACATCTAAAAACACTTCGCCAAGCAATTAGATTGCACAACTGTTTTAATTAGAGTTATACATCTAGTACTGACATTTAAGGGAAGTCGTGGCCTAATGGTTAGAGAGATGGACTCATAACCCAAAGGTTGTGGGTTCGAGTCTCGTGTGTGTGTGCAGGGATTGTAGGTGGGGGGAGTGAATGTACAGCGCTCTCTCCCACATTCAATAACACGACTGAGGTGCCCTTGAGCAAGGCACCGAACCCCCAACTGCTCCCCGGGTGCCGCAGCATAAATGGCTAGAGAAAAAATTATCCCACATAGAATTTATGCTTTTCAATAAACATTACATTATACACAAAATAATGGTATTGCACTAAAAGCCATAGTTAGTGAGCAATGCATCATTCTTTAAATCCCAACAAACAACTATACATCTAAAAACACTTCTCCAAGCAATTAGATTGTACTGCTCTGGGTGTGTGTTCACGGTGTGTGTGTGTTCACTGCTGTGTGTGTGCACTTTGGATGGGTAAATGCAGAGCACTAATTCAGAGTATGGGTCACCATACTTGGCCACATGTCACGTCACACTTTCACGTCACCTTAGTGCTGAAATCATGAAGTTACATGATTTCATTTGATTTATTTATTTATACCAATGAACACTAATCATCCTCCTTCTTTAATCAGGGTATCTTCCGATCATTCGTTTTTTAATTTATTATTGAAATCTGAAAAATTATAAAAAAAGGCACATTTATCGTTTTTCATTTGTTCAAACAAACCGAAAAATCAAGAATTTGGCTTCATTTTTCGTTTTTACGTTGACTCGAAACAAATAAGCAACTTGCATATTCGATCTCTACTTTGGGCGTGAATGAAACGGCCCTCTCCGCTGATTGGTCAACCAAACATTACAACATAATAATAGTCCTAAAAAACAACAACATAAAAATAGTCCTCTGCTTCTATTGATTCTTAACATGTTTATTTCTACTACATTTGATCTCTTTTTCTTCATCAAACAGCCAGATTAATGAATGGCTTGACACAAACCGTATCGAGGCAGAGCCTTTGGTCCTTTGGTAGACCGCCTGATCTATTATAGCTAACTATCAAAATCTGTGTGGCAAAACTGCGCAACACACTGCAGCGCGGGGAGTATGTATTGAAGCACAGACCACTATCAATTTATGTGAACATAGTCATAACTTTTGTGTTCGACAATACGCTGCGTTTTTGACAAAGGAGGAACTTAAATAATATGACATATATGAAAAGAAATGACTGTGTAATTTACCTTCACAGCACATCAATTTTTTTCTTTTTTGAGTTTTATTCATAGAGCACTTCATACAAATTTAGGAAATCATCTGTTATTATCCCACTGGCATGGGACTATTTGTTCCTCACAGTGCTTGTTTCAGTGATTGAATTTAGTGAAATGTGAATTTGACATCATGATTTGAAGGTGAACTCGTTTGAGTTATAAGAACATATCCAAACCCTGATAACACTGACAATAATCCAGTGTCCTCGTGTCAGAAATTAACTTTCCAAATGGGCAACGATTTTCAGTTTTTTTTATTATTATTTATTTTATTTTTTTTACCTTTTGTATGTCATCTTTAATGTTAAATCTTCTCAATAAATTATAATAATATTACGGGCGGTTACCAATTAAATCATTATTCATTTCTATATAACCTGAGTCTTAAGTTGCTTTGAGATGTATTTCCAGTTGGTAATGCTGAATCAGCACGGCTGTAGTGCTTACACAGCAATTACAAATGTATATGAAATTATATTAATGTTTTTATACAACTTTGTAATACAGAAATATTATAAAATGATGATACTTTGAATTTGAAGTAATACACCATATATGGCGAGTAAGTCTTGTGTTACTAAGGCGCCGTTTTCTTCCATCATTCGTCAAATGCTTCATTCATGTTCATTTGAATAAATCAAGCTTCTGTCCTATAATAATTGGTATTGCCTTGTTGTCTATAATAGGTTATTGTCAAGACTCGGATTAATTGAGATGAGACACCACTATCCGTGCCTGCGCGAGTCAGTCACACAACGGTTCACATAAATTAATAGTGGTATGCGCTTGTCTACAATAAATTCTTCCTACGCTCTGTGTATCGCGCAGCTTTGCCACACAGATTTAATAGCTGGTTAGCTATAAAAATTCAGGCGGTGTGCCAAAGATGTAGGCTAGTAGGTAGTTGTGAGTGCAGGTGCGAAGTAAATTAATATTTATGAGATAAACTAATATTTCATGGGTAGTTCGCAGAATTTATGCCTACACAAAAGAAAGCTCTGTCTAGGCTCTGCCTCGATACGGTTTGTGCCAAGCCATTCGTTAATCTGGTTGTTTGATGAAGAGAAAGAGATCAAATGTAGTAGAAATAAACACGTTAAGAATCCATAGAAGCGGAGGACTCTTATTATGTTTTTTTAGGACTATTAAATGTTTGGTTGACCAATCAGCGGAGAGGGGCGTTTCATTCCCGACATTTCGAGATCGAATATTCAAGTTGCTTATTCGTTTTCTATCCCTGAACGTAAAAGCGA
This sequence comes from Sinocyclocheilus anophthalmus, assembly GCA_018155175.1. Taxonomy (NCBI): domain Eukaryota; kingdom Metazoa; phylum Chordata; class Actinopteri; order Cypriniformes; family Cyprinidae; genus Sinocyclocheilus; species Sinocyclocheilus anophthalmus. The sequence goes on along the minus strand of JADLZN010009383.1, from coordinate 17,682 downwards.
AAAAGGAAGCCAAATTCTTGATTTTTCGTTTTGTTTAAACAAATGAAAAAAGAAAAATGTGCCGTTTTTTTTTCATTTTTCAGATTTCAATAATAAATTAAAAACCGAATGATCAGAAGATACCCTGATTCTTCTTTGCATTAGAAATGCCCTATTTTTAACTTACAAACTGTATAAAATTAATTAAGTATTAAATATTGTTCTTTTTATTTTCTATTTAAAGAAATAACAATTTAGAGGTTATTTTTCCAAAAAGTTTCAAAATGCTGTAAATGTGCAAATTTCCTATGACATTATATCATGAATTCATATACATGTCTGCGTGTGTGTGTACACACACAGCCGTTCAAAAGCGTTAACATAACTAACTTACATAATGATCAGACTGATAAATAAATCATTACTCACAGTCAAATAACAGACTTTAACAACATTATTTTAAAAATATGTACATGACAGATAAAATTACTCTTTTGGTTTTATTTCAGAGTTAATAAGCTTTTAATTGAATGGATCATACCACTTCAGAACACTTAAAATGTACAACACCAAAGGCATGGAAAACTTTTATTCCCATTTAAGAGCTTGAAAAGATTAATCAGTGTGGACTTTTATTATATGGACAACACAGCAACAACAAAATATTAATAACTGCCACACATGTTTGGAACATCTTAAAGTTCAGTAAACAATTTAATTTTTTTTGCTTGACATACTCCTCTTAGGAAAGTAAAAAATTATTGAATATTTAGGCCTACAAAAATGATAAACATTAGATTTTTTCTTACCTATAAATCCATTGGAGTGTTCATTCAACATGAAGAAAAAAAATTAGTTAATTAGACGCATATCTTCAGAAAGCACATATAATAACTACATGTACAGAATGCACAGTATATTACACAAATCTTATCAACATGCTATATATTAACAACATTGTAAAACATTCACTACTTTACCCAAAATACTTCACTGTTGGCTATATTATTGCAATATAAAAAAGTAACATCGTACCTCAAATCACGTTTCTGCCAATCTTCTGCAACACAAAACTGTGAAAAAAATTAAATAACATATAAACAATTACATTTAACAAAAACATATAGACTTCACACTACATTTCAAGGTTTTTCCAGCATTGACTATTATGAAACGGCCACCTCCGGCTGGCCTGTGGACAAAACTCAGGCATACAATCACGTGCAATCTTCACTAAACATGGTCAATTATGGCTTTTAGTCAAAACTGCATATTAGGAGAGATGCTGATGTTATTACAAAACTTTTAATTTGTTTTGTTTAGACGAAATTGAATTCTATTCTTTATCCACTGAATTATGTGATCTGATGAGCATCACTGGTTTACAACGCTGTATCAAGTATGTTTTCGCGATCGCTTATGTGACACACCTGACAATCATGTTACACGTTACTTACCCGCCCTGACACGAGCTGTGGCAGCTGCCACGAACTCTGGCAGCTGCTGTGGCATCTGGGGATGTCACCGGAAGTGGCACTGCGACCTGCCGCTGCCAGAGAGAGTGCCAGCTCTTGCTGGAAGAGACAGGGCGTGTAAGTAACTTGTAACATGATTGTCAGATGTGTCACATGAGCGATCGCGAAAACATACTTGATACAGCGATGTAAACCAGTGATGCTCATCAGATCACATAATTCAGTGGCTAAAGAATAGAATCTTTCCACAGTCTTTCTCGCCGTTTTTGCTGTTTGCTCACTAAAACTACACTGTTCTCAGTGGTGTGCGGTGATGTTTTTTTAAAATGATGATGCAAAGTTCCCACAATTGTATTATTATTATTATACATTTTTATGTATCAGCTGCCAGAGTTCGTGCCAGGAGTCACGATCGTTTGTCGCCGTTTCTGCTGTAAACTACACTCTTTTTTTTTTTTAATAAAAGATTTGATGATGCATATTATATACCAGCAAGCAGGTGCGATCAGAATATGAACCCAGTAAGCTAAATTGCATAAGCATTTTCCCATAAAGAACATACACACACATAAGGAGTGCCAGCTGCCGCTAGCCAATACTGTATATACGCGCACACACAAACATTTATTTATTTAATTTAACACTTTAGTTATTAACTAGTTGCTTGCATATTACTATATTAGCTGTTTATTAGTACTCATAAAGCACATACTAATGCCTTATTATGCGTGACCCTATTCTACATATTACCCTATACGCCCCCACACCACACACACTTTTAATAACACGTAAATTCGTCCCCCGCACTTTTTTAGGGCAAGTGTGTTCTAGAGGTTTTAAAGGGCCAGTGTGAATAGATCTAAATTTAATTCAAAGAGACAAGATAGTCTGTGCGTGACCTAATGTTTTATTAGTACCCAGAATGAGGTGAGATGAACATCACGGAGCGCTGCTCTCATTCAGTGTGTGTTTCATTCATACGTTTCCATTTCCATTTCATTCAGCGGAGTGCGCTCTCGCACAGAAAGTGCAAGACGGACTCATATAGAAGAACTTACGACGTACCAGGAGATCCCTAATATGGACAAAAGCATCCAGCTGTCACTGTAATATCTGAATAAAAGGCAGAAACCTTTGGAAACGTGAAAACATTAAACACACGATTGCGACAAAATATGGTTTATTTGTGCTTTTTTAAATCATCTCCAGGTAATAAATAAAGTATATTAACAGTTCACTGGCTATTTGACATAGCATTTATTACAGTAGGCTATAGAAACTATTCTGCCTTATTATGTGATAAAAAAAGTGTTTGTAGTACATTAACAAATCATTTATTGGTTATTGTCTAACAGTGTATCTGATTTCTTAGCCAATTAAAAGAAAGAAATAAGAGAAAAAATAAAGTTTCCTATATACAGTAGCCTATGTATATACTGTATGTATAATGTATATACAAGGCACTGTGTGTGTGTGGGTATATATATAGATATATAAGATAAATCTGGCCCCCTCACTTCTGAAAGATGGCTACTCCCCTATATTATATATAGTAAATATAATTATATATAAATATTAGGGGTGCGCCGATCCGATATTCAGTATCGGTATCGCTCCGATACTGGCAATTTCTGTTGGAGCGGGTATCGGTCAGACGAACCGATTCAAATCCGATATTGTGCTTATACTATTCTGTGTTATTGTTAAGCCCCAGGAAAGGCACAAAAACATTATAAAGCACCATAAAGTTTTCGTGCACTATATTTCAAGTGTTCTGAAGCTTTTCCATAGTTTAATGTGAGGTACAGATGTATATTTAAGTCAAGTTCACGTAAACTCTTCTCTCCGCAGCGGCTGTCTGTCATCCTCCATTGAGCATTCAAACTGTGTGTCACGTTCGGTTATGACAGCCAAGACGATGAAACTCTCTCCAAGATGATTAAATGTTCCTAATGTTATACTTGATCTGTAAATAAAGATAAATGGTTTTGCATAAAAGGAATTTATCTTGGAGTTTCGTGCTGTTTCTAAATCGTGTTTCTAAATCGTGTAAATTCGTGTAAATATCTGGTTAGATCACAAGACTGGAGTAGAGAGCACTATGAATTGTTCGTCACGAGCACAGTAACTGAAATTTAAAACTGTTAAAAGAAAAGGCTCAATAAAATAACGCACATATTTAATACACTACGCATCAATATCTCTTCACTTTGTGCTTTGAACTTCTCTATGCGGATCTGTGATTCTGTGTTGCTTCAATCGCGTCATCTGTGCACGGGATTGCTTTGGTTTTAGCACGGGTATTGCTTTGGTTTTAGGACAACTTTGATGAAAGGTTTTGATCCACTTCAAATGTGTTGACTACTATATAGATATTTATATATAAATATATTACATTGTTTTTCATTGAATGTATTTTGCAACAAACAACAGATCACTGTGTGAACAGAGCCTACCCAGATTTACTCTACCACTTAGTCACTTTTATTTGTTACCCACTAAATAATGGGGGTTTTTTTCACTTAAAGTTTAGGAATTTATAAAATTATTGTGAGTAATTTTTGCTACTGAATTATCCATTAACCTAGTTATAATAGTATTTTTGTCATAGATTATGATTATATATTTTTTTTTATTTGTTATTTTTCTTTATAATTAAGTTGTCTGTATTTAGTAGATTGTGTGTAACATACAAAAGATTGATGATTGACCTACATATTGAGGTATAGAAATTCTACACTCATTTAAAAAAAACTGCGCTGGTATCGGATCGATATCGGTATCGGCATATACTCAGATTTTTTGGTATCGGATCGGTATCGGTTCTGAAAAAGTGGTATCGAGCCGTCCCTAATATATATATACACTGAACAAAATTATAAACGCAACACTTTTGTTTTTGCACCCATTTTTCATGAGCTGAACTCAAAGATCGAAGACTTTTTCTATGTACACAAAAGGCCTATTTCTCTCAAATATTGTTCACAAATCTGTCAAAATCTGTGTTAGTGAGCACTTCTCCTTTGCCAAGATAATCCATCCACCTCACAGGTGTGGCATATCAAGATGGTGATTAGACAGCATGATTATTGCACAGGTGTGCCTTTGGCCACAATAAAAGGCCACTCTAAATGTGCAGTTTTACTGTATTGGGGGGTCCGGGGGGGATTTTTTTTTGGTATGAGACTTTGTTACATTTGTCACACTTGAACCGGGAATACATGAAAAAAATTAGAGTGAATTCGAGCAGTTTAAGTGGGTGCTATAAAAAAAGTATAAAAAATGTCCCTCGCAGGTCATTTTGACCCGCCACTGGAAAAGCATGGAATTTACAAAAAACCTGAGGATTTTTTAAATGTAATTTTGTCACACTTGAGCATGGAGCGCACACAAAAAAATTTGAGTCGATTCGAGGATTCTGTGTGTAATAAAATGTGTAATAAAAAAAAGTAACAGAAGTGTCCCTCGCATTTTGACCCGGCCATAGGAATAAATGGAATGTCCGAAAAAAAACAGCATTTTTTTTATTTATTTGATTTTTTTTTTACTATATAAAATCTGACACAATCCAGAAAAGATGCATACCCAAACAAAGGGCTGAGACTGCAGAATGTCCCCAATGTCTTGATACAGTGTACCCAAAAGTCTATAAATCTTCAAATAAAACTCGAAATATCACAAAACTATGTAAACTCATGCATTATATCATTCTAAACAACCATGCAAATGTTATGGAGATTGGACAGAAACTGACACTGTAATACTTATGAAGGTTAAAAACACTACATATCTATGCTGCATTTCCTGAAAGTGCAAATACAACCACTAGATGGCAGCAAGGGATCACTCATTGGCTCATTCTATCACTTATATAGTTCTTTTCTCAGGTTTTATTAGGTACTGACATTCAGATAGTTTAAAATCATTATTACATTTAAAATCACATTTAGTCAAAGTTTAACACTTCATTTAAACAGACATATCAGTTTTGACAATTATGCCACATTATGATTAAATTTAAACCTGAAAAATATTATAAACAGGACACTTCCAGTAAGCATGTTATTACCTGTAAGTTATTTCAAATATCTATATCTACAACATAATCTGTGTCTGTGTGTGTGAGCATGCTTAGCCTCTATTAAGCTATAGAGTGTCTTAAGTAATATAGTTCAACCTTTTCTATACTCTGGTGTGTGTGTGTGTGTGTTGTGTGTTTGTGTGTGTGTGTGTGTGTGTGTTGGTGTGTGTGGTGTGTTTGTCATCATATTCCCCTCATGGATGGTTCGGTGCAGCCATACCATTTCTGCTGGCTCAGACCCCCTTAAGAGTAGAAGCCATGAAGGCCTTTAAGTGCTTGAACCCCGGTAATCGCTGCTTGCAGCTATATTTTATTCATATTATTTTTTAGGCTTAATTGTCATTAGCTTAATTTTGGGCTGAAATATGACTAAAGCCACCTTTTTTCCCAGAAGTAGCCTGTTACCCTCTGATTATTCACCACAGTACAAAGAATGAGTATAAAAGTATGAATGTCCACACAAAACAAATAAATAACCGCCTGTAGGTCTGAAAAAAAAAAAAACAGTAGTGCTGATAATAAACATACATAATCACGTAATAATTATAAAACAATTATTTTTGAAATCATAATTCATAACTGTCCATTTTACAGAAGAAGTGTTTAAAAGTAATGCTTTAGTGCAAATATGTTGGTAATTCTCATGTCCCGGTATAGTTTTGATTAGAACCTGCAAAAGTTCAAACATTTTAGAAGCTTAAATCAGATCTGAAAATTCAGCATACACATGATTGAAATTCTACACAGCTTCCATACTGCTCTCCATTGGAGATGACTGACTGGTCTGTCATTTGTCAAAGATGTTGGAAAGGCAGGTGTAGACATATTTTTGACAGGTTTTTGTGAGATTTTTCATGAGAACTTTTTCATGAAAATACAGAGGACTCAACTTTTAATTCTTTTTAGCCAATTTAATGTTCAAAAACAAGCCATATATTCATAGGAGGAGTGTAAACACTGTGGCTGTCACGCTTTCAAATCATTGCTCTGTTTGTTTGAGCAGCGTGACATGTCAACTTCTACCTCAGCCAATGGCGAGAGTTTGGGGTGGGACTGCCTGTTTGTTCAAACAATGGCAGATGGGGACAGAATGTAAGGAATGTTTGAGACACCAAACTTCAGAATCCAAATTAGATTTTTGTAGTGGTTCAGAAATGACACACTCCTCCATTCATCCTGGACTAGTTTCTACACGCTTTATGTTCTGTCAGTAGCAGTGTTGGGCAAGTGTTTACCTCTCCAAACCTCCTACCCTTTATCATCTTATTACAGCTTTGTGTCTCTTTACCTGTACATTGCTCCTTCCCCTTTTCATCATTAAAGTTTAACTCCTGTCTGTCCTCTCTACTGTTCTGATTACTTTATTTAAAAAGTAATTAGTAATTAGTTACATTACTTGTTACGTTACTTTTTTCTCCATGAATTTTATGAAATCCCAGCATACACGCTCCCGATAAATATTTGTTATTAAAGTATCAGCATTCACAGAACACTGTTATTTTTAACTAAAGCAAGCGGCTGCTGCATGCATGGTTTGGCAAGCAAAGAGCGCTGCATTTATAATCTCTAAAAGACATCTCAGTTCATCGCAATCTCACAAATCTCTGTTATAACACAATAAATATATGCATAATGAATCTTTCATAATGTCTACAATTCGTGTGTTATAATGGGAGGATTCGTGAGCATGCACATTTCAGCACTGCATTTCTCAGTGTTGCAAACACGTGTTATAGCCTAAATATAAACTCTGCATATGCTTGCACCTGTTAATCGTTTATATTTTATATTAGTTCATATAGCTTTTGTGCAAGAGATGAATAACAATTTATTTGTTTTAGATATTTTATGTCTAGATATATCTATTTTGCGGGAGTCCCGTGAATCATTTTATTCTCCCGCATCCCGCACACACACGAGACTCTACCCGCACTCGCCCATCAAGTGTTGTCCCTCTGTTGCGCGGGTCCTTGAAGCCATGTCTCTAATCCACTGGCACTTGACTCGACAGTGCGTGTGCTACATCCTTTTTACAATCTCTAGATTATAAAACACCGCATTCTGTCAGCAATGTAACGCGGCAGTAACATATAGAGACCTCGGCTTGTAACTATACTCTAATTACTCTTTTGAAAAATATAATGCGTTAAATTACTCCGTTACTAAAAAAATAATCAAATTACAGTAACGCGTTACTAAGTAATGCGTTACTGCTCAACAGTAGAGATAGCAGTACATTTGTTTCTCAGGTCCAATCCTCCTCCACAGATCACACTTAACAAAACCTATTTCATTACACTAGTTAGCTTACCTTGGCAGGTGTACCAGAATGCTCTCTCCCTTTTGTTTGGATTGGGTAAGCCACAAGATTATCCCTTAAAACATGACTAACAAGCTACATGTAGTGTTTACGTCACAAACGCCACATAAATGCCCATGTGAGCCACAGGTTGTCATGTGTGAATGACAGTGATAAGTCGGCTTGCTATTGTTTTATGTTGAATGTGTGTGGGTATCAGTGCTGTGAGTCAGACCCCGTTCGTCTTTGAGACTGTGCATCTGAACATGAAGAGGTTGTGGCATGTGAGAGAGGCCATATCAGCGCACAGCATCTGCTCAATGAGAGCTCTGTGTGAATTCACCCTCCATGCTGTGGACGTCTGGCATGCTCTCCTTTAACCTGTTCTCTCCCTCGCTGAAAATCCTGTGCTTATTTTGGAAATGCCTGGAGGAATAGAGAGGGAAGAGTGAGCTTGTTTGAAAGCAGGTAAAGGATGGAGAGAAAATGACAGTGTTTTAAAGTGGAAACGTCTCCGGTGTCCCCTAGACTCTGCCCTCCTTACGGTAGACGGGTTTAAGACTGCATCCCTAAACAGAGCGACAGGAATGATGTAATTCTTTGCAGCCTTTGCTCTGCTATTTTCAATAGGGTCATTTTAAACACACCGTTAACATAATTGTGGGCTTGTTTCATGTTTCACACGCTGGGTTAGTAATTAATTTGGACTAATCAGGTTTTCTTATTTCACCGTGTATGTTTGTAAACCCTGGGTTAATGGTCTCATTTGCATATTTACAAGGTTAATAGCACTGATTGGATAAGTACAGCACGTAGCGAGCGTGTGACCAGTTTTAATAACAGCTTGAACATCTGGGTAAAGGTCAACATGTAAATCTCCTCTGCTTGTCCTATATGTTCTTAAAAATACTTGGAAGAAAAAACTGAATGAAAATGCAGAGGGGTGTTTGCCATCACTTTTCAGGTTTTTTTTCTCCCTTAGACACTAAACACAATGTGAGAAAGTTGTACAAATCTTAGATTTGTTTAATAAAGTGTGGGAAATGTCTTTGCCAAGGACTGGACTTCCGTGGTGATCCAATTTTAAGCCAGTTAAAGAGTCATCTGATCCGGCTCGTATCGTCCAATAGCACCACTGCCGGGCTTTGTAAGATTATGGAGAGGATGGTAACAAATAGGTTAGTATATTTTTTAGAAACTAAAGGACTTTTTGTTGGTGTTCAGAATGGTTTCAGGAATGGAAGGTCTACAATGGAATCAGTTGCAGTGTTGGATCAGGATATTAAAAGGGCATTTAGCAATAAGGAAGTAGTAGTTAGTGTTTTCCTGGATATTGAGAAAGCATATGATTCTTTGTGGAAGGAGGGATTAATGGTTAATTTTTGATTTAGGAGTTAGGGGAAGAATGTTTAATTTGATAAAGGATTTTTTAATTAAAAGAACAATTCAAGTAAAGGTTGGTAGTGTTAGTTCAAAAATTGTGGAAATAGAGAATGGAACCCCACAGGGAAGTGTTATCAGTCCAGTGTTATTTAATATAATGATTGATGATATCTTTGGTAAAATGGAGAGAGGATTTGGGCTTTCTTTATTTGCAGATGATGGGGCCATTTGGAAAAGAGGGCGTAATGTAGGGTTTGTTTTAAAGCAGATTCAAAGAATGTTAGTGTTGTTGGAGGAATGGGGGAATACATGGGGATTTAAAATTTCGGCATTAAGACAAAATATATGATATTAGGTTTTAAAAGAAAGTTACCTAATATAGGGCTGTATTTGTATGGGTCTCCATTGGAGAAGGTAAAGGCTTTTTTTGGGTGTTTGGTTTGAAGAACGTATGACTTGGGCTGTACATGTAAGTAAGATTGTGGAGAGGTGTGAAAGTTTTGAATGTTATGAGAAGTCTAGCTGGATGTGAATGGGGTGCCAATAGGGAGACGTTATTACTAATTTATCAGGCCATGATCAGGTCCATTATTGATTATGGGTCGTTTGTATATGGGTCTGCTTCTAAAACGGTTTTGAATAGGTTAGATGTAGTGCAAACAAGTGCTTTGAGGATTTGTTGTGGGGCCTTCAGAACTTCCCCAGTTTCAGCCTTGCTTATTGAAATGGGAGAAATGCCCTTATGGTTAAGGCGTATTAAATTAGGACTACAGTACTGGGTAAAACTTAGTGGATGTAATTATACGTATCCAGCAAGGTGTTTGTTGCAAGAGTTTGTTAGAAGTAGGAAATATAATAATTTTTTTATTAATGTAAATCAATGGGCTAGGAAGATGGGATTGGAACAGGGAGGTATTGCAGAGCATATAAGATAGTTACCTATGCCATATTGGGTGATGCCTTGAGTTGAAAGTTGAGTTTGCTTTTCTTCAGGAAAAAAGATAAGATGGAGGTGATACCAAGCATATGGTATATCTTCATTCAATTAATCAGAGTATATAATCATGTTACAATGGTTCCTCGAGTCCAACTTAATGGAGAGCTGGGTTTGGATGTATGTGTAAAAACTAGGGTTGAAATTGGTCGACCGATTTTCGATTGACGCTCTGTCTTACGGCTGAGTTATGTCAATTTTATGGGGCTTTATGGTGGATGAAGAAGTCATACCGAGAGAGTTTTTATCTTGTTCTGATTCTGCAGCAGCTCTGCAACTTTAAGAGCGAGGAAATCTAAAGTTCGATTCTGATATTGTAATGACTCTTGAGTTGGTTTTTTATAGTTGTGGGGGGGTAGGGGGTGTGTTGCTGTGCAAATCCCCTGTTGTGGGGCCTGGCAGTGCTGGGGTTATTTGGAAGCGCAGCAGATTAATAAGCGAAGGAGAGCTTAGGTAAGAATAGAAAAAAAAATATCCTGTATCCTTGGGGAGGGTGACCGAGGGAAGGTTAAGAGGCTTAATAAAGAATGGGCAGAGCAGTATGGGCAAAGGAATTCACGGGTAGACATTCTTTTTCTATTCAACTAAAGTTAAGAAAATATGTTTTTTGTACTTGTCCATCTCGGTATGGACTTCGTTAAACTGTGTATATTGGGGTTGTGCACTGTGGTTAAATTACTTTTTGTATTTGTGGGAAGCATCTTTCTGGATTATGTGGAATGTGGGAATATGGAACAGTAGGGCTGTTTCTTGGAATGTAGTAAGATATAGGCAGAAAGAAAGCACTTTTTGATAACTTGGCAGAATTTGGAGTTAAGTGTTTTTCGCTACTTCTTTGTTTGGACAGCAGTAGAAACATAAACTGATCTCCTGATGTAGTTCTCTTTCAGTTCTTGCATAATACAGACTGTATATAAGAATGTAGTTTCAACTTATGACCTTGTGAGGGCGTAATACTCCTAGTATCGTCATAAACTGCGGAAAGAATAAATCAGAAGAGAAGAACAGCCAAGTCCACTCCAACCATTGATACCAGACATAAAACATCGATGTAGTACAGTTTTGTTTCTGTTTGCAATAGCCCTACTGTAACATGGTGTGGGATATGGGCAACTCTGGTAACGCTGCCATCTCATTCATTGATCTGCTAACCGCTATTTATGCTCACGTGTTCTGATAATAATAGCTTTCTAAGATTAAACCTTATTTGGATAATTGGTAAAAAAAAAAAAAGTTAATTATCTTACCCTCCGGTTAGTCCTACCTGAAAAACTAAAAAGCAATTAATTTAAATCTAAGGCCTGTCGTTATTTTTTATTTGTGCTATCATTATTAATTTCATTTTATTACTGACTGCTTACTTGTCATTTTTTATTAAATTCAAAGTTTGAAATCAAGCTATCTTGTGCTACTGCACCAAAATTACCCCACTGTAAAATAAAAAAAACACTGAGTGAGCAAATATTTGTGAGATAGCTAGTTATAATGGTAATTTAAATAATGTTTACATATGTATAAATGCCTACATTAAATCTGTCATATAAATTGGTCTCTTCATTAGAAATTAGTCTACTGATTGCCACCATTGGACAATTTTTTTTTTAATCAATTATATTAAAAAATATCTGTATGACATTCTATTCTGCAGTTCTTCCCTGTTGTACCGAATATCTATACTTTTCAAATTATATCAAAGTTAGAAATTCATTTCAAATTCATTCATACTCATTTTCATTTTTAGGTGAACTATTCCTTTAACAGCAATTAAAAGATTTGTTTTATTGAAAGAACAGCTAATGGGGTGATGGATGCTGGGGAAGATAATTAGGAAATTATGTTGTCTTTCCTTCACCAAGTGTGTTCCAAACAGATACATTATGACACACTGGTGCCCTGGAATCTCTAGCTGCATTTCAAGTAGTGCATCACCACCTTGCTAAGTTAACACTTCTGTTTCTCTCTCCACTTACCTGTGGAGTTGTGTGCACATAAACTATTGTTGAGTTAATTTCCTTTTATTTGTGACACTAATGATGAATTTTCTCTATTTGTAGCTTTGGATAAAAGCATATGCTAAATTAATAAATGTTCAGAATTTACTCCCCTCATTTCTCCTCATTATTATTTACATCTTTACTAAATGTATGCTGTGTTGTGGGGATATGTGGAACTTTTACATAAAATGCAGCAAATATTGCCACAATTTTTGAGAAAAGCCACCGCAAATTAAGTCATTTTAGGACGTAAAAATCAGAAAATTGTACTGCAAAATCCTGGTGGGACTGATGAGGGGATTATTGTGGATCACTGTCGATCATTTTGGAGGGTGTGTATCACTTGAAAATCAAAAACAACAAAAATTGGTTTGCATCAGTGTGTTGCCCCGTTTCAACCCTTGTCAAAGAAAAGAAAAAAATCAAGCCTGGTATCATTGACTGTCTTGGGATTTTTTTCATCTTCCCTTGAATTCCTATTGTGGTGGATTACTGAAAATGTGACTAGCAGTTATTTAAACAATGTCCGTTATGCAGGGCTGTACGTTAACTTTTTTTTCACATAGCACTGGTGCTACAGAGTTTGAAAGTTTTGTAGCACAGGCCAAAAAGTTGTAGCACAAGTATAAAACGTCTGTTATCATGTCTGAAAACAAACACAAGTAATGGAGTTCCATCACTTAAATAGGCACTGATGTTCCATACAGAGCACAAAAATACAAACCATCACAAAAATTGTTTTTAGACAAAGTTTTCTTAATTTGCTAAAAATGGAAGAGTGCAGAAACATAACACCTCTTACACCTTAACAAAATATAAAATAAAAAACAATGGCAGACATTTAGGCAAAGTTAGCAAAGATAAAAATCTATGTCATTATTTTATCTTTGTTATTAGAAAATAAGAACAAAGATATACATTACAAATACACATAATATACAAATAAAACAAACAACAAATTTGAATGAACAAATATTAAAATAAAACACTAGATACACTATATACATAAATTATACTTTTTTTTTTTTTAAAGCAACTGACTGAGTTAAGTTCATCAGTCAAGAGCAGTGAGTGATTTTTTTCCTGTGTTTTGTTGTTTTATTAACATTAAAAGAATAGTTCACCAAAAATTCTGTCTTTCAATTCTGTCATAGTGTTTCATTTTTATGCCATCATTTACTCAAGTTGTTTTAAACCTGACTAGTTTCTTTATTTTGAAGAACGTGGAAAACCAAACAGTTGCTGGTCCACGGTGACTTCCATGGTATTTTATTCCTACTGCAAAAGTCAGTGTGGACCAGCTACTGTTTAGTTACTCACATTCTTCAAAATATCTTATTTTTCCCTTTTTGTTTCGGACAAGAAGAATAATACATGTTTGAAAAATGTAGTAATAAATTAATTGACAGAAATTAATTTTTGGGTGAACTATCCTTTAATGACTGTTAGGCGCAATGATTGTAGCCACTGTTCCCTTTTTAAGAGCTGCATGCATCTGTCATTCTATCAACTGTTTACTTTCACTTTAGACATAACCGACTGTGTTTATATGTAAACCTTGTGTTTTTGACGGTATTAGCGCAATCAATCAGACGCATGACCACTTAGTCCAATAATTAGGCACTTTAGAACATGCAAAACTGTATCGCAGACACGCGTGCTACAGTGGTAAATTTATTCATTGCACAGACCAGTTTTTTCGTAGCACGTGCGATATATATGTCGCACTGTACAGCCCTGCCGTTATGTCCCTCTTTGCTCTCTCTTCACAACAGCCTTTGCCTATAAACAAACTCAATTAGCTTCAGTTTTCATGTTTTAATAAAAAGTAATATATGTCCAAAAAAATATAGCCTGTTACTCGAGTAGTCTTCATTTTGAATGATGAGGAAAACAAGTGAACTAATGTTTTCTTCATTTAAACATGGCTCAGCAGCACTCATGCTATATCTCGGGTATAGCAGAAACACAGAATGTGTGTAGTCTTGATTTGCAATCATTAGTAATATGTGCTTGTTTCAATATACATATTGAATATTTATAATATACATACAGCATATTGTTTAAATATTCAAAATAATATCTGATATAGGATATTAATTATATCAATGCAGGGGTCTCCAGACTCCAACCCTGCAGATTTCAGCTCCAACCGCAATCAAACACATCCAGAACCAGCTAATCAAAGTGTTCAGATTTACACTAATGAGTATTTTAAATAAAAAATAGGTGTGCTGTTGAAAAAGTTAAATAATTTTAATTTAATTTAATTTAATTGTATTATTTGACTCACTACGGGTGGAATTATGGCACTGTTTTGGTTCTGACTAAAAAGACGTGGACCAGATTTGGGCTGTTTGTTTGGGTCAGATCTGTGCTAAAGGAAATTAGCTTGACTAACTATTAGTAATATATCAACATTTCTTCAGCAGAAACAATGCAGCAGAAAATTGCATTAAGCAGCAAAAATTAACACTGCCAAAAAAGGTGCCAAATGCTAATAAAAAGCTCCTTTAAGCAACATAATAATAATAATAATAAATTCTTGACTATCCCATTTAATTGGCTTGATCGAGATCCAATCATACACTGAAACATACAGTATCTTCCTTTCTATTTATTTTTTTGTTTTTGACTTTTTTGTTATTTCTGAAATGTAGAATAAGCTAATGTATATTTAATATACTCGTCCCTATAGCTAGATATAATTGCAACATTACATTCGGCTCACGACTTTAATCAAGTTGGTTGGTGTTTGGCCCCTCTCATATGGACCTTTTTCACATTTCCGGGTTTCTCGGCGGCGGAAGTCGTCATAGTTGGTGTGTGGGGGGGGTTGTTAACTTTGAAGAGCAGTGAATGGTAGAGTACCACAAACTCTATTGGGTTGGAATTCCCATTGCTCCCATAGCAAAAGAAAAACTCCACATGTGTTTCATAGCTTGCAAGAAAAAGGAAAAAATTGAGATAGACTGATCACGGCGTCAAAAGCGAACGAATTGAACAATTGACCGTACCCTCCCCAAACTCTGCATTAGAAACACCCTCATATTAGCGTTAACTGTTCTTTTTGTAATTTGATGCAAAGGTGATAAAATACAAAGAATAGTGTTATAAATGTACATACATAAAAAAAAAAAAATACAAATAAGAAAAACTTTGGAGGATTTACGTCTTGTGAAAAGGGTCCATTAAAGGGGTCCTATTATGTTCTTTTAAAAAGTCTTGATTTAGTTTTTGGGGTGTACTAGAACAGGCTCTCATAAACAAAATTCGAAAAACACATTATTTTTCACATAATTTACATTATTACCACCTCTCTCCCAGTCTGCAATGACCTTCTCGAATAGTTCCTGTTCCAACACGAAATGGGTTCTGTGATTGTTTAGCTGGGCCGGTGTGTGCTGTGATTTGTTAGCTGGGCCATTGTGTGCTGTGATTGGCAGCACTCGGCGCCTGGTCGGAAATGTCATGCCCCTTACCATAGCTGTGAGCTTCAGTGTAAATATTGCGTCAAAATCAAATCAATTTGAGCGTGATTTAAACCCGGATGAATGTAACCACTCTAAGTTCGTCTGCCTTGGGAAAGCGTTTCCTCCGACCTAGTGATAACCCTCCTTGCCTTCTCTATGTAGCTCACCGTCTCTGCCATTCTTTCTCGAGATTGTGATATCACAATCCCAGAAATATGCGTTGTAGTCCAAATGAGCCGTTCGTTGTAGTTTTTGAAAAGTGATTTCTGTTCAATAAAATAGCTCCTTTTGAAAGTGAACTTTCTAACTTTGCAGATCTTTTTTATGCTCAAACAGCCACATTACAGACTAACTAAAGTTGAAAAAAATTAAAAAGCATAATAGGACCCCTTTACAGAGTTTGGCACCTCGGCTCTGAGACGATGATGCCCAGGGCATTGTTCATTTCCCCAACGAGTGAATCTTGAATCTCTCTGGAGGAGTCGACTCAGCGATGCTTCGGTCTGTGTTTGTCTTCGCGTTGTCAGCCATATTAGCGTCCTCCTCCATCTCGACCACCGCTAGCTGCAGGACATGAGTGCGTCAGGCCGGCTGTAGGGACGAAGAGGCTAACCGTTTTCGATCTGTTTGAAAGAACGGTATCATATCCACACAATGGAGGCCGTCAAGGTGTTTAACAGCGAGGTTTGTATGATATTCATGTGTATGAATGTAGACACGATAAACTCGAGGGTAGGCCGCTGTTGTCATCGAGCCGGTTTCATGGTGCAGGCCTTATATTTCTTACAAAATCACAACATTTAATCTTTAAAAGTGTGTTAGGTATGTCTGAGTCTTTGCGTTGCACTTTAAACATTGAAAGATAAAATACTTCATACTCCAAATTACTGTACGTTAGTTAGCTTGGCTTTTATTGTTCGTCATCAGTGCTCAGCATGTTGACAAAAACGGGTCAGGCAACTAAAAGTAATATGTATGTATTTAATTATCTATAGTATTTTATTGATTAGTTATAATTAGCCCTAAGTCCTGTTAATACAAACGCTAATATTTCCGCTTCATGTGCTGCTTGGTGAGCTGCCTACCTAGACAACGTTAGGGCATCATAGGCCCTAGTTAACAGGAGCACAAAAATGCTGCAGCCCCTGGAAAGGCATGTGATGCCCTAAAATATTGTAGGTTCTCCTAATAGGCTTTTGTTTTTGTTTTGTTTTTTGCAACTGGATTGCTAACAGTTAGCAGCAGACGATCAGAAGTGCTACTGATCTTTATTGGCCTCAGTAGTTCTATGTAAAACATTCATGGAACCCTTTTCATTTCACAAAAAGGTTCTCTATAGTAGAAAAAAAAGGTTCTTGAGGTTAATAAAATGTTCTAAAAATGGTTCTTTTAAGAACTATTTACTAAAAGGTTCTTTGAGGGACCCGAATGGTTTCCTCCCTGTCACATCATTGTGATCCCCCCCCCCCCCCCCCCCCCCCCACTCCACCTTTAAAACCTTAATCTTAAAGTGTAAAATAGCTTTAACCTCAGTTTTATGATAGACTTAACTTGTATGAATTAGCTCATGTAGGTCATATGATTTTAACTAAATAGCTTAGTGTTTTCTGTATGAATCCACTTGGGCTATCTGCATTTGAAATTGGAATTAAAAACACTTAATGAGCTATTATGTGTATTTTTATGTTAAGCAGTGTGAATTCTATACATGTAGTGAAAATGGCAAAAATTATCTTAATTAAAATATATCCTATAGGGCTGTGCAAATAATCAAAAGCGATTTTCATGCGCATCTCGTCAGTAAAGCGCTTCTGTGATTAGTCGTAAATCTCCAGCACGTGCTTTCAGATGGCGCGGCATTTACTACACATAGCCGTAATTCACTGACAAGTTACGCAAATCACATTCAGCATCGCGGCGCTTCATTGCCGATTATGAAACTAGATTTTTGTGTAGCTTAGTCATGCGCATGAAATCGCATTTGATTTTTTTTGCACAGCCCTA